>CM060411.1:184052205-184412457 GCA_030545235.1 Helianthus tuberosus
TTTTTTTTAGCAATAAATTGAACAACTAAAGCTATAAAATTGAAAATTGATGACTTTGGAAAGTTGTTAACAGTTGTCTTCCATTTCATAATAATAAATAGAAGAGTTAAATGCCATTTTAGTCCCTGTGGTTTGGGCCATTTTGCCAGTTTAGTCCAAAGGTTTCATTTTTAACCTGTGGGTCCAAAAAGGTTTCACAGTTGCCATTTTAGTCCACTTGGTTAACTTCATCCATTTTTTCTGTTAACGAGAAGGCCAATTCGGTCATTTTGTATGTAATTCTGTTAACTAAAAGGGCAATTCGGCCATATAAAATGACCGAATTGGCCTTCTCGTTAACAGAAAAATGGATGAAGTTAACCCAGTGGACTAAAATGGCAACTGTGAAACCTTATTGGACCCACAAGTTAAAAATGAAACCTTTGGACTAAACTGGCAAAATGGCCCAAACCACAGGGATTAAAATGGCATTTAACTCTAAATAGAAATTATGTTATATTGATATAATATTTGACAATTTTCATCAATATTGACATTTACCATTTTTAACAGTTGTCTTCCATCGAAAAATAAATAAAAAAATAGGAAACCGAAAATTGATTTTTTTTTTTTGGTAAGTGATCTTTTGAGAACTATGGAAAATAAATTTTCGAATTTCATTGGAGTCTTGTTTGATATACATTAGAGTTGAATATATCAACATTCAAAGTTTAATATATTTTATTATATTCAAATATTTAATTAAATCATCAAAATACAATTTCTATTTACAATACGAAATTATACAAGAGTTTCTAATTTCCTACTCTATTATTAAAACAGCGTAAAGTATAGAACCTGCAGTTCTACCTATTGAGAACCTGAAGTTCTCCTATAATATATATTTTATATTTTGCGGCTCGATTTTAAATCCTTAATTCTTTCATAGATAAAATGTCGAATTTATCAAAGCTTGAATTCTCTGCACGTTTTTATTTCAACCCTAGTGGTATTTTATGTTTTGAACTATTGTTATGGTTTCACTTAAAATCTTTGTGATGTTTGCTTTATATTTTGTGTGATGTGATGTGATGTTTTTTTTTTATACTCAAGTAAGTAGTTCGTTATATTAATTTATTTTATTATTACCAGAGTAAATATGTTTACAAGCTCCAATAAAACTATCATTGGTGATGAATGTCTCGTTGATAGTGGTACTACCAACACTATTCTCAAACATAAGAAATTTTTCTCTGAGTTGTCTCCTGCAGAGACACTTGTGGGTACTATTTCTGGTGTGTGTGATCTTATAGAAGGCTCTGGAAGAGCAAGCATCATATTACCATCGGGTACTAAACTAATTATAAATGATGCATTATACTCTAGTAAATCAAGACGAAATTTACTTAGTTTTAAAAGTATTCGACAAAATGGTTACCACCTCAAAACAACATCCGAAAATAATATTGAATACTTACAAATTACTTCAAATGAAAATGGCAAAGATACCATTGTAGAAAAGCTAAAAGCTTTATCCTCTGGATTATATTGTACAAATATTACTCCTATTGAAGCATACATGGTGGTGAGTAACCATATGTTACTAGATAAAGACACATTCACAATATGGCATGACCGACTAGGTCACCCATGTAACATAATGATGAGGCGAATAATTAAGAACGCAAATGGGCACCCTCTTAAAAATTTAAAAGTCTTACAATCAAAAGATTTATTATGTGCGGCATGCTCTCTAGGCAAACTCATTACTCGGCCCTCACCAACTAAATTGACACAAGAAAACCCCTCATTTTTTGAAAGAATCCAAGGGGACATCTGTGGGCCTATACATCCTCCTTGTGGTCCATTTCGCTATTTTTTAGTCTTAATTGATGCCTCATCGCGATGGTCACATGTGAGTCTTTTAGCTACTCGAAATGTAGCGTTTGCCCGACTATTAGCGCAAATCATACAGTTGAGAGCTCATTTCCCTGAAAATCCAATTAAAACCATACGAGTGGATAATGCAGGAGAATTCACATCCCAAGCTTTTAACGATTATTGTATGTCGATTGGGATAAAGGTTGAACATCCAGTAGCTCATGTTCATACACAAAATGGTTTAGCTGAATCATTAATTAAACGATTACAAATAATCGCTAGACCTCTCCTGATGAGATGCAAATTACCATCTTCTGCATGGGGACATGCTATTTTACACGCTGCTGCCCTAATCCGATTAAGACCAACTGCCGATCATGAATATTCTCCATTACAACTGGTCTCCGGAAGAGAACCAAATCTGTCCCACCTCAAAATATTTGGTTGTGCGGTATATGTACCGATATCGCCACCACAAAGTACCATTATGGGACCACAAAGAAGACTGGGCATTTACATCGGTTTTAACTCACCGTCTATTATTAAATATTTAGAACCATTAACAGGTGACATGTTTACAGCACGCTTTGCTGACTGTCAGTTTAATGAGACAGTATTCCCAGTCTTAGGGGGAGATAAGACTAAAGAAAGACTGGTAACACAAGAGTTAACATGGAATGCATCATCATTATCGAATCTCGACCCCCGAAGTGGTCAATGTGAATCTGAAGTCCAAAAGATTATACATTTGCAAAGAATCGCAAATGAATTACCAGATGCATTCACAGACACAAATAGGGTGACAAAGTCACATATACCAGCATCAAATGCAACTGCTCGAATTGAAGCAATCCCAGAAGCGATTACCATACAAAGAAAACGTGGGAGACCAATAGGTTCCAAAGATAAGAACCCACGTAAGCGAAAAGAGCAGAATAAATCAGTTGGTGAAAATTTAGTTAATGAAACCCTAGAAGAGGTAAATGTCCCAAAAGAGACAAATATAACTCCAGAGGAAAATGAAAATCCAGAAGATACACTGGTACCAAATGAAAACGAGATCTCTATCAATTATGTACAAAATAGTACAATATGGAACCGAAATGAAACACGTGTTAATGATATATGCTATAGCAACAGATGTAATCAATGAAAATGATTACATACCTAAAACTCTAGAAGAGTGCATGCACAGAATTGATTGGCCAAAATGGCAAGAGGCCGTAAAGGCTGAGTTAGATTCGCTTGAAAAACGAAATGTTTTCAGACCTGTAGTCCGAACACCCATAGACGTCAAACCAGTAGGTTATAAATGGGTGTTTGCTATAAAAAGAAATGAAAAGAATGAGATTGTACGATACAAGGCACATCTTGTAGCACAAGGGTTTTCCCAAATCCCAGGAGTTGATTATGAGGAAACGTATTCCCCTGTAGTGGATGCGATAACCCTTAGATTTCTAATTGGCTTTGCAATCTCAGAAGGACTTCAAATGAGACTTATGGATGTCGTCACCGCATACTTGTATGGGACACTAGAAAATGACATCTACATGAAAATGCCTAAAGGATTAAAAATGCCCGAAGCATTAAAATCAATACCTCGAGACATGGGTGCTATAAAGCTAAAAAGATCTTTATATGGTCTTAAACAATCTGGCCGCATGTGGTACAACCGGCTCAGTGAATATCTCGAAAAAGAAGGATACAAGTCTGATGTAATCAGTCCATGTGTTTTTATAAAAAGATCACTCTCAAAATTCACTATTGTAGCAGTCTACGTTGATGATATAAACATCATCGGAGCTCCTGAAGAGATAGAAAAAACTGCTAATATATTAAAGAGAGAATTTGAGATGAAAGACCTTGGCATAACAAAATTATGTCTCGGCCTGCAGTTTGAGCATTTACGAAACGGTACATTCGTCCATCAGTCAAACTACATCCAGAAGATGTTAGTACGTTTTAATATGGACAAAGCTCATCCGTTTAGCATACCCATGGTTGTCCGACCGCTAAATCCTCAAAAGGATCCTTACCGCCCTCAAGAAGAAGGCGAAGAAGTACTTGGTCCAGAAGTACCATACTTAAGTGCGATCGGTGCTCTTATGTATCTTGCAAATAACACGAGACCCGATATTGCATTCTCGGTATATGTACTAGCAAGATATAGTTCAAACCCAACACGTAGACACTGGAATGGAATAAAACACATATTCCGATATATTTGCGGGACACAAGACTTAGGTCTTTTCTACCAGAAAGGTCAAAAGTCCCAGCTTGTTGGGTATGCTAATGCTGGATATCTATCAGATCCACATAAAGCAAAATCTCAAACAGGTTATGTATTCACATATGGTGGCACAGCAATTTCTTGGAAGTCAACTAAGCAAACACTTACAGCAACATCATCAAATCATGCCGAACTAATTGCACTATATGAAGCTGGTCGAGAATGCGTGTGGTTGAGATCAATGATTACTCACATACAAGAAGCATGTGGATTAGAACAGATCAAGAAGGAGCCGACGATTATTTATGAAGACAATGCTGCTTGCATAGCTCAGATCAAAGAAGGTTACATCAAGGGTGATCGAACAAAGCACATTTCACCAAAATTCTTCTCAACATATGACTTGCAGAAAGAAGGGGAAATTGATGTTTGCCAAGTCAAGTCAAGTGAAAATTTAGCTGACATATTCACAAAATCTTTACCAAGAAACAGTTTCGAGCAACTATCACACAAGATCGGTCTCCGTAGATTGAAAGATGTTTGTTGAATTCAGAGGGAGAATTATACACGCTGTACTCTTTTCCTTGACTAAGTTTTGTCCCATTGGGTTTTCTTAGTAAGGTTTTTAACGAGGCAGCATAACTGGTCCAGCAGTATCAGTTTATCTCATAGGTCCTGAAGTACCGATTTAACATCATCCTGACGCATGTTGTTAATTTGTGTATAATAAATAGTAATGTATATCTGAGGGGGAGTGTTATAAAATCAGATATACTCATATACATAACTCCCACCATAACCGTTTCGTCAGTTACACATAAGTATACATTATTGTATTGAATGATGAGACCGTTTGGCAGTTATCATCTATATGTATTAATACATTTGTATCATATGTGAATATGGAGAGATTGAAGATTCAATATACAATTTCCATTGTTTTATATCAAAAATGAAATATTATTATATTATTAAACTAAAAAGAAATTACCAACATGATTTGCAACCGACAAAAACATAAAAATGAAATATTATATTAATAAACTACAAAAAGAAAAATTACCAACGTGCTTATCTTACAAAGTGGTGCAATGGCGAAGCTTGAAAATTTCCACCCGAGATTGGGGGGGGGGGGGGGGGTCGGAAGTCACCGGACCTAAAAATTCTATATATAAGTAAAAAAAAATTATAAAACCGGGGGTCGAAAACGTATATACCTAAAAAATTTATACGAAACGTACATACATAACACTACTGAGCGAAAAGTTCGATTTGTATGTATATTCTTTATCTAATTTTGTTTGTTAGTTTCACTGTGTACGTATATAGGATGAAGTCGCATATCCAATGATATAGATCGACATGGTAGTGATGAACAAGAAAAACCCAATTGCAAATTTATCCAAGGTGTGTAAATGATTTGATTTTGATCCAGGTTCTATGATAATGAAGATTCAAGATGGATTTATGTGGTGTGTTCAATGAATCCGTCTAACAATGGTGTTGACGTCAAACACACAACTGGATTTTTTTATCAACATCGACGAATGGAAACAGTCTAACAAATGCGGCATTTATAGGGGTCTTAGTCGCCGACTTAAGATGCGATTTGAACTAGAATCAAAGCAAGACTGGTGATGGCGATGACAGATACCCAAATTAGGAGCCACAATCGAAATCAGGTATGAAATTTGTCTCAATTTTGAACACCCAAATGATGTACTAATCTATAACATAAAGTCTTTGAAAATGTGTACTTTTTCTTTATGAAAATGAATTAGAGTGTTATGTCCTGTTCTTTTCTTTACATCAACAAAGATACCGTAACGCCAAACAAGAAAGTCAAATGTGAGTTCAAATTCAAGCAGGCAAATTTGATATTTTTAATAAATTTTATGTAATCAAAATCATTTTATTGTGTCTTTAAAGAAATTCGTTTACTTCTTCCCAAATGTATATGTTTACTCACTTCAAATTTAAGCAGGCAAAATTGTGCGTTGATCATAGAAGAAATAAATCTTCAATTTATTTAAAATTTATAGTTCTAGATAGATGTATTTTTTTTGACATTTGGGTTTTCTCTGCTGTAACGAGTGTCCGTTGCATAAGGAACCAATGTTATCGTTTCAACATAGTCATTCTTTTCATAAATAGTTTTATGTGACGGTCCGCAACGCACGTTTGTAATTCAATGGTTTAAGGAACCAATGTTATCGTTTCAACATAGCCATTCTTTTCATAAATAGTTTTACGTGACGGTCCGCAACGCGCGTTTGTAATTCAATGGTTTAACACTTATATTTTATTCGGTTTAACAGTCCCGCAGCAACGCGTGGGTTCGCGTCAACTCGTTAGATATATATTTATAAGTATAAGCTAGATAGGGTGAGATGTATTATTATTATTATTATTATTATTATTATTATTATTATTATTATTATTATTATTATTATTATTATTATTAACCTTAGATTAGGTTAAAGGCTGTTATCGCTAATGTCATGTATGTATATATATCGTGTATCATGCACAATTTAATTATCAATTCATTACGAACATTCTTCATTCTGTGAAACCCTAATCATCAATTCTGTTTTTACTAATCATATACTAACAAGGTGGTATTTGAGCCACATTGATCAATTTCACAAAACAAGAACAACAAATTCCACTTTCAAAAACCCTAGATATTTTCTCAAGACAAGATGAATCAGACGCCAGGGATTCAAACCCAGATTTCCCAAACTCACAGGGAAAAATTATTATCACTGGCACATACAAATAAAAGTATTACTTGAATCACAAGAACTATGGAATATAGTCGAAGAAGGATATCAAGATCTGGGAACAAATCCCTCAGAAGATGCAACCGCTGTGTACCGTGATTCAACTAAGAAAGACAAGCGAGCACTACACATAATATTCCAATTAGTGAATGATACCATATTCGAACGAATCGCCATGGCAAAATCTTCGAAAGACGCTTGGAACATTCTGCATAAATCATACAGAGGAGAAAACTGGGTAAAAATTGTAAAACTTCAAACACTCAGATGTGAATTTGATGCCTTAAAGATGAAAGAAGGAGAGTCTGTTGAAGATTACTTCAATAGAACGACTCTAATCGTTAATCAATTAAGAATGAATGAAGAAAAAATTAGTGAACAGCGAATCATAGAGAAAATTCTACGAAGTCTGACTCGAAATTTCGAGTCTGTAGTAATCGCTGTTGAAGAAACAAAAAATCTGGAAGATAAGTCTACCGAAGAATTAATGGGAATCCTGCAGTCCCATGAATTAATAATGAAACAGCATGAAGATGTTCCGATGGAACATGCCTTTTAGATTCAAAACGCAAATCAGGACAGGTTTAAACAAGTGAGAGGAGATGCAGGAGGAAGAGTACGCGACAAGTATAAAGGGCGATACACTGGTTAAATAAGATGTTATAATTGTCAAAAAACTTGGACACACAGGCAGGTTTTTTCAAAAGAAAGATGAGAACGAGAAATCAGACAGTGTATTAATACATAAGTAAGACGAGAAGGAAGAGCAGGATGATACTATGTTTATGATCTTTAATATGGAAGAAATAGTCAAAAATGACTGTTGGTATTTAGATAGTGGGTGCAGCAACCACATGACGGGAAACAGAAGTCTGTTTATCAGATTAGATGAAACACTCAAGAAGGAAGTGAGAACGGGTGATGACAAGAAGTTAGAAGTTCTAGGATGCGGAGACGTAGTAATCTGGATAAGAGGACAAACTAAGAAGGTCCTAAATGTTTTTATGTGAAAGGATTAAAACACAATCTGTTGAGTGTAGGTCAACTTATACAAAAGGGATACAAAATAAAGTTTCAGAAGGAACGATGCATTATCAAAGATGCAACTAACAAAGTTGTGGGCACAATCAAAATGACAAACAACAAGATGTTTCCTTTTAATCCCGAGAATGACTTAACACAGGCACTGACGATGACCATGAAAGACACTTCAATCTTATGGCATAAACAGTTCGATCAGATCAATTTTGACACTCTAGTTGATATAGGAAATAAGGAATTAGTACATGGCATGCCAAAGATCACAAAAGATGACGGCATATGCGAAGGGTGTGTATCTGGGAAACACGCTAGAAAGCCTTTTCCCAAGAAAACTACATGGCATGCAAATAAACCTCTACAACTTATTCACTCAGATATATGTGGTCCTATGAGAACACAATCCATCGGTGGATGTAGGTATTTCATTACATTTATCGATGATTACTCCAGAAAGGCCAGACCTGGGTGTATTTTCTTAAACTTAAATCCGAAGCGTTAAGTTACTTTAAACAATTTAAAATGCTGGCCGAAAAGCAATCAGACCAGAAGTTAAAAACCCTAAGAACTGATCGTGGAAGAGAGTATTGCAACAAGACATTTCAAGATTACCTAACGTTAAATGGTATACACCATCAACTTACCAAGAGTTACCCCCCCCCCCCCCCCGCCCCCAGCAAAACGGGGTAGCCGAAATAAAGAATAGAACTTTAATGGAACTAAGTTGAAGTATGTTGAATATGAAGAACATGCCGAATCATTACTGGGCAGAGGTTGTTTCTTGTACCACTTACATTCTAAATCGCACCATAACGAAAACACGACCAAATAAAAATCCCCATGAAGCATGGAATGGAAGGAAACCCAATGTAGAACACTTTAAAGTGTTTGGGAGCATAGCTTATGTGCATATTCCCAAACAAAATCGAAACAAACTTGACAACAAAACTGAAAAGACAGTATTTGTTGGATATAGTGAAAATAGCAAGGGTTATAAGTTATACAATCCCCAGAAGAACAACATTATAATCAGCCGAGACGTGATTTTCGATGAAAGCAAAGGGTGGATAACGGATTTTGAACCTTCCAATGTTCCATTTGTTATGACCGAAGATAATAGCATGAGTTCTGGTCATCGGGAGCCGTCCATGAATCCACCTGAAAACAGAGATACTTCTGGCAATCCTGAGTTAACACCAAACCTTGAAAACAGAGATATTGTTCCTGTTAAAACAAGTGAGCAAAACTCGGACACTAGTCAGTCAAATCTACATGAAGATTATACCTCTTCCACATCCTCCGAAAATGAGGTAATTAACACCAGAAGCATCAATAGTATTTATAGAGATTCAAGAGCACTTACTGAAGAAGAAGTATCACAAAAATATAATGAAAATCAGGTAGTAAATTTCGTTCTTTATGCAAATGCTGATCCGACATCATATGAAGAGGCTAGCAAAGACTCAAGATGGATGGAAGCTATGAACAAAGAAATGGAATCCATTTATAAAAATCAAACATGGGAATTGGTAGATCCTCCTAAAAATCAAAGACCAATAGGTGTAAAATGGATCTACAAAACGAAGTATGATGAAAAAGGAAATGTAGACAAGTATAAGCCAAGATTAGTGGTAAAAGGATACAAACAGAAGTATGGGATCGATTATCAAGAAATATTTGCACCAGTGATCAGGTTTGAGACGGTCAGATTAGTGTTAGCACTCGCAGCACAATATGACTGGCATCTTCATCAAATGGACGTAAAGACAACTTTCTTAAATGGAAATCTGAAGGAACAAGTCTATGTGGAACAACCTCAAGGTTACATTAAACGAAGGGAAGAAAGAAAGGTATGTCATCTTAAACGTGCATTATACGGTCTGAAACAAGCGCCAAGGGCTTGGTATAGTCGAATAGATACCTATTTTATGCAACACGGGATTAAAAGATGCACCTATGAGCACACTCTCTACATTAAAGATAATAGAAAAGGGAAACTGGTAATATGTTTGTATGTAGATGATTTAGTCATAGCCAGCAACTCTATGACTCTGATCTCAGAATTTAAAGATACAATGAAGAAGGAGTTCGAGATTACTGATATGGGAAAGCTTCATTACTTTCTTGGCATGGAAGTACTATATGAGAATGAGAATATAATTTTATCACAAAGGAAGTACATGAGGAATCCATTGGAGAAATATAGAATGACTCAATGTAACTCGGTTTCCACACCGATGGAATATGGACTGAAATTATCAAAAGAAGATCCGGAGGAGTTCGTAGATGAAGGTATATATCGAAGTTTAGTAGGAAGTCTCATGTATTTAACCAACACGAGACCATATGTCATGTATGCAGTAAGCAGGATAAGCAGATTCATGGAATGACCAAAGAAGAGTCACTGGGAAGAAGGAAAACGCATACTTAAATACATCAAGGGCACTTTGGAACAGGGAATCACGTATTCAAAAGGAGGGAAAAGGAAACTTGTGGGTTTTAGTGACAGTGAATATGCAGGTAATGTCGATGACAGTAAAAGCACTTCAGGATATATATATTTCCCTTAGGATCCGGACCTATATCATGGCAATCAAAGAAGCAAAAGATAGTGGCACTCTCCTCAACAGAAGCAGGATATATGGCTCTATCTCTAAAAGGTTGTCAAGCCATATGGATCAAGGGAATTCTTGATGAACTACAAGGAAAGGAAGATTATCCAATACCTATATATTATGACAATAAATCCACAATCTGCTTGGCTAAAGATCCTGTTTACCATGGGAAAAGCAAACACATACGAGTCAAGTATCATTTTATTAGAGATCTGATTAAGAAAGGGGAAGTGGAAGTAAGATTTCGTGCAACAAAAGATCAAGTGGCTGACATTATGACGAAGGCATTGCAACCGAAAGATTTCTCTCGTCTGAAGAATTCACTTCATATGACGCTACGCTGATCTAGCTTACGGGAGGGTATTATACATATTAACATTTAGAAGATGCATACGTAAGCAAGTAATAGTTTTTTTTCAAATGGTTGGCCACTTTGGGCGGCCATGTTGACTTTTGTGTTTTTTTTTTTCATATAATAGTTATTTATAGATGATGCCAAATTACAGTTTTATCCTAGGTGTAAAATTACGATTTCGCCCTCGAATCAAAATAAAGTTTTGCTTTTGCCCCCTGCTTAAATTTACGATTTTGCCCTCTGTTAAAAAATACAATTTTGCCCCCAGTTCAAAATAAAATTATGAGTTTGCCCTCAGCTAGAGTCATGCCAAATTACGATTTGCTTCCCAGTTTAAAATTACGATTTTGCCAGTTTGCTGACGTAATAGGGAATAGTTTTGTGAACTGGTTGGTCTTACGATTTTGCCCGCAGCTAAAATATTATGATTTTGCCCCCATTTCAAAATAAAAAAAAATGGTTTTGCCCTTAGTTCTAAATATTATTTTACCTTTATTTTAAAATTACGATTTTACCTCCGCTAAAAATTGCAATCTTGCCATCGTTTTTTTTTTCTTTGGAGAAACCATGGTAGTGTTTTATTTTACTTTCTTGACTTAATTTTGTTTTTATTCACGCCAAACAGCTGCCTACCACTCGCTAATTGGTCCTGACAAGTTATTGTTTTGCCCCCAACTCTAAATTACACGTTTGTCATCGTTTTAGTTAATTATTTTTTTATCATAACTATGGTACTGTTTTTCTTTAATTGGTTAACTTGATGTATCTTTTTTGATATCGTGTTATAGATAGCATGTATAACTAACCGACATAAAGGCGTACATGTTATTAACCTAAGAAATACTCGGTTTAGTGCCCCGCAATGCGGGCGGCGCATAACTCTAGCTGCCTAACACTGGCTCGTTAGTCCTGAAAAATTACAGTTTTGCCCTGAGCCCAAAATTACAGTCTTATCATCGTTTTTTTTTTTTCATAGCAAAATTATAGTAGTCTTTTTTTTAATGGATTGAGAATTATTCGGCCATCGCCCTGCGGGCGGGGCACCTAATAGTTAGATATATATTTATAAGTATAAGCTAGATAGTGTGATATGTATTATTATTATTATTATTATTATTATTATTATTATTATTATTATTATTATTATTATTATTATTATTATTATTATTAACCTTAGATTAGGCTAATGGCGGTTATCGCTAATGTCATATATGTATATATATCGTGTATCATGCACAATTTAATTATTAATTCATTATGTACATTCTTCATTCTGTGAAACCCTAATCATCAATTTTGTTTTCACTAATCATATTCTAACACCACCCTTGGCGGCCGTCCAACCCCCCCCCCCCCCCATGCCACCTCACTTTGCACGCACGTCCTCCCTCTCCTCTGCAACGAGCGACCTAGGCAAGGCCCACCTCCCCCTCACGATCCCGTCTCTTTCCTCCACGGGCGCGCCCGTTGACGACGTGCGGCTCCTCTCCCTCTCTCTTCCACCTCACCGTCCACGTTGGTCCACGTCGGAGAAGGTTGCTACGGGTGGCCCCCTACAGGTGCGATGGAGATAGTCTTAGTCGGCTTCGTGTTAGTGAAATATATTATTTAGTTATTAAGACTATACGGAGTGGGGGGCATGAAGAAGAGACATTAAGCGCTACGTGGCAGCCACGTTAGCAAGATAGTGTGAAAAAAATGAGGTGGGAGGGCGTGAAACTGACGTTTTTATATAAAAAAAAAACTAAAATAAACAAGAAATAATCAAAACAACTCAAAATCCACCAACCAATAAAAAACCGCCATCTGCCAGTAGCAAGTACCATGCCCTCACCACCATGCTACCCCACGGGCAGTGTTCCCAACGTGGAGGAGCCACCACACCACCCCACAGATGTTGTTCCCGGCGTAGAGGAGCCACCACGCCTCCCCACAGACATTATTCCCGGCGTGAAAGAGTCACCACGCCACTTTTCCACGCCCACTCTGTTTAACCTAATAATTATAATTCTAATTGAACTTTTGAAGAGAACAATAATAAGTCTAGCTACCTTTTTCATTTATTTATACGATATAAGGGTGAAGGGAGTGGTTAAATAGGTGAAAGTGGCAAACTTTAAAATGGACCAATCAGAGTGTGCCATGTCAGCAAGTGTAAAGAGTTTAAACTTTGGTGAAAAGTGTTGGCAGTGGTGTAGACACTTAAAAGTGGCAATCTTTTTTTTTTCATTTAAAAAAATATATATATGTCTTAAAGTCAAATAAACACACACACATCACTGCAAAAGGTCTTGTCCCCCTCCTCTTTGTCGATCGGTGATGCATTGCCGAGTTCCATAGTTTGCCGCGCGGGATAAAGGGGTGGCGGCGGTGTTGCCGCTCGCCGATTGCTTTGCCGTGCCACTCCCTTCACCCTAATATAATTTAGCATATAAATATAGACTAGTCTAATTGAACTTTTGAAGAGAACAATTATAAGTCTAGCTACCTTTTCATTTATTTATACGATATAATATAATTTAGCATATAAATATAGACTAGATTTTACGTATATAGAACATCAACCAGTAGATGCCACGCCGTGGCGGGCGATGGCCGAATAATTCTCAATCAATTAAAAAAAAGACTACTATAATTTTGCTATAAAAAAACGATGATAAGACCGTAATTTTGGGCTCGGGGCAAAACTGTAATTTTTCAGGACTAACGAGCCAGTGTTAGGCAGCTAGAGTTATGCGTCGCCCGCGTTGCGGGGCGGTAAACCGAGTATTTCTTAGGTTAATAACATGTACGCCTTTATGTCGGTTAGTTATACATGCTAACTATAACACGATATGAAAAAAGATAAATCAAGTTAACCAATTAAAGAAAAACAGTACCATAGTTATGAAAATTTTTTTTAACTAAAACGATGACAATCGTGTAATTTAGAGTTGGGGGCAAAGCAATAACTTGTCAGGACCAATTAGCGAGTGCTAGACAACTGTTTCGCGTGAATAAAAACAAAATTATATCAACAAAGTAAAATAAAACACTACCATGGTTTTGCCAAAGGGAAAAAAACGATGGCAAGATTGCAATTTTTAGCGGAGGTAAAATCGTAATTTTAAAATGGAGGTAAAATAATATTTTTAACTGAGGGCGAAACCATTTTTTTTATTTTGAAATGGGGGCAAAATCGTAATATTTTAGCTGCGGGCAAATTCGAAATTTTTAGATGGGGGCAAAATCGTAATTTTAAACTGGGAACAAAATCGTAATTTGGCAGGACTCTAGCTGAGGACAAAACCATAATTTTATTTTGAACTGGGTGCAAAATTGTATTTCTTAACTGAGGGCAAAATCGTAAATTTAAGCAAGGGGCAAAAGCAAAACTTTATTTTGAATCGAGGGCGAAATCGTAATTTTACACTTGAGATAAAATTGTAATTTGGCATCACCTATAAATAACTATTATATGAAAAAAAAAACAAAAATAAAAACAAAAGTCAACATCACCGCCAAAAGTGGCCAATCAGTTGAGACAACTATTAACTGCTTACGTCATGAACTTCTGAATGTTAATATGTATAATGTTACGTCTATGTTACATTATCGACAAATGTCAATTCTATGTACAAATTTGTGGCTCATAACATTAATCCTCAAAATAACTTCACGTATCCACTTTAAATTCATAAATCACTACCCTAAGATTTATAATAGTTGCACGAAATAGTTATTTGAATCCATTTGAGCTTTTACAATCGATTCTGTATTCCATCTCTACTATAATTACATTAAACATGAATCCATTATTCCCTTAAAACATTCACAATCAATTCTATATTCCATCTCTACAACTACATTAAGAAATACAATATTTTCTCTATCATTTTCAATTAAATAATATTTTTTTAATCCTTTGATCATTATTTTTCCTCTTCTTCACTTATAACCACTTTCAAAATTATTAAAAAGATATAGAGGGTGAAAAGTGACTCTCTAAATTTATTGTTGAACAATAAATTGTTTTCTCACAACCACTCTAGAAAATATAGAGTATGCACTCACATAAATATGAAGGTTCGATTGTGAATGCTCTTATATATTTAATTATCCAACTTTTTTTTTTATCTCTAAGCGGTTTAATATGCACTAACACTTTTTACGTGCTCGATGAATATATATATATATATATATATATATATGATAAAAATCATTACAGAACACTAATTATTGTGAGAACAAAAAGAACAACTCTAAATCACTAAATTTTGGGGTTTAAAACTCATATTTCTTAAATTTTATGTTTCTTACATTCATGTGTGTATTATATATACATAAAAAAAATCATATATTTTCCCTACACATAGTCTACATACATGTAGATAATTTAGCCTACACCTAACCTATATGTGTGTAGGTTATTTAAAAACTGAAGATTTTTCATATTTTGTTTTAAATTCTAGTATGAGAAACAATAAATCTTACATTTATAACATTTTCATTTTACTTTTTAGGTTTTTTAGGATTGAAAAAATGAGTGATTCATTTTGTTTTGCGTGTTCTCGCAATATTTAGTATTTCGCATAGAACCTTCCCACATATATATATATATATATATATATATATATATATAGAAATGAGATCGGGAGAAAACGTGTCAAAATGTGAAAACATTGAGAACAATTCTCAGCAACAATAACTTAGTGGTTTGTGACTGAGATTGATGCGGTTACATTTTTGTAAATATTGTGGGCCTTGAATTTAGGGGGGGGGGGGGTAAATAGGAAGGTCCTAAAAGGGTGCACATGCTAATTACACGCAATTTCGCCCACAATCTTTAAACTTCCATAACTTTTTTATGCGTGATTATTTAAAAAAAATATAAAAATAAAATCCAGCGTTTTCTTATCTTTTCAACGAGTATACTATTGATATACTTTTAAAATAATATCTGAGTTTTCTTATTGCGTTTTCAGCTTTGTGTTTTTATGGAGTTTTCAACTATGTTTTATGGTGTTTTTCTAAAGTGCATGTTTTTATAGCGTTTTCAACTAAGTTTTATCATGGAGTTTTCAACTCTGTGTTTTTTTGGCGTTTTCAACTGAGTTTTTATGGTGTTTTTCTGAAATAGGTGTTTTTATGGCGTTTTTTTTGAACTATGTGTTTTTATGGCATTTTCAAAAGGGGTTTTCATGGTGTTTTTCTAAAATGGGTGTTTATAGTGTTTTCAACTGAGTATTTTCATGACTTTTTTCTGAACTGGGTATTTTCATGACTTTTTTCTGAATTGTGTATTTTTTTGGCATTTTTATTTGGACACCCAATTCATGTCAATTTTTTTTTATTTTAAAACTAAAGCAATATTATACTTGTTGGAAAGATGATAAAACACTCGATTTTATGGTGTAATTTTTTTTAAATAATCACGTATAAAAGTTTCGCTAGTTTAAAAAAATGGTAGAATATATATATGACTTGCACGTGCATAGTCTTTTTCATGTGAGTGGCATGTGCATAAGCTTTTTGACAATATTACTCTTAGAGTAAGTTAGCATCAACGCTACGTGTCAACACAAAAATCGTTTTCACGGTTTTCAAACTTTTAGGCGTTTTCTCCAGATCTTGCCCTATATATATAGGATCAAGATCAAGGAAAAACCCCCACGAGTTATGAGAACTTAGAGAACTCGAGAGAACTCGGTCATCATCAATTCTTTGACTTCAAACCAGTGTAAGGCATAGGCTTCTTTATTGGAGCGAATGTTGCGCTCATTCGTCCACCACTCTAAGGCTCTAGCTTGAAAGACGCAAGTAGCACTGCGGGTTTTAAGGTTTTCAGGGCATTCACTGTTGATGAATGTAACCTTAATGCTGTTAAACCACTAGAGCATCGTAGTCACGTCATCGTTGCCAGTGAAGGGTTTTGGGCTACAAGCTGAGAAGTGCTTGAAGTTGAAAGAAACAGTCTTGGGTTGCTCAATCTTTGAGTCGACTGAGGAGTTGGGGGTAGAGGATGTGTTGATCTTGCTAACAATCTCAGGGTATGAAGGTGACATGCACAAGAACAAGCTAGTTAAACTGGTTTCTATTTAATGTTTGAAGTTACAGAACCACGAAACCAAATGGACAGAGTTTCCCCTCTCTAGTCCAAAAGTTACAAAATGACAAGACCTTGGAATGGATGTACCCGGTTCGTGCGAACTGTCCAAATTAATGACCTTGGAGATAATATCAAACAATTTTTACATTTTCATTTTCAAAAATTCAAGTTTCAAATTAATGGACGTGTTATTTTTCTAAGACATGTTTAGTATACTTTAGATTTTGAAATTCAGCTTTTCAACATCGGTTGTCGAAACAAAAAGCGAAATAAAATCTTTTTGGATTTTACAAATTTTATGCTAAAACACACCTAAAATCTTTTTGTGGTTTTTATCTGTAATGAAACAACAACATATTTACATACATATTTTTGTTGAGTTTGCGTTAGAGGATCATATCAGTTTTTGACAAATCACTAGCACCGTTGATCTACTTGAACTTTAAGTTTTAAACGATTCACTTAGATTGTCAGTATACTGATCCACTTAAATTTTCACACAAACTTCAATTGACTCAAGATACGAGATTAATGTTTTAAGAACTAACTTAATCGTGTGTTCCACCTCATAATATGCTCCCGTATCAAGATTCTCTGGATTCAGTCTTACAGGTGAGTATACCTAAATGATATATGTCTCTGGGTTAGTGCGAGGTCTTGAGAGCTCAGGTTAGAACTTTCGTTCAGACAAAGAGATGAAGGCTCGACTTAAGGTATGTTCCACTTAGGAATCTTGTAAACATCTGCACTTGATATATCTTTCGATATTCTCAATTTTTATGCAGTGTACGGGTTTAAGCGCGAAAGTGTTATACAACATCTAGGCAATTGCTGATGCAAAATAAGAAGACCAACTATAATACCCCAGATATCAATAAGTATAAAGACCTAATATCTCAGAATCAGGTAATCTCTCAAACGAAATTTCGGAGTACTAAGTCCATATATTCGAGAGATGTTCCCCACGAATTAAGAAAGTTATTGATTTAGGTTTATATCGCGAAATCAATTTACTAAGTGTGTATAAACGTACTGGCATATCATTAGTGAGACCGTTTATCACTTTTTAACTTTCCATTTCTTTAGCATGCTGTGATTGTCTACACCACCGCTGGACCTACTCTCCACCCTCACCCACCTCTGCCCCACACCACCAAAAAAACCCCACCGCCACCAACGCCCATGCTACAACCACCAACATCGTCGCCCACCTATGCCAAACACCACCACCAGCATCGTCTTAACCACCAAAATAACATCACCACAACAACATCATTCAAACCTTCATCACAAAAAATCCCCAAAAGAGTTCAATTATAAAGAGAGAGACAAGCAGATCTTTGTGATAAGAGAGAGAGAAACATATCTTTGCCAATTTTCACCAAACTCCACCCCCTTCAAAACTCACATACTCTGGTGACGGATGCGGTGGCGGAGGGGTAGTTGTGTGTGGCGGAGACGGAAGAGAGGAAGGGAGGTCGGAGAATGAGGGGGGTCGCCGGAGAAGGAATGGGGTCGCCAGAGAAACGAGGGGGCGCCGGTGTGGGTGTGGGTGTGGTGTTTGGGGGTCGTCAGTGTGAGTGTGGTGCCGGTAACTTGGTCTCTGTAATCAGATGAAGATGATGAAGATTTGATTTTTTCTTCGTCAGATGAAGAAAGAGAGATGAGAGATGAGGGTTTTGAAGAGAGGAGAGAGAGAGAAAACAAAAGTCTTGCTTTTGAAAGTGATGGAGAGAGAGAGAGAGAGAGAGAGAGAGTAAAGAGTTATAAAAGACAGAGAGATTAGACATTTGGAGTAAATGACCAAAATACCCTTTAGGGTTTAAAATAATAGTGCATGTGTGGCAGAGTCTGATTGGTGGAGAGTGGTTCTCGCGGTTCTCGCAACTGGGGATGGTTTTCATTTTAACGGTCCCTTATATATATATATATATATATATGTATATATATATGTATATATATATGTATATATATATATATGTATATGTATATATATATATATCTATATATATATATGGTAGGATTCATGAGTGAACAATGATTTATTTGTGAACATAATGAACTTATCCTAACCATTGATTTTGTAGATCTAGATTTTTTCTTTAGTGGCAAGATTGTAATTATCTTTTGTACCTTACATGTATTTAATAGACACAATGGTATAATTGTATTTTTTTATCTTCATTTAATTAATTGATTTTTTTCTCTCTCTTGATTTCTCTTTCTAATTAAAACAATATTTAATTACATTCTCTTTCCTTTTTTTCTCTCACATATTACCTAACTTAATATTTGATAATTTAAAAAAAACACAAACATTATCAAATATTGTTCCATCTAGAACACGATTAAAAATATTTAATTACATTCTCTATACATATATGTATTAGATCAATGTTTGATGAAAAAATGTATAGTGGAAACAATATGTAGTAATACACAAGTGTATAAGTCTGGTATATATCGACATGTATACACTATCTTCTTGACTAATGCACATGTGTATACGTCAGGTATATACCGACTTGTATACACATATGTACTTGAATAATACACAAGTGTATAAATCTGGTTTATACCGACCTATGGAAACAAGATGTAATAATACACAAGTGTATAAGTCTTGTATATTCTGACCTGTATACGCATATGTTAAAAATCAAAATATAGTTAGGTTTAATATTTAATTTTAAAAGGAACATAAGAGTTTATTTAAAAAAAACATTTGCCCTTCAATCTCTTATAATTAAAATCATGGAGAAATAATTAAAAATGATAGAGAGAGAGAGAGAGAGAGAGAGATAAGAGAGGGGAAAATTAAGGGATTTTAATTAAAAGTATTTGGTTATTGTCAATATTACCCTTTTAATCTAAAAAATGATCAAGGGTCAAGATTAGTTCACTCAGTTCACTCTCAAGAAGTTGTTCACTCATGAACCTAATCCTATATATATATATATATATATATATATATATATATATATGGGACGGTTCATTGGGGAACCGGAGAACACTCTTAAAAATTATACTTAACATGTTAAAAATAAGTTTTTTTTTAAAAAAAATTCGGCGCTTTTTCTTATCAATGCATGTAAAAACATATTATACTACATATACATTTGTAAGTTGGGGGGAATAGTGCCAGGCAGCTGCCTGGCACTCCCCCATTGGACCAACCTTTTTTTTAATTTAATTTTATTCCCAGTTTAAAATTACGCTTTCGTCCTTCGTTTAAAAATACATTTTTGCCCCCAGCTTAAAATAAAATTATAATTTTGCCCCTACCTCAAAATTACGCTTTTACCCTCGGTTCAATAACTCATTTTTAATTTTGTTCTCAGTTTAAAATTACGGTTTTGCCCTTCGTTTAAAATTACGGTTTTGCCCCAGTTAAAAATAAAATGTTGGTTTTCCCTCTACCTTAAAATTACGATTCTGCCCTCAGCTCAAAATTACGTTTTTGCCCACGGTTCAAAATAAAATTATGATTCCCCCCCCCCCCCAAGCTCAAAATTATGATTTTCCTCTTAGTTTAAAATTATGATTTCGCCTCCAGCTCAAAATATAATTACGATTTTGCCCTCTATACAGACATTCATGTTATGAGAGAGAAATATTTGGTTTATTGCCCCGCAACGCGGGCGGGGCAAAAACTAGTTTAATAATAAAATCAAAAACTAAAAATATTAAAAAAAATGTTTAAAAAACAGTTAAAAAATACATGTGTTTTAAAATTAACGTAACATGTTAAAAATCAATATTTTCAAAAAAAAATGCAGTGCTTTTCCTTATAAAAATGGGTAGAAACTATTTGAATAAAAAAAATTTGTAAAAAGAAATTTTTAGCCATTTTTTTAACTGTTTTTTTTTTTTTTTTGTATTTTTAGTTTTTGTTTTTTTATTAAAAATGCTTCTACAAGTATTTAAAAGGAGAAGCGTCGAAAAAAAAATTAAAAAAATTGATTTTTAACATGTTAAGTTAAAATTTTAAGAGTGTTCCCCGGTTCCCCACTTTTTTAGTATTCCCCAATGAACCTTACACTATATATATATAGGGAGCCGCTAAATAGAAACCACCTCCAGTTGTAAGAACCGCGAGAACCACTCTCAACCAATCAGGAAAAGGGATAATTTGGTCATTTCCTATAAATGTCTAATCTCTCATCTCTCCTCTCTCCTCTGCCTTTATAGTTGCAGAGATTGCAACTTTCTCTCTCTTGACCCTATCTCTCATCTCTCTTTCAAAATCACATCCGGTGCAAAATTTTCTCTCATTCATCTTTGATGAAGATGGAAGGATCATAATCTTCATCATCTTCAGCCTATGAACACAACCATCATCATCATCTTTAGCTTATGAACACCACCGGCACCACACCTACACCGGCGACCCCCAAACACCACCGTTTCAATCGCCGGAGTTTCAGACGCCGGAGACGACGATGGTGAAGGCCGGGTTGTGGTGGTGGGTTTGACAGTGACGGAGTATTAATCGCCGGCTGAATTGTTTTTTTTTTGCGGCGGTGTGTCGGAGACGGTGGATGAAGGCGGTGGTGGTGGGTCAACCACACCTGTGACGGCGACGGTGGTGGTGGGTCACCCACACCTGTGACGGCGGGCCCCACCTTTCTCCGGCGACGGTGGTGGGTTTTTTGACGGCGATGATGGATTTTTTGACGGTGATGATGGTGTTCCTTGATTCCTTGATTCGGTGGTTATTTCTATCTCTCTGACGGCGGTATTTCTTGTTGGTATTTCTTTGAAATTTTGTGGTTTAGATCTGTTGATATTGATCTGTTGGTTTTAGATATGTTGGTATTGATCTGTTGGTATTTCTTTGAAATTTTGTGGGTATCTTTGAATTTTTGTGGATTTGAAATTTTGTGGGTTTGTTTTGATGACATTGTTTTGATGACATCTATATGTTGACATTGATCTGTTGGTATTTCTTGGTCTCCAGATCTCGTTTTTGCTGTTGATGACATTGTTTTGATGTTGTTGGTCCCCAGATCTCGTTTTACCGTTGATGGATTGGGCGGGCGATGATGCGAAAAAAAAAACACGTAGATGTTGATGACGAAGGCGCAGCAAGGACGGCGAAGGGTAGGTTTTTTGAACCTGCAACCCCACTTTTGCAGCCTTTTGATTATCGGATATTCTGAGCCAAACCCCGTTTTTTTTAGATACACTTTGTTTCGATGTTGTTGGTTTTTATTTCCCCCCTAGTCGATGATGATAACAATATATCTGAGACACCTCCCGAGTTTGCGATTTCTGGGTGCGTTCGTTTTTGCGTAAAAAAGTTTTTGTAAAAAAAAAGTTAACTGTAAAATTTTTAACGTAAACCGTAAACTTTTGACGTAAACCGTAAACTTTTGACGTAAACCGTAAACTTTTTAACGTAAAACGTAAAATGTAAAACGTAAGAAGTTTTACGTAAAACGTAAGAAGTTTTACGTAAAACGTAAGAAGTTTTACGTAAAACGTAAAACGTAAAACGTAAAAATTTTAACGTAAAACGTAAAAATGTAAAACGTAAAAAGTTTTACGTAAAACGTAAAAAGTTTTACGTAAAACGTAAAAATTTTAACGTAAAACGTAAATTTTTTTTACGTAAAACGTAAAAAGTTTAACGTAAAACTTAAAACGTAAAAAGTTTAACGTAAAATGTAAAACGTAAAAAATGTAAAAAACGTCGCGTTAAAAAAACGTGTAAAAAACGACGCGTTAAAAAACGATGCTTGAAAACACGGCGCGTTAAAAAACGACGCTTGAAAACGCCCGGTGTAAAAAACGGCGCGTTAAAAAATCGACACTTAAAAAAGCTTGGCTTAAAAACGGCGCGTAAAAAAAACGACGCTTGAAAAAGCCACGCGTGTAAAAAAATCTAAATTTAAAAATTCTTTTAATAAAAAAATTTTGTTTAAAAAATAAAAACTAATATAATAATACAAAAAACTAATAAAACAATAAAGACAAAAAGACAAAATAGAGTCATTTTACTAAATTACCCCTTTGGATTAAAATATTAAAGATATAATAAGACAAATAGTATTTAATATTATTTTTTGTTACTTTTAATCTCATCCATTGATCTTGAAGATCCAATGGTTAGGAACTGGTTCTTGCAGTTCTTACAACTGGAGGTGGTTTTCATTTTAGCGGTCCTATATATATATATATATATATATATATATATATAAGGGAAGGTTCATTTGAGAAGAAAATTTAATTGAGAAGAAAAGGAACAAAAGGTAATTTTGTAAAACATTAAATAGTTTTTCACTTGTCTCATTTATTATCATTTTTTACTAATTAATTAGTCATAAAGACTATTATCATCCACACTAACTTTTTTTGCCTACACACATCAAAAGTTATCATACATATTTCGAAATTCATTCTACACGTTGAAATTTATCCTACACAACTCGTAATTTATCCTACACTTTAAATTATTTTATTTTATTTTTTTGAAAAAATATATATTTTGAGGATAAGTTACAAATTATTTAATATAGTTAGCTATTAAAGAGGAAGACTACAAATTAATGACCTATGTAGATTTACCATTGTACCCTTATAGTAACATTAATACTTAAATTAAATGAAGTAAAAATAAAGAATTCTTATTGGTTGAAATTTCTTTCTTTTCTCTTCTTACAAAAAATTTCTTCTCATTTGAACTCTCCACTATATATATATATATATATAGGGTTGAGTTCATTTCAGAACTTTAAATAACTACAGAACTTTCAGAACTCATAATAAACAATCATTTTATATATAAGTTTTTGTATTTAGGATCTTTTTATCATCTATTATATGTATTTCTTTGATTACATACATGTTAAAAGTAGTTTACATATGTTTAATTTCCAAATTTATATACATGTGTCATAACTAATTACATATATGTAAAAAAACTAGTTTACATATGTGTAATTATAAAATTACATATAAAAATGATAAAATTACCCTTAATATGTATGTAATCGTAAAAATACACATAATAAATGATAAAATTATCCTAAACATAAAAATATATAAATAAAAAGATTGTTTATTAGGAGTTCTGCGAGTTCTGTAAATATTTATGTTTCTGAAATGATCCTGGTCCTATATATATATATATATATATATATATATATATCTATATCTATACTAGGATCACGCTAAAATGAGAACCACCTCGAGTTGTAAGAACCGCGAGAACTACACCGTACGGGGCGAGGTGGACCAATTTTTTTTTCATAAATGTAAATACATGTATTATAAGCACATTTGTAAAAAAAAATTCAAAAAAAAAAGTTTTTGAGCACCTCAAGTGTGCATTTACGGCTACCGTAAATTTTCCGGCCAGATTTACGGGTCCCGTAAATACAAACTTGTGGTGCTCAAAACTACACACACGACATTTTTTTTTTTGATTTTTTTACAAATGTTGTTTTTATACATGCATCTACGTTTATGAAAAAAAATTGGTCCACCGCGCCCCCTACGGTGTAGTTCTCACGGTTCTTACAACTCGAGGTGGTTCTCATTTTAGCATTCCCCATCTATACTATATATAATATATATATCCAAAGGACTTCTTAAGGTCATTGAAATTTCTTTAAAACACCCCTAAAACATGATGTACAAGTCTTTTAAGCACCAGAAAACTTCACTTTCCACTCATTGACGGGCGAGTGCATTTTAAACTTTTTGATGACTGCTATGTCCAGGTAAGTTTTTTTTTTTTTGTTGGATGTTTGACATTATATTGTTTTGTGTTATTCAACATATTTAATATTACTTAGTAAGTTAGCATGGTTGATTATGATTAATCTTGTTTTCTCTCTAGGCTGGTGAGGGCGAAGATAAATACATATGCAGAGTTGTTGAAATGTTTGAAGGAGTAGATAAGAAACCTTATTTTTGTGCTCAGTGGTTTTATAGAGCCAAAGATACGGTAATCTATATTTCAACAAGCTTAGGAATTCAAATATTCAATATTTTGGTTCTGATATTCGTATTCCTATTTCCATTTCAGGTCATTCAGGCTTGTTCTAACCGTATTGATGACAAACGTATATTCCTTTCTGAAATAAAGGATGACAATCCTCTTGATTGTCTTGTGGTGGTGATGATTGTTAGGACTGGTCGCCGTCTGACGTCATGGTGGAGCGAGTTCCTTTGAAGATTTGGAGATAGAGGGCCAATGTGATGCGTGTAAGAAGCCTGTGTTGAATAGGTTTTCTAATGGAGTCGCAGTTGCGGTTAGTCCGGTTATGGATGCAGCTTGGCCTGCGCTCGGTGGATGCAGCTTGGCCTGCGTTCGTGTTTGTATGTTAATTTTTGTTACCGAATGCAAACGAACGTTCATGAACACAAACAAACACAAACTAATGTTCATGAACACAAACAAGCGTACATGAACACCATTGATGCTTATTAAATATTTTATTTGTCGGAACTCGGAACTGTGAAGTAGTTAAATTAAACATAAAAATTAAAAACACTAATGAACTATAGACACAAATGAACATAAACGAACACGTTCCCGATTGTTCACGAACAGAAATGAACAAACGCAACCTGTATTCATGTTCGTTCATTTAACTAAACCAATGAAATTCTTGTTCGTGTTTGTTCATTTCCCGTCGGACGGTTTACGAACTGTTTACTAAAAGTTCAGTTCGTTTGCAGAATTGCAGCCCTAATTCCATTTGTTTTCACCAATAAAGTATGCTACTACTTTTAATAACTTTCAAAGTATGTTGCAATTTATTATTAGAACATGTATAATATCTTGCCAGTTCAGTTAACTCTACATAAGTACACATATATTTAGTTTAGAAATTTGGATTGTGCTTAATGTGCTATACTATTGACAGCCAGTCTTCGACAATTCTTGAACCGACTTTTCAAATGGATCAGCTGCATGACCCTGCAGATTTTTTTGCAGCCTATGAGAAGTTCGAAAGTACACTACTCTTCTCTAATCTTTGTGATTCAATGTTAATTGATGTTAGATAGTGTGACACTGTTACACCACTAATCTATACCATTTTAAAATTAATTTCCAGACACCCGTAAAGAATTGAAGAAACAGAGAGGTGAAGACCCAAATGAGCCCCAAATTCCCACTACTGCTAGGCAACGTCGACCTGAAATGCCACGGTACTATGGCAAATTTGCAATACCGAGTTTACTTTTTTATTTTACTGAATTATGCTCTTTTTAAATTCTAATGGTGTAAAGTTAATTTCATACTTCAGGAGACGAACAACTTGATAGCTCGGCTCTGTGGCTCGAATCATTGGGTCGTATGTATTTGTGTGTATATATGTATATTTTTTTAGAAATGTGTGTTAATTTTTTAGTTTTTGTTTCTTATGTTACCACAACGGCCAAACGCAACGGGCACGATCAGCATCTGGGCTTTAGTCTATATAACCTTCATTTACTTGTTTATTTATAATTTTGTAGGAGAGGATAAAAAAGATCTATGGCTGATGCATTTGTGAGTTTTAAGGTGCTTATATAATCCAAAAGCTCCAAGGTGTGTGTGTGTTTTTTTTTGTTGCTAAAATTCAAACATTTACAATCCTATTAATTCATAAGGCTCAGAGTTTAACCAAATTTAGCTAAATATTGAGAAGATGAGTTACATATATGTTTGTGTTTTTTTAGTTAAATGTCTAAAGTTGAAACAGCTAATGAAAGGATTTATCTTTTCAGCCATATAAGGTTGTATAACAACCCTATTTACAGCCATGTACAACTAAATTTTCCAGCCATAAACCACTGCATAACAGTCCCATTTTTACAACCCTATATCTTACAGCCATATAATCCTATATTTTCCAGCCCTAATCAACTGATTGTACATGCCTTGGTTTTCTTTTACATATAGATACTTTTAACTATTTAAAAATGAAGGTGGTAAATGAACACAAAAAGGCGATAAGTGGTTTAGTTATCTGAAGGTGGTACGTGCCTTAATTCCTTAATTCGTGCAGGTAAAAGGGGTGTTGCACTCTCTTCACGAAGGAGAAGATACAAGAAAGTATTGAGCGAACGGATGTATTGGTAAAACAGGAGGAGATACAAGAGACTCCCCGTATTTTGTTTTTAGCGTTTTGTCCAGCTACTTGCCTGTTTTGTACTCTTCTTGTTTTTAATTACATCTACTTCCTTGTTTTGAACTCTTCTTGTAGATATAAAACGCCAAAGCTACAGCGAAAAAGATTTACCCGAGTATATCACCAAAGAATCGATAAACTAACAGAAAAACCAGTGCCAACATATCACGAATAAGAAACTAACTTAAGTACTATACAATATATCACAAGACGACGAATAAACTAGCGGTAAACGAGTACCCTATTGTAAATCGCCACTCCCGCCGCATCTCGCGGGTAAATGACTAGTATATATATATATATATATATATAGGATCATGCTAAAATGAGAACCACCTCGAGTTGTAAGAACCGCGAGAACTACACCGTACGGGGGGAGGTGGACCAAATTTTTTTTTCATAAACGTAGATACATGTATTATAAGCACATTTGTAAAAAAAAAAAATTCAAAAAAAAAAGTTTTTGAGCACCTCAAGTGTGCATTTACGGGTACCGTAAATTTCCCGACCAGATTTACGGGTCCCGTAAACACAAACTTGTGGCGCTCAAAACTACACACACGACATTTTTTTTTACAAATAGTGTTTTTATACATGCATCTACGTCTATGAAAAAAAAATTTGGTCCACCGCGCCCCCTACGGTGTAGTTCTCACGGTTCTTACAACTCGAGGTGGTTCTCATTTTAGCATTCCCCTATATATATATATATGCATATATATATATATACATATATATATAGGTATCGGTCCAATTAAGAACCAATACATGTTGTGAGAATGATGAGAACTTTTACTTCCGTGCGAGTTGAACTACAATTTTTTGCACAAACGTAGATAACAATACTATAAACAAATCTGCAAAAACAAAAAAAAAATTGTCGAGTCGGTAGTTACATCTGATGTTAGTTTTATTTATGCCTAATAATTTTTTTTACACCCTATGTAAATTTTTGCATACGACCGTTTTTTTTTTGCTGTAACAAGTGATTTTTTTAAGATTTTGAGAATTTTTTTTTTGGAAAAACCTTTTGTAAGTCCTAGTTCTCATGGTTTTCACAACTTAAGGTGGTTCTCATTTTACCCTTTCCATATATATATAGGGAGCCGCTAAAATGAAAACCACACCTAGTTGTAAGAACCACGAGAACCAGTCTCCACCAATCAAACTTTGCCACATATGAACTTTTATATTATATTCTAAAGGGTATTTTGGTCTTTTACTCCTAATGTCTAATCCCATGTCATATATCTCTGCCATTTAAAATATTTACAGATCTCCTCTCTCATCAAAATTCAAATCTCATCCATCTCTCTCCTGATTTGAATCTGCATCCCATCCTTTTTCTCTTTATTCTTAACCCTTTCTTTCTTCCCCAACTTTCTTTCTTTGTTTCTATATTTGCTTCCGTGAATCTGCAACTCATTAAGGCTTTAAGAAAATATGCAAGAGAGAGAAAGTTGGTGGTGGGAGGTGGCGGAAGACGGTGGTGGGGGTGGTGTGTTAGGAAGTCGGTGGTGGGGGGCAGGTGGTTGGTGTGTTCGGAAGTCGAAAGTCGGACATCGAGACGCAAACCTTCAGGTGGTTGGTGTGTTTGGAAGTCGGAAGTCGGACATCGGGCAGGTGGTTGGTACGACCCTCTGTCTTTCTCCGGTGGTGGGTTTTGACGGCAGTGGAGCCCAGCGACAGTTTCCTTCTCGGTAAGCCTGAGTTTTTATCCTCTTTCTTTCTTAAATCCATTTATTTTTCTTTCCTTCTTCGGGATTGTCACGTGATGTTTCAGAAGGTGTTCAGTTCGATTACGTGTTGATCAGGAAGGGTCAGTGAAGACGGATGGTGTTAATGTTGAAGATGACGATGTTGATGGTGACGACGGCAGTCAGCCGGCGCTGGAGCTGCACCGGCGACGACTGCAGTAGAGGTGAGTGTCTTTGGTTCAAGTTTGGCTTAGATTTCGTGCTCAGATTCTGATGTGGTTTGAGTTTTGGTTCTAGTTAGGTTCGGGTTCACTTCAGATTTTGTCGGGTTTTCGGATCGGTTTCGGGTCTCGGTCAAAGCTGGTCAGCCGCGGTTCGGGTGTGGTTCGACGTGTCAGATTGTGGTTCGTGACAATTTGGGTCAACTAGTCAAACCCGATCAACTCGGTTCGATGTCGGGTCAACTCAGTCAACGGCAGTCAAAGGCTCGGTCAACGAACGTCAAAGTCAGTCAACTGGTCAAAGACCCGGTAACAATTTAAACAATGCGAAAATCTTGTTTATATAGTTATAGATTTTTAGTTATACGCGTCCCGAGCTCGAACCGACTGAATTAGAAATTTGTTATGTTTTGATATTTCGACGAAAACTATATATATTGATAATTCTGATTGGTTTATTGTTGTATTTTAAAAAAATAAAGCGACACATAGTTGTCGGGAATGTCCAAAAACAGAGGAAACTCTGCCCGATTTTTGAAAAATCCGTTATACAAAACATTTATACTTCCAACATCAGTTTTGGGGGGGCTCGACGGTGTTCGCGGCGGTGGTGTTGGAGGTGGTGGCTGTGTAAAAACTTTTATGTAAAAACTATTTAACGTAAAACATAAACTTAAGACGTAAAACGTAAACTTTTTAACGTAAAACGTAAAACGAAAACTTTTTAACGTAAAACGAAAACTTTTATTTAAATACTTTTTAACGTAAAACGTAAAACTTTTTTTTTGTAAAAACTTTTTAACGTAAAACGTAAAAAAAAAATTATGTAACCTGTAAAACGTACAACGTAAAACGTAAACTTTAAACGTAAAACGTAAACTTCTATGTGAAACGTAAAACTTTTTGATGTCAAGTGTAAAACGTAAAGTTTTTTATGTAAATTGTAAAACGTAAAACGTAAAACCTTATTATGTAAAACGTAAAACATTGTGTTATGCAAATTGTAAAACGTAAAACGTCAAAAAAGTTTTCTTAAAAAAAATTTAAAACTGTAAAAAAAGTTTTCATAAAAGAATAAGTTTAAAACCGTAAAAAAAGTTTAAAAACGCATGTGTAAGAAAGGGGGCGCAAAAATCGACGCGCAAAAAAAACGACGTGTGACAACGGGGCGCAAAAAATGGCTCTTAAAAACCGGGTGATAAAACGTCGCGTAAATAAGGGGCTTGAATACGGGGCGTAAAAACGGCGTGTAAAACCGGGCATAAAAAACAGTGCCTAAAAACACGGTCGCAAAAACGGCGTGAAAAAAACGGGGCGTAAAACGTGTCGTAAAAAAAACGCACGTAAAAAACGGGGGCGTAAAAAAACGGCGTGTAAAACGGGTCGTAAAAACGGCGCGTAAAAACGGAACGTAAAAAACGGGGCAAAAAAAACGGCGCGTAAAAATGGGACGTAAAACACGGCATTATAAAAACGGTGCGTAAAACCGGGAATAAAAAACTGCACGTAAAAACCCGGTCGCAAAAAACGGCGTGAAAAAAACGGGACGCTAAAACGGCGCGTAAAACGGGCCGTATAAACGGTGCTTAAAAACGGGACGCTAAAACGGCGCGTAAAAACGCTTGTAAAAACGTGACGTAAAAAACAGCGCGGCAAAAAACGGTGCGTAAAACCGGGCATAAAAAACGGCACTTAAAAACCCGGTCGCAAAAACGGCGTAAAAAAACGGAGCGTAAATCGGGTCGTAAAAAGACGCGCGTAAAAAACGAATCGTAAAAAAGCGCGCGTAAAATTTTTTGATCAAAAAATCTGATTTCAAAATTTTGTTTAATAAAAAAAATCTGATTCAGAAAAAAAACAATTAATGCAATAGGACAAGAATGTAATAAAAAACAATAAATAAAATTAATAAGACTAAAAAAACAAATTACTTAAATACCTTTTTAGATTAAAATATTAAAGATATAATAAGAAAAAAACAATTTAATATTACTTTTAACTATTTTTAATCTCATCCATCAATTTTGAAAATTTAATGCCCAGAAAGTGGTTCCCGTGGTTCTTACAACTTGAGTTGATTTTCATTTTAGCAGTCCCCTATATATATATATATATAGGACCGCTAAAATGAAAACAACCTCCAGTTGTAAGAACCGATAGAACCAATTTCTAACCACTAGATCAACAAGATGGATTGATGAGATTAATAGTAGTTAATATTAATATTAAATAGTTTTTTTCTTATTATTTCTTTAATATTTTAATTCAAAAGGGTAATTTAGTAAATTACTTTTTTTGTCTTTTAGTCGTTATTATTTTTTATTACTTTTTTGTTTTATTATATTACTTTTTATTTTTTAAACAGAATTTTTTTATTAATAAGATTTTAAATTCAGATTTTTAACAAAACAATTTATTTTTGCTCGCCGTTTTTACGCTCGACTTTTTTACGCGCCGTTTTTAACGTGTCGTTTTTTGCACGCCGTTTTTTACGCTCGGCTTTTTCAAGCGGCGTTTTTTTAAAGTGGCGTTTTTTACATCCCGCTTTAACGCGACGTTTTTTACGTCCCGTTTTTTCGCGGCGTTTTTATGCCCCGTATTCACACCCCTTTTTAGGCGCCGTTTTATGACACTGTTTTCACGTTAAGCTTTTTACGTTTTACGTTAAACTTTTTACGTTTCACGCATCGTTTTTTAACGCGTAGTTTTTGCACGTCGTTTTTTACGCTCCGCTTTTTCAAGCGTCGTTTTTTTAACGCGCCGTTTTTTACGCCCTGTTTTAACGCGGCGTTTTTTACGTCCCTTTTTTTCGCGGCGTTTTTATGCCCCGTATTCACGCCCCTTGTTTAGGCGCCGTTTTATTACATGGTTTTTTACGTTTTACAATTAACGTAGAAAAAGTTTTACGTTTTTACGTTATATAGTTTTTACATAAAAGTTTACGTTTTACGTTAAACTTTTTAAACTTTTTACGTTTTACGTTTTACGTTAAACTTTTTACGTTTTACGTAAAACTTTTTACGTTTTACGTAAAACTTTTTACGTTTTACGTAAAACTTTTTACGTTTTACGTAATACTTTTTACGTTTTACGTTAAACTTTTTTATATTTTACGTTTTATGTTAAAATTTTTACGTTTTACGTTTTTACGTTTAACGTTTTATGTTAAACTATTTACGTTTTACGTTTTTACGAAAAACGGACAGAGTTTCCTCTGTTTTTCGAATAAGCCGACTACTCAAATTGTCGTTATCTTTTCAAAACTCAACAATATAAACACAATATATAAAATTTCTATCAAAATGCCAAACGTAACAAGTCACTAAAGTATCGGTTCGAGCTTGGTGCGCGTTAACTAAATAAAATCTAAACTAACGTAATAATAACTCGCTACCGAACCGCAAGACCCGAACCGAGACCGAGCCGATGCTTGACCCGAACAACTCTGAATCTGACCCGGTTTGACTGAGCCGCCGACCTGAAGCTTCCGAACCGGGTTGAACCAAACCCGCGCCCACTGACCCGAAACTCGACCCACGGCTGACGCGAATAAAAACTCGAACAATACTTGAGTCTGGCCCGAAACCTGATGACCCGCAACCTGAAATCTGACCGAGACTCCCGCTTAGAACCTGAAAGACCCGAACTGAAAACCCGAATAGAACCAAAACTGAATCCGTGGTTGACCCGAGTAGAACCCGAAAGACCCGAACTGAAAACACGAAACAAAACTCGAACCAAAACAAACCTGACTGACATAAAACACCACCATCATCATTGTTCATAGCAGGACTTCATCACCATCCATAATCATCATCGACGATGCCGCCGGCCGGCAGCACCCCCGCCGCCGGCGGCACTGTTTCCGTCACCGGATGAGCTTCTTGACGCTTTCGAGGCCGGCAGCGGCTTCTTGAACGCCGTTTGTTTTGGTGGTTCGGAAACCGGTTATGAGATCTACGGTCATGGTGATTGGTTATGGTTACTGGTTAGAGTTGGACCATGAAAATATTGGTGCAATGGGTTTGTTTGTTTGGTGATAAGAAGTGGTCAAAGTGAGGGGATTAGACTATGGGGTATGGGGGGCTTGGGTTGGGGCTTGGGTTGGGGCATTTATTGACACGTGGAATGGGAAAAAACCCACCACCAAAACCCACGCCCATGGGGTATGGTGGGGCTTGGGTTGGGGGCTTGGGTTGGGGGCATGAATTTGGGATGGACCGCTATGACGTGGCGGGTGAGCCAATGATATTCAGCCAACTAGGATGGCCATACCGCCCCACGCCCGGCTTGAAACCCATGCCCCAAGGGCCACGCCCAAACCCAAGCCCACCCGGGATGGTGACTTGGGCGTTTTCACCCTACCCACGCCCAAACTCCCGCCCCATACCCCGCAGTCTTAGAGGGGTAAATAAGGGAAGGAGAGATGTGGGTGACACGCATGTTAGTTTTATTTTTCTGCATGGTCAAAAGTAGAGGACTGACATTTTATAATTTAATGTGGAGAGATGAGGGACTGACATTTTATAACTGGTGTAATTAAATGTGGAGAGAGAGGAATGATTTGACATTTGGGATAAATGACCAAACTTACTTTTTGGTTGGCAGAATATGATTGGTGGAAAGTGGTTCTTATGGTTCTTACAACTGGAGTTGGTTTTTATTTTAGCGGCTCCCTATATATATATATATATATATATATAGGGTAAGGTTCCAGCGTGAACAACCTCCCAAGAGTGAACTGCGTGAACAAATCTTGACCGCTGATTAATATGATCTTGATTATTTAAAGGGGTGGCATGATTGTAATTAATAGGTTAGATTTTATTGTTTTATTAAAATTAAAAGGGTAGAAGGGTAATTATATTATTTTACTTATTTAAAACTAGGAAAGAAAATTATTTCCAATAATAAGAGAGTAAATCCCGTAAATATACCATTTATTATACACATGTGTACTATCGTGTTGGAATGTATAGAACAGTAGAACACAGAGGTACACATGTGTACTACGGAGCTAAGACAACAATGTTGCGTGTCACATGTGTACTATACCATGTATTATACACATGTGTAATATCATGTTGGAATGTATAGAACACAGCAGTACACATGTGTACTACGGAGCTAAGAGTTATACACAATAAAAAAGATGACTGAAAACTCTAGTTCAACCAAAAAAGGACTAAAACTATAATTCGAATCTTGCTACTATGATAAAAAACAATGACAATATTAAAATAAGTTAAGATTATCCTAACATATTTAAAATAAGTAATTGTTTTGTAGATGTCGAAAATTTTGGTAACTGATGATGATTTAAATATGGTAGGATTTTGAAATTAATAAGACAATAATTTAAATTCAATATTTATATAAAGTTACAATCTTACCCTTGTTAAATGTATATGGAATCAATGGTTCAGATCAGTTCACGCGGTTCACTCTTGGAAATTTGTTCACGTTTGAACCTAATCCTATATATATATATATATATATGAGAAGTTTCAAATGAAAACCACTAGTTATTGTGAAAACTCGAAAACTAATTAAAAAAGCCAAAAAAACATACCAAAATTTGTTTTTTTTGCATACCAATTTTCGCCACTTTTTATATATAAAAAAAATTAAAAAAAAAATTTGTAGTGCACATGTGTAACACATGTGTATGTGTACTACAAATTTTTAAAAAAAAAAAGTTTTTTTATATAAAAAAAGCTGTGATTTTTATAAAAAATTGGAAAATAAAATTTTTGGTGTGTTTTTTAGGCTTTTTTTAGTTAGTTTTCGAGTTTTCGAGTTTTCACAATAAAAGTGGTTTTCATTTGTACCATCCCCTATATATATATATATATATGGGAAATGGCCTATAATAATTCAACCTAGACCATATTGGCCATTAATAATCCCACCTCAGAATATTTCCCCCACCAGTCCAACCTTTCACCTATTTTTCCTACAATGGTCACCCGTTAAAAAAACTTAACGGAGTTAAGCTTTTTTCCAAATTACAAACAGATTTTTTAGGGATTTTGATTAGAACGATGATACGAGTCTATTGATGTAAAACTTGTCTCGAAACAGTGCTCCAAGTGATTTAATTTTAGTTAATTGGAAATTTAAACACCCGAATTGAAGCGCCGTTTTCATCGTTTGGAGCACCGTTTCGAGGCAAGTTTTACATCAATGGACTCGTATGTTTGTTCTAATCAAAAGCCCTAAAAAATATGTTTGTAATTTGGAAAAAAGCTTAACTCCGTTAAGTTTTTTTTAATGGGGGACCATTGTAGGAAAAATAGGTGAAAGGTGGGACTAGTGGGGGAAATATTTTGAGGTGGGATTATTAATGGCCAATAAGGTTTAGGTAGGATTATTACAGGCAATTTTCCCAATATATATATATATATATATATATTCAAACTATATACGCCTGTTGTGAAACCAAATCTACAAACCGAACATCAACTAAGATTTATAACTACTAAAAGATCAACACTATAAAGTGTAAATTCATCAATCACAAATTTAGATTGTTGAACTTTTTCAGTGGCGGATCGAAATGAAAAATTAAGGTATCATAAATTTCTTTTTACCTAGACCCAACCCTAAAAATTTGAGGGCCCTTAAGAGGTCATGTGCGACACATAAAAATGAGCACTTAAAATTTTATTTTACTTAGAGTCATCCATAAGAATTCAAGAGCCCTTTGGGCCTGTGCGGCTAGTGTGTGTGTGCATGTGTGTGTGTGTATATATATATATATATATATATATATAATTACTAGTTTACAGACCTGTGTAATCTTAATCGAAAACTCATTTTTCTTCAATATTTGTTAAAGCATGTAATCTTATATGATTTTTCAATATTAGAAATCTTATGCTTTAGAATGAATCGTATCTAAATCTTTATCTTTAATTTCATATAACTCGAGTTTAAAAACTTTATATATTGTGGATCGTATAGATAAAGAGTTCATATATTTTCTTCATGTTTATATATATATATATATATATATATATATATATATATATATATATAGGGGAATGTTCAAATGAAAACCACTAGTTATTGTGAAAACTCAAAAACTAATTAAAAAAGCCAAAAAAACATGCCAAATATTTTTTTTATTAAACCATCCCATATATATATAAACAAAATAGATAATTTATTAAATCGTATATTTATAAAAAACTATTTTAATGTTTTTCCTTTGTTATTTTCACTTTTAACCTTTTGTTGTTTAAAAAAGAACCAACAAGTACACTTTGTGAAAAATATGGGTGCATAACATTTGAAAATAGCGTTTAGTGCATATAAAATTATATATAAACAAAGTAAAAGAAATAAAACAAATAAGTAATCTCTATCTATAATAAAAGAACAAAAGGTTGGGACACATGTCCCCTCCACATTCATCTGAGACACATGTCCCCTTCTCCTTTCATTTGCTATTGTGTTCGTCAATAAGTCTATCCACGTCTCCTTTTATTCTGAACCGGGTTTTTTTTCTCCATGTATTCTTGCAAACCCTAATCCTTTCCCCAAAATATTCCGCCGTTTCTACTCTTCCCTGTCTCTGCAACTCAAGCTGAACTTCTCATTTTCTTCAAAATATTTCATTGTTCTTCTTTATCTCTCTCTAATATTACCCACCTAAGATCCGCCCCTGCATAGTCCTATTCGGTAAGGTTTCTCTAATCCCATTCAGTAGGGTTTTAAATCCAAAACAGATCCTGAATCAGCACACACAAAATTGAAAGTAAAGAACGATGATGAGAGTTTCGGTGTTAAAAATAGACAAAGAACCGTCTTCTTCTCTTAATGACTCCTCTGGTCGGGTAAACATTCTCTGTTTCTTTTATTAATTCGATGTGTTTATCTTTTATTAATTCGATGTGTTTTCTATTACGAGGTTGGTGTTTAGTTTAATGATTTTATTTTTATTTTTTTAGGGGTTATTGTCTTGATTAGGAATGATTAGGAATTGTTAGGGTTTCGATCTGCAGGTCAATTAAGTTCTTCGTTTCTGTTCAGATGTTAGATCTCCCCTAATCAAGTGTTTCGAATTAAAGAATATGGATCTTCATTTTTTAATCAAGTGTTTCGAATTGCTTCATTTGCAGATTTCTTCAAAGCTGATTTCTAGCAAGTGATTGTCATGAGTGATTGTCAAATAACTGATTTCTAGCAAGTGATGTGAATTAGTGAAGCTTCTAGCTAGCAATTCGTGCTTGTGTTGAACACATGAGTGAACTTATGAGCTTGAAATGCATATCATGTCAATTTCTTTTTTATGAGAACTTAAATTTGAACTTCGATAGCTTAATTATAAGCCTATGAATATGTTAATGTAAGCTATATAGTTTTAAATATTGTAATTGTACGTTATTTGATTGATACTTTAAAGTGTTTTGGATCCATAATCGAGCTTGCTAGATTGAGTATACTTGTAACAGACTTTGTAGCCTTAATTATGAGTTCGTCTTGTGCAGATTGGAAGACGCCACTGGCTTAGCTTTTAGGTTTATTATTGGCAAAACTAGCGATGCATCAAAGATGGCGGAACTTAGGAAAGAGGTGGAGGAATATGACGACTTCTTGATGTTGGATATTGTTGAGGAGTATAGTAAGCTTCCATACAAAACGTTAGTGTCAATGAACAAAGGATATCAGTAACTGGTGCCCACTTACTGATAGTTTTACTACTTTGTGTGTCTGTTTTAGGTTGGCATTTTTCAAAGCTGCGTATGCACTCTACGATTCTGAGTTTTATGTTAAAGCTGATGACGACATATATCTAAGACCAGGTGATTGTTTTTTACAAAGTTGATTGTTCTTTGATTAAATATCCTTGATTTCTTATTGCAACCGTACACATGTTGTTCCAATTGATCCTAGATCGGCTCTCGCTGCTCCTGGCTAAAGAACGTACTCACTCACAGACTTATCCTGGATGCATGAAGAAAGGTCCTGTGTTCACTGACCCTAAACTCAAATGGTAGTCTTACAAAGCTTCTCATGTGCGTGGAAATTATGTATGGATGTCATATGCACGTTATAGTACTCCCTATGGCTGTTATATGATGGTGGAACCTAAATTGACGCAATAATACCTGGAGGACCTGCTGATGAGACCAAGATGTTCACTGTTGGGGATAGAGTTCTAGCCACCAGGTATTTACTCTTTCATTAAAATGGCTTTTTTTTTAAATATGTATATTTTCTCATGAATTATTATTTAATCTATATCTATATCTATCTATATACTATACTATATTATAATGCATTTGATAAGGATACCAACTAAATTTAAGTAATTACAATACTTTGTGCTTATGGTACAACAATTCAATGGGGTAAGTAAGTGGGTAAAATGGTCTTTCTACATAGGTATTTAATTGATAAATATAAATTTATGATTGAAGTGTTGTTAAATACAATTAAATTGATAAAATAAGTATAAAGATAATGAAAATGTAAAAGAATTCAAAGAGTTGTCAATTGAACCGATTGAATTTCGAAATGGTTAAACTAATAGCCATAATTGCCAAATAAATACAATAAATATAGTGTTCAATGTAGAGACATAGTGATAACAAAAAAGAATTCAAAGGTTTGTAACTGACCAAATTAATTAAATTTTGAAACAATCAAACTTTTGGCCATCATTGACAGATAAATATAGTGTCCAATGACCATCATTTATTGACAGATACATCTAGAGTTCAAATTCACATGCATGGTGGCTATAAGTACCCGTAAGGAAATCATTTTGTGGATCTCAAATTTCGATCTTACGATTTCTCTCATAAGCTATGCGAACCACCATCATTGCTCATGGTTTCTTTGGTGTGTCGCTGCCTTCTTTCGTTTCTTATTTTTTTGAGATGAGTCACAGCCATAGTTGTTATCCTCATCATGTTTAGTTGCCGATCCGAAGCACCGACATCACTTGCTCGATGTTTACGGATCATCGTGGCACACATGCAACAAGTGGGATCTACATCAAATGCCTCTTCACAAGAATTAATGTGATTTAATTTCCCATTTCATTGGTTTGCATATAAGTTCAGTTTTGTATTTTTGTATATGTGACCAATATTATGAGACCAGTTTAATGTTAGCAGGTTAATTCTAGACCTTACACGATATATGTTATATGTTAGCCATATATTATATGTTATGCATAGTTAGACTTGTAAGTAAAATGTTTATTCTGAAAATATTTAATTCTCATGGATTGAAGACTTACTTTCACAAGCTGAAAGTGAAAACCTATGACCTCACTAAATTGAGGACTTGCTTTCATAAGTGAAATCATTATTCCACATTGTATTTGAACACTTGATCTTCATGAAATTCTAAATTAAGATCGTTTAATTTTCATCACATTAAGTTCCATCATGGTCCAAATCACAACTTTTCTTATCATGTTCTGTCATACTGAAATAAAACTGTTAATTAGTTGCAACGATTATTTATAAACTTAGAAAAATCATAGAAAAAGATATTACCTTTTTTGTGCTTCCTGGCATATTTAGTTTTTTGATAAGCTTCATTGCATTCATCAAAGGTCTCAATGGAATGTTTTTCAATATCTTTCATCATTACATCTACTTTTTGTTTGGTCTTCAAGGGTTTCCTTTTGTTCCTTTAGAACTCCCTTTAATTCTTGAAGTTGGGTAACTAAAGGCGCACACATGGCACTCTCAGATTCGAGTTTACCTTCCAAATGTTTATTTTTTTATTCAAGTTTTGTCATGTCATATTTTAGCTTTTTTGTTTCTTAAAGGTTATTGTGGTGGAGCACCTCTTCCACAACTAGCAATGCTTGACAGTTGACATGATCTAATTATGGGAATAAAACAAGTTTTTGTATTTGTTAACTCAAAATCTCCATGTGTGGTTTCTGTTATTTCGGATTATTCATTATTTATCTATAAATAAGTAAACCATTAGGTGTAAGTGAACTTTTAGTTAGTGGTTAAAAGGTCTCAGTCATTTAAATAAGCTATTAACTTGTATTAGTTTTATATATTATTGTTTAATAGGCATATATGCATGTATATATAAAATACAAAATATAGTGTTTTTAATTCAATTTCACATGGAAACGATGCAGGTGAGTGGTGGGGGAGGTTACATTCGGTCTGTATATTAGCATACCGGCAGACGGGCACATGCAAGACTTTCACCATGCTAATTAATTAGTTTTTCTATTTATAATAACTAAACTATATTATTCTTTCACCTTACATATTATTGTTTACTATCTTTAAAATAACATTTCTATAACTTTTTTTGTAACTGATATTCATGAATTATGTATGTTTATTTCAAATTCAAATACTTACTTAAAAATATAAGATTATGTATGGTTATTTCAAATACTTATTTAAAAAATAAGACTTTGCATAAAAAAGGTAATAAACCTCTTCCCAAAAAGTATTGTTCACATTTTTAACCTTTCCGCATTCCTAAAGGAAAAAATGCTGTAAAAACAAAAAAATAAACCCTGTCCTTTTCTTCTTTTCGTATAGAATTTCATTTGACCTTCTCAAAGGTCTTCTCTATACATTTGACCTTAGCAGCTTTATGTGTAAGGTTACTTTTGCAGCAAAGCAGCTTTTAGACCCATCAAGATACATGTAAACATAATATAGGTCAACTATAAAGAAAATCAACCATTTCAAATTGTTTCACATTTTAGTTATCCAACTACCTAACCAAGAAATATGATTTTTTCTGTATACTTTCATCTACCTTAAAATAGATTTGTTGTTTTCTTTTATCACCAACTATTTATAACCACTACCACCACCCTCATATTTCAGCAACTTAAACATACATTCTTGCATTTTACCTGTCCAACACAAACCAACACTGAAGTCATGGAGCACGGGTACATCTCTAATAACTTTGCATTTAATAATTTAGTCATTCATATCATATTTTATAAGTAATATTTCTAACCATATATTTCATGATATGATAACATCACCTATTTGAAGGATTTGGATTTGGCTCGCCGTGATTACACTGTGAAGGTTCGTGTACTTCGGTTATGGAAGCAACCCATGTATAACAATCCAGAACAGTTTTACTCAATCGAGATGATTGTTGTTGATGAAGAGGTATATGTTTGAAATCTATTTTTTTAATATTTCACTTTTTGTCAGTTATTATATTAATTTAAACCTATTTAAAGGATAAACATATTCATAGTTTATATTTTTCATCTTTTATGTTGTAGGGAACAAGGATGCAAGCCAATGTTCTCCGAAGATGGTTTCCCAAGTTTGAGCATCTTTTAAATGAATTAGGTAAACATGTTTCAACCTTTGCAGAACTTACTTTTTAAATAGAAGTCTTAGAACTTTCAATAGCCGTTGATCTTAAATGGATATGATTAAACAAGGGTGTTATTGTAAAAGTTGGCTTTTGAGACGTGCTAGCAGGGTTAGTTTTTATGGTTAAGTTAGAACTACTTGCAATGTTATAATGTGGTGAATCTTTGATGCTATAATGATTTTATTCTGTAGCAAAAAGTATCAATTTACCGTTTTTCGTTTTTCGTAAGTGTTTTGACTTCGGGGGCTTTTGGGATTGCTTATTTAAACAATGTATCTACTTATTATGTTTTTTTTTAAAACATACTAGCTTATAACCCCGTGTATTATACGGGTTAAATATAAAAAATGTATATTAATTATAAATATGTATATCGTCGTTGTTAGTGAAATGACTTATTATTAATTAAAATGTAAAACAAAACAGTATTATTTTCAGCTTTCAAAATATATATATATATTTTTTTTAAATTTTCACTTTTCTTTTAAGTCACTGTAATCCATTTTATTATATACAATTATAAAACCAGTAACAACAAAAGCCCAACATATCCAGTTTCAAGGAAAACCCATTACGTAAAGGTCCATTATGGTAAAAGCCAGATGGGACCAGATTCGAACTTGAGACATGTGGTCTTCAACTTAAATATTTATGACCCAACCCGACCCAACCTGAAGATACTGAGGCCGACCCAATCTATAGCCGTCTGGTCTTCGGTGTTGAGTTTTTATGACTTTCGGGTTAAGTTCTGTCCGATTTCGACCCAACGCACACCATTTAAAAAGAAAAAAAGCTTTGATGCATTGTTGAAAAGTCATAACAGATCTAAGTGAACCTGCATTTGTAAAACTTAATTGTCAAAAAAGAATTTAGTGTAAACATATTGTTTTCAGTTTTACAAAACTTGAAATTGCTTTATATATCTATCTAAATAATATAAAATAAACTTGTATTCTTTTTTTTTTTATTCCAGATAATTTTGACAGTTGTGTTACATTAGTGAGAGAATTCGAAATTCCTTTATATATCAGAATCATATAAAGTAAACTTGTATTCTTTTTTTTGTGTGTTATTCTAGATAATTTAGATAGTTGTGTGTTACATCATATAAACGTGAAATGAGATAATTCTTTCGAAATTATCATGCACAAAAGGATGATGAGATAAACATGGAAATATTGTTATGAATTTTATTTAATTAATTCAAAGAAGTATTTAAACATTAAAAATATTAGTTGGGAAATTTGATTAAAGGAAGAGGAGATGTTGCCATGTGGCATTAATTGTAATCTTATATTATAACTAGGTTATCACCCGGGTGCTACCCGGGTTGGAGAAAACTATTAAAATAAATATCAAGTGTATAAATAAAATAAAATACAAAGTCTGATGTTGCATAAATTTAGTGATAGAGTGGATATACAATTTAAAGATAATCGAGTCCCTTTAAAGATGCATATCCTTCCAGTTACCAAAACCTTTCTCTTAGTAAATTGAGTTCCCTCTACAAAAAAAAAACAACCAAATTATGAGTGTTCTCCAAAACATGTATGTCGTGTTCACCCTTATATTAAATTTCATCCACAATACTTTTTTCTTTTAACCAATAACCAAAACTCATCTTCTAAACAGTGGCGCTAATCGAAAAGACGAACGCCACTTTGCCATCTTTTCACTTCATACAGTTCATGCCATGCTTGTATTATCGCGTCAATGTCGAAACCTAATCCCGAAAAGAAAAAAAAACAACCTTCAAGGTCTAAAATTGCTTCCAAAATCTTTTTGAAAATCATTCTAATAAATACAGTTCTTGGGGCAGCTCCATATATACCCCTAATAACGTGCATAATATCAAATTTACTCAACCCAAATAACTAATGTCGAAAATTCCTGTTCAAAATACTTCAAATTTCATATATACCTTATTAAATCAAAATCATAATATGACCATTATACCCTTCTCTTTCTCCTTACACTCCAAACTCTTAAATCTTAATGCAAATTCAAGGAAAGGATATATATATATATGTCATAAATTTAAAAATTTTAAATATTTGATATTATGGATTTTTGTTGGGTAATTATGATATTATACCAAGTTTTGAAGGGGAAATATGAAATTATCCATTATCTTTCATATATTAAAAAATGTTGTCAAGTCAGCCCGACATGATTTGAGTAGTATACAAATTTATCTATTTTGACCCGTTACCTAACATGCTCGTTTTGCCATCTATACCCATAAGAATGTGGTCAAGAGTAGTGTCCATTTTTATACAAAACCCGTAACCCGACCCGAATTTAAAGCCACTCGAACCAAAATTAGAGAATACCTTAAAAACCCAAACCCGACCAACCTAAACCTTCTGCTGGTTGGTTATCATTCCCAGCCAAAATCTCGTACAACCCGACCCTAAAAACCCAAAACATGAAACCCGAAAAATAACCCGAACATTTATTGTCTTTTTTTATAGATGTGTTTTGGTTTGGAGTCTCTAGTATTTAAAACATTCAATTTTGAGACTTCTTTACATTATAATATATGTTTGAATTTTGATGATACTTTTGTAGCAACAAAATGAATTTTGATGATATTTTGTAAAAAAAGAAAAAAACATTTATTTTCATTTTATATCTAAACCAGAAAACCAAACAACCCGAACCCGACCAACATACACTTTAAATTGGTCGGTTATCGGGTCACTTTTTCCTAACCCGAAAGAAAAACATAGAACCAAAACTATAACCTTCGGGTGCAGCATCATTCGAACAATGATTCTTGACAGTCACATCAATATCCGTAAGCGAAACACCCGCAACTTCAAACTTCTCAACCGCAATCTCCAAACATTCATGCCAATACGAAAGCCCAAGCTTATACTCCATACTCGATCTTTCATACAACATCGTACCCCACAAAACGTTTATCAACGACCTCATATTCGCCACGCGTTCAACCCCATCATCTTTCGGTTTCTCCATATTCATTGAAACCAAAGAAGAACTGAATTAGACATGATAATGTTGCCACTAATGAGTAAAAATTAACAAAACATATACCGTCAAGCATCCGAACACGAATAGCTTTATCTAAAGATAACACTAAGCATAACTATAAATGAACTGTCCATGGGCTGTTGGACTTTTGATCCGAAAATGCAGTGCCAACTTTATCTGATATGGCGCCTGCCAATTTTGAGATGGATTTTAACATACTCGGTTCAGGATATAATCTTTAGAAAAATTTGAGGGAGTTAGATGAACCTTTATAGTGGAAGAAAGGCTCTTTCTTTACAATAAACTCTTCACTGATGAACGGCTCAACATTGAAAGGGCTTAACATTGAAATTGTGTATCACATATAGATAACTTTTTTTCTAAAAAAGTTTTTGAGAAGCAAAGAGCCCTGAATATACAAATATATAAATGTGTGTGAAGAAGTTTATGGTATAAAAAAATGTTAGTAGACAATTACCTCCACATTGGTATTGCGTAAGCTATCCCTCAAGAACTGTTTGATGCCGTCTCATGTTGTGTTGTGTCGCATCCTGTTCTCATGAAATACAAAACTACCAGTTTTACAATAGGAATCTAGAGTTTACAATAGAAATATAGAACCTGATACATACACATCAAGCAAACTATTAGCTCAATACATAAAAATTTTGTCGTTTCTATCATTTTGCCAGCACTTTTCATCGGAGTATCTATTTACAAAGATGTAACACAGCCAATTCATAAACCAAGTAAGTAGGCCTTCATATTTATTCATATACCAGACAAAGTTTCAAAGTGACATCTTTATTGAATCTATGGATTGAAATCACTCACAAATTACATAACACTTCAATCAACTATTATCCTCATCATCTTCTTCACAATCAAGAAGAATGCACAAATATCCAAATGGATCATATTGATAAATTAGGGATTTATTGTAACAGGTTATCACCCGGGATTGCTTCCCGGGCTGGGAAAAATTAATTAGATAAATATTAAGTATGCAAATAAAAAAAATACAAACAAAGTTGTATGTTGCATGAATTAGTGACAAAGTGGAATTACAATTTAAAGACAGTCGAATCCCTTTAAAATGCATATCCTTCGAGTTGCCAAAACATTTCTCTTAGTAAATCGAGTCCCTTCAACAAAAAGAACCAGCAAAAAAAATATGAGGATAGTCTTGAAAGTAATGTCCCATATAAAAAAATCTTGAATGTAAAGAGGTTTATACCTTAAATTTCGGTAATGGCGATGGTGTTTGGAGACGCGCGTGGTCGCTTGAATAATAGGTTCACTTAAACTTTTCTTCACTGATGGGATATCTAATTCGACAACAATGTCTATATAAAAAAAACATTAACTCCCACTTAAAAAGCACATCTATTTAAAACAAAGTGATCAAAATAAAAAAAAAAATATATGCCATTCGTGCAACTGTTACCTCGGATCCTCGAAAGGTTGTCTTCCAAAGAGTTAAGTAAGTGAGGCCGGTGGTGCAGAGAAATAATAGTTTGACATAAACTTTCTTATGATAGTTAAAATGACTATAATCATAATATAGAAAATGAAAAAATGATTATTTATCATTTTTTCCCACATCAACATATCGAAAACTAATTTAATTAGAGACATGTCTATCTTGTAAGGCAATTAGTCAATCACAACCCGATGATTTATGTAAAAGATATAGACATAAATATTCAATATACAGATCACCATGTAAAAGAGGATAACATGACATGCAAGTTTATTGGGGGGGGGGGGGGGTTCTGGATGTGTCTGAATCAATCAAATAGAAGCCCAAAACAAAATTAAAGAACAATCATATATAAAAAAAAAATCCTAAACTCTAAACAAAATTAGGGATAAGGTGTAAAGTGAAGATAAACATGACACGTGTAGGAGAGAAGATATTTGCTAGAGTGATTTTTACTCACAAACCGATTTGGATTCTCCAATTTCATTATATTGTTCATGCCCACAACACGCTACCTCCGCCGTAACAAATCCTACTCAAAACACATACAGAGATAATGATTAACAAATTAAGTTACAATAATTAATTTAAAAAATTAATTATGACTAATTATAGATCTAGAAGCCATCACACGAACTGGATTGTGATCGTAAGTTTAGTTTGTTATGGTATTTAGGCAAAGTATTGACATTACTTTATATACTGTTTGAATGAAGAATTTTAATTTAGAAATGGTATGATATAATAAAGGAAGGTATAATTATTTAGTTAGTAAAAATTGTTTATTGGCTTAAATTTGTTAATTAAGCATATATATGGTAATGTCAAAAACGTAAAAGTTTCTAATGTATATTGTCTAATTGATTTTCTGTATTAAAAAAACATATACAAAACAAAATGATAGATGAAAATTGATAAAATATTTGTATTTATATAAGATGAGTATTAAAACACATACCGTCAAAATTGCAAGTTGAATATATTGGTATTGGTTATTGATTTGATTGGTGTAAGTTGTCATCATGAGATTCATTTTTATTGACATAATAAAAATAGTAAGTTGTCAACATATTAATATTTTTAATTTTAACTTTAATTGTCATCAAAAGAACAATGTTGGTCATCTTCTTATTTAATTTGAATGTAACGATTATTGATAATGGTAATTTAATTATAAATGAACTTTCATTTGATAACCTAGTAAAAAATATGGAAATGCTTTATCGATCATTAACCACAACAAAAAAGGAAACTATAATTTTGAATTTGAAATTCGAATTTGAATAATATGGAAATTATTGTGGATTAATTACATACCAAACACCTATCCATCTACTATAAATATCGATGATTTACTTTTCTTTTAACCATAAATTAATAAAATAAAATAATCTTTACGGAAATAATATAATTCATGTTTGTTTTGAAATTTTAAAAAACAATGTGTAATTCATTCTAAATATTGTATATTAAGACACACATATCAATTCATTAAAATTAAAATTCAAAACATAACAATATAAAACTAATGAATATTAAGACAAACAAAATACCGACATGACTCAAATGCATACCAAATACTGTCTTGAAACACAAAAAATAACATAACTTTCCAACTAACTACATAGATAACGAAAATATATTGTTCAAAAAGAGTTTGTACAAAAACCACAAAACAAAGTACTTGGAGACCTTAAAAAACTTAGCAAAAGGAATAATTACAAAATATGATGGAACCTAATAATAATGATTTTTTTACATCAACCTGTATAATGTATAGCAACTAAAAAATCAAAACTTAAAAACCTATATTACCTGTAAATCGGAACCGTAGATGTCAGATTCTTCATGGATCTGATAAAATTTTCACTAATCTCCTTGAATGGCCTTCATATTCTTGAATCGCCACAGAAAGATAGCCAGATGGGGCGACGAAGAAGATGCAAAAGCCTAAGAATCACTATAAAAACCTTAATAAATCAAGATGCAAAGAAGACCTCAACTATAAAAAAATAAAAACGAAGAACACTATACGGACTGATTAAAGATGAGTACATGACATTACAACAAACAAAATAATGAAGGAAAAATAAGAGGGTACAACAGATCTAAATACCTTGAAACACCAAATCGGAAGATTGTAGAAGAGATTGTATCATATATAATGAAACCTTCAAGAACAACAACAGATCCTTGTATAATATTGAAGATATATAAACAAATCGGAAACGGAAACAAACATTTAAACTAAATTACATGAACAACATACACAATAAACAGATTAGGTATCAAAAAGTATAAGATTACCGAAGAAGATTTTGAGGTATCAAAAAGTAATAGATTACCGATGAAGATTTTGAGGAAGAATCGATGAAGTGGATGAAGATCAAAGATTTTCTTGGTTTACGTGTAGAAGAAAGAGAAAGAACTGATATCTTTGTGTATATTATGAACAAAAGATCTATTATATACGGATCCACTTTCTTTGATGGGCGGGTCGGAATGAAGCTATTCGGATGCCGCGTAACCCGAATAAAAATGATGGAATTTTTTGGAGCCAAAACCAATTTCAAGAAGCCCTATGGTGATGCCACATCATCTCTCAAGCCCTCACAACATGACACCTAAGCCCTTATTTATCATGTTTATATATATATATAGATTTAGATTAGATTAGATTGGATTAGATTAGATTTAGATTAGTACTTTTTAATGGTTGAAACTTGGAAGAGTAAAATGACATTTAACTCAATTAATTATTTGATTAGTACTTTTTAGTGGGCTATTGGTGGGATATACTGAGTATGATGATGATGAATTATTTGATTAGTGCACACTTAATTTAGGGGTAAACTATAGTTTGGTTATAATATCTTTTTATTGTTCTGGTATGGTAGAGCTAGCCCAAAAATTAAGGGGCATCTTTTTTTTTTTTGAGATTAGGGGTATCCTTTGTATAAAACCGATATTTTTTTTAAAATTTTTTTACACTACCAAAACAGTACGGAGACGGGGTTGAGGGGTAACCCGTGCTACCTACCCCTTCTAATACACTAGCGCCCCCTACTGGTATGGTTTATACAAATAAATAACCAAATTAACTAAAAATTAAATCCAATATATATAACCAAGATAACCGAAAAAATCGGTTATATAATCGAACTAGGCCACCCTTAAATTATAAAAAAGTATTTAGTGTTTGGATGATGATAATGACCCTGAGCATCACTTCAAGGATATTATTATGAAACTTTTAAAAAGATTGTTATTGTTATACTAAAATGCTAATTAATAAAATGTTGTGTGCCACTCCCCTCATTGTTTTGACTATCAAAACGTCTCCTGTATGCTCGTAATTATCAATAAATATATTAATACGTTTAGGATATCGCCACGATTCGAACATTGATATTACAACCTACAATTTAGGATATCGTTATTTTTAACAAATTTTAATTTTATTTATGTTTATTTTTCTAATAGAATGTTATTTCATTGTCAAACCCACTATTGGGTTAAATGCGTCCAAGTACAAGTATGTGGACAACCAAAACAAGTTGGGCATCTACTGTGATAGCAATGTGTACCTATGTGATGATTTCAATGGTCCAACCTATGGCTTCTCATTCACATCCTTTAAGGATATCATTGACAAAACTTTTCCTGAAAACAAATCTTTAGGTAACCAAAAACCTCATAGATTAATTTTATTTTTTCTTAAATACTTTAATCTGTTTATATATTTAATTAGATTATCATTATCTAGATGTGATTGGTTTTGTTGCTGATGTTAAAGACCTTAAGAAGTTTAAGACGACAAAGGGGAAAGACACCAAGAAAATCAATGTCATTATTCAAGATCTAGAGTATGTATTTTTTTTATTCTATAATATATATATATATATATATATATATATTAATAATTCATATTTTATAATGTTAACACCTTTTGTAAAAACCTAATATTTATTAATTTTTTTAAGGATGGATTCAATATACTTGTCTTTGTGGGATTCTTATGCTGATCGGATTTTAGAGCACTGGGAAAACAGAGATCAACATGGTGTTATTGTTGTCATTCTCCAGTTTGCTACATTGAAGTACTTTGGACCATTTGGATATGTGAACAGTTGTTTCAATGTTTCCAAGCTTTTCATCAATTCTGATATTGATGATATAACTTCTTTTCGAAACAGGTTTTATATGTCAAATAATAAAACAAAAAAATATTTTTTTACTGTTTTCACTGATCTAATATATATACTTATAATAGCCTTATCCAAAACTCTGCTGCTTCTTCATGTTCGAGTCAATCATCTAGGCTTTCAGGAATTTTTTTTATCTTTGTATGATGAATATGTTGTCAAAACTGAATTCAACAACATAGCCGAACTTAATCTCGGTGAGGTAAACTACATTATTGTGTTATATTAGTAACATGTTTATGTCTTTATAACAAAACTATTTTTTTTTAGGTCAAGTCTGTTGTTATTGTTGGAACTGTTCAGATGATAGCTGAGTTGCCTTGGTATTATTTTGCTTGTAAAGCTTGTAACAAGAAGGTTACTAAGAAAACCGAGAATGATACACCTACTGTTGGTGTCTTGGTTGATGAAGAAGAGGTTTATGAGTGCAAAACGGAAACTTGCAAGAATAGTGTGATTCAATATGTGCAAAGGTCTGAATATACATACATACATATACAAATATATATATTATTTGAAAGTTATTTTCTCAGTTCATTGTTTAGATTTCATACATTACATGACAACCCTTTGTTCTTTAGGATAAAAATCCCATTGACTGTTCAAGATTCAAGTGGAACTGTGTCGTTGACATTGTTTGATAGAGATGCTTGTAAAATTCTGAAAACAACTACATCAAACTTAATTGAAAAACATCTTGCTGTAAGATTGTCTTATTAAATTTACAATTCTTTTATTTTTTCCATGTAATATGTCATTAATATATTTCTATATATATACTACAGGGTGGTGATAAGGGCCTTTATCCCAACGAGTTTGAAACTCTTTTGGGAAAAAAATTTGCGTTTAAGATTGACATCAAACAATTCAACATTGATAACAACTTTTGGTTTTTTGGTGTTTCTAAATTGACTGATGATGAGGATATCATATGCGAGCTCGAAAAGAAAGCAAACAACATTGAGGTAATACTATTATTGAGTACTTTATTTTAGTTAGATTTAATATTGAAAGTGATTTGTCATAATATGTGAAATACATTGTAGGTCGACAAGTCTGCTTCTTTGACAAACAGGTTCACTGATATGGATTCACAAGAAACCGTTCACTTGAATGTATGCATTCTATAATCTCAAAAATTTCTCATCAATAATATATCTTTATCTTTATTATTATATATGTTTACATTCTTAACCTTCTAAATTTGATTTTCTGAGAATTTATTTTACATACAATCCAGGATGATAACCCGATTGATGTTACTATGGGAATCTGTGTTGGCACCCATTCAAACGAGAATCTCAAATCAAAGGTATGTTAATTTAAAAATATACTTCAAATTATGAACACTTTAATCTATTTAATTCAAATTATGTTCGGTCTTTATTTGTGAGACCAATTGTTTATATCATTTTTAGGCTGTTACTGAGTCGATGGATGATAATGTCATAACTCCTTTGCCAAAAAATTTGGATGGCGATTTCACTGAAAGTAAGCATGTTGGTGAGGCTGTAATCTTTAAGAGGAAATCAAAGAAACCTGATTTCAAGAAAAACTTGGTGGAGAATTATGATTTTGAGGAAAATGGAGAATTGTCAACCACCAAACCAGTTAACCATGTCAAACCAACTCTCCTGATTCCCAAAATTGAAAAATGAAGACTTCAAACGCTTTATGTTCCAAGTGTTGTTTTTCTATGTTGTTTTAATCTGTTTTGAATTATGTTAGTTGTTTAAGAACTATTTCATCAGCTTGGAATGATTCCAAGTTTTATGTTTTAAGAAGTTTAATTTCCTTTTGTTGGACTCATAGCTCTAAGACATATATGCCAAAACAATTATTATGTTTTGGTTTTTAATGTATTAATGTTTTGTTACATTTATGTTTTGATTTTTACAGCATTATATTTTTGTCATTATAATGTAAAAAAATAAAACCTTTTTCAACCAATATCACCTTTCAACAACTTTATTCTTATACTACAGATTATTATCTTCACTTGGATAATTACTATAAATTTCAGTCAGTTAGTTTTTAAAAATCGACAATCACAATGAATTTGAGTGTATTATATTATCAACAATGAAGGCTATAAAACACTTATTAGCAAATTGTAAAACAATGTTTGGTATTGAGTTTGACAAGGACGTATTCAATTATGTAGTTTTTTTTAAAAGCCACATTTAAAGCACCATTTTAGATACATTAGTTGTGAGGTTCATACACTTTTAAGATACAAAATTTCTTGAATATCAAAGTATTTGTTTACTTATAATGTATTTTTAAAATGTAACAACTCAATAAGTTGTTTTTTGATATCGCCAAACGTGCTTTATTTTTTACTCTAAGTAAATTAATTATTTTCACACTTATGTTTTATTTTCCACAGATCAAAACGATCCATCTTTTGAAGCAAAGCTTATGCGAAAGAAAAGGAAATTGCATATGGCAGCCAAAAAAGGACAAGTCTCTGATTTTAGTTCCACAATCAAAGGTCATATTTCAATACATTCTCATATATGTCATTCAATATTTTATTTTACAAATTATAAATCAATTATTTGAAACTAATGAAAATTGCATCTTCTTTTTTGTATTCAGACGTACAAATTCGAAGTCTGCTATCTAACATTTCAAATGGTATATATTTAATTTTTTTTGCTTATTACCTATTCAATCATATCTTAAATGTCTAATGTCATTATAGATTGTAAAGAAAGAAGACTAATGAGAAAAAAAGAGATGGATAAAAGAAAATCCAACAACAATTTAAAAGGTAATGTATATGTTTACAAGTTTTTTGTTAATAGTAACATATATTTTAAAGTTAATGTTCAAAGACCATATATAATTAACATTTTTAATTCCTGTAAATAATAATTGTATATTATTATTACAATACTCAATGTTTGATATGTTAAAGCAGGTTTGCAAAATATCCAACTCAGTTCCAACAAATCACCAAATAACAGAAGTGTCATTTATGGGAAGGAAGTGGTTATTCCTTATCAATCAATTCAAAATCAATATACCATTGTTACTTCTTCAGATATCTATTATACTCCTCCGCTATCAGATATTACAAATGATATATATAAATATACTTTCTATTTAATCCGTCGTTTAAAAACTACATATTTCCATTTAGTTTTTGTTTTTATATACAACATTCTATGTGTCACAGCTACAATCACCAATGCTGAATACACTAGCCCCAAGTTTTGTCAGAGCATTAGAAAACAATATCTGGATAGCAAAAAACCAACCTATAAATCTACATCTGTAAACTTTCAAAGTTCAAGTACACAAACATCTATCAAATTATCTGAAAGTATACTAGGTACTGACATATTTTAATTGCAAAATATAAATTCAAACTATTTTACATTATCTATTTTTATATTTATATGAACAAATGTTAAATATGAATTTTCTTTTCAGGTACATCGACGTTAAATAACAATATTCAAGCATCTTCATCCAAGAATTTGCGAGAAGAACACCATCTTAGCGGAGAAATTATTACAAACATATTTTGTGGCAAATCAAAAGGTAATATTCGATTTACAATATCTTTATTTATAAGTTTCACTTTTAGAATACTATATTATAATTATATACTAATCAAATTAAACAATGCCATTAACAGATTACTTGGATCATGGTGATCAAAGTCATATATGTGAAACATGTTATGCAAAATTATGGAAGGATGAAGTCTTAAGAAGTTATCAAAGAAAGACTAAATCAAGCTTTTCTCTATGTTGTGGTTACAGCAAAGTCAAACTTTCAGATTTCAAGGACCCCCCCCTCTGATTATAAAAGTCTTTATACTTCTTTGGATTCAAAAAGCAAACATTTTTTTGAAAAACATTCGTCGTTACAACTCAATGTTTTCTTTTACTTCCATGGGTGGAAAAGTAGATTCCTCCATTAACAAAGGTAATTCTCCCTTTGTATCCAGACTTAGCGGTGAAAATTATCATACTATTGGAAGTCTTCTACGAACGGATGTATCAAAGCCTAAATTCTCTCAGTTATATATATATGACACTGAGAATGAGGTTGCAAACAGACAAGCCGCTTTAGGGTATGTTTCCTAAATCATTTATAAAATTTCATTTAGCTAAAATACAATTTTTTATCTAACCTTATTTACTTTATATTGTATTTATTCTAATTAGGCAAACCAAAAAAGTCTCCACATCAAGTACAGAAAATTTGGATTTTGAAATTATTCAAGATTTGAAGGCAATGTTAGATTCACACATTGAGTTGGTTAAGTCTTATAGAATGGCCCGAGATTGTTTTCGAAGCAATCCTCATACAAATCTAAAGATACGCCTTATTGCAAAAAGGAATCAAGATGGGAGGACATATAACTTGCCAACTGCTTCCGAAGTTGCTGTTTTAATAGTTGGAGATATTGACACTTCGTTTGAACCTAGAGATATTATTGTCAAGACTAAAGAAGGTTATCTCCAACGTATTAGTGAACTACATCCTTCTTATTTAGCTCTTCAATATCCCCTACTTTTTGTGTACGGTGATGATGGTTATAGAATTGATATCATTCATCACGATGTTTCTACTTCAACCATCAGTAAAAGACATACTTGCACAATGAGAGAATACTTTTGTTATAGAATCCAAGACAGAGTAAATACTTTTTCTTTGATTCTTAATTCCAGAAGGCTTTTTCAACAATTTTTGGTTGATGCGTATACTATGATTGAAAGTGAAAGGCTCTTATACATACGTACTCAACAAAAGAAATTAAGACGCGAGACTTATGAGAATTTATGTTCTATTAAAAGTCAAGGAAAAAATGATGTCTCAAAAATCGGCCAGCGTGTTATATTACCTTCCTCTTTTATTGGTAGTGCACGGTACATGTTTCAAAATTATTTAGATGCCATGTCACTTTGTAAATGGTATGGATATCCAGATTTTTTCATAACAATCACATGTAACCCAAAATGGCCTGAAGTGAAGAGGTTTCTTAAAGACACGACTCTTAACCCGAAAGACAGACCTGATATTTTATGTCGATTATTTAAAATGAAGTTGGATTCCATTATCAAAGACTTAAGGGATCATGCAATTCTTGGAAAGCTTCAAGCATGTATTTAATATCTTCATTTTATTCTTCAAATGTTTCTACATTGTTATGACATTTCTAATAAACTATGTTATATATGCATATGAACTCACTAAACGGTAACAAACATTATAAATCAATTATATGACACAAACTTTTTATTTTTTTGATTATTGTAGTTGTATATACGGTGGAGTTTCAAAAACGTGGCTTGCCTCATGCTCATTTGTGCTTATTTATGCATGCCGACCACAAACTTCCAACCGTTGATTATATCGATCCATTCATTTCTGCCGAAATACCAGACAAAGACAAAGATCCAGAGTTATATTCTCTTGTAAGTGAGTTCATGATTCATGGTCCTTGTGGCGTTGAAAATATGAACTGTCCATGCATGGTTGACGGAAAGTGTTCTAAAAAATTTCCAAAGAAATTTCGTGAATCTACATGCATAGATGGTGATGGTTTTCCTATTTATAGAAGACGCAACAATGGTTTTTTTGTTGACAAGTCAGATGTCAAGTTAGATGATCGAAGCGTTGTGCCATACAACAAAATACTTTTACAAAGATATCAAGCACACATCAACGTTGAGTGGTGCAATCAGGCTGGTTCAATCAAATATTTATTTAAATACATAAACAAAGGTCATGATAGGGCATCAGTTTGTTTTGTACCAACTAACGAAACAAATGAGCATGAAAAGAAGGTAGATGAAATCAAAGACTACTATAGTTGTAGATACATATCTGCTTGTGAAGCATCTTGGCGGATTTTTTCTTATGATATACATTATAGGAATCCTTCGGTCATTAGGCTTCCTTTTCATCTTCCTGGACAACAACATGCTATATATGAGGAAATTGAAGAAATAGAAGATGTCTTAGATAAACCTTCAGTGGCTGCTTCAATGTTTTTAGAGTGGTTTCGTTGCAATCAAAGTTACCCAGCAGCACGTCAACTAACTTATGTCGAATTCCCTACAAAATTTGTTTGGAATAGCAACAAACGTATGTGGAAACAAAGAAAAAGAGGGTTTTCAATCAGCAGAATTCATTCAGTTTCTCCTTCTGTCGGGGAAGCTTATTATTTAAGAATTTTGTTGAACAAGGTGAAAGGTCCAAAAACATTCGAGGATATTAGAACAGTGAATGATGTTGAATACCCTACTTTTAGAGATGCATGTTATGCATATGGCCTTTTGGATGATGACAACGAATATGTTGAAGCAATTGTAGAAGCAAGTTTCACAGGCTCGGGTTATTATTTACGAAGTTTATTTTGTACAATGTTAATGTCCGAGAGTATGTCTAAACCTGAATTTGTGTGGGAAAGAACATTCACTTACTTGTCAGATGACATTCTCTACAACCAACGTCTTATTTTAAAACATCCAGGTATTATCCATTATATTATTTTATATACAAATGTTATAGTAATGTAATTTATATCATTTTAACAATATTTTAAATTTTGTACAGGTTTAGTACTTAATGAAGATCAAATTAAAAACCTAACATTGTTTGAGATCGAAAAGTTTTCTACTCAGAAATAATTCGACTCTAAAAAGGTTTTCAAAAATGCCTTTTCCTAATCATGATTGTATATCTTCCGCAAACAATCTTTTACTTAGTGAAGAGCTGGCTTACGACAAGGAGATATTAGCTGAAGAGTTTCATAACCTTTTTTCTTCACTAACTGATGAACAACGTGTTATATATCAAGAAATCATCACGGCGGTTGATAACAACAAAGGAGGCGTGTTTTTCGTTTATGGTTACGGTGGAACTGGAAAAACATATCTTTGGAAGACCTTATGTGCATCTATAAGATCGGAAAGCAAAATTGTTTTAAGTGTTGCTTCAAGTGGAATTGCATCTCTTTTGCTATCAGGAGGGAGGACTGCTCACTCCCGATTTCACATTCCTATAAATTTAGATGAGGATTCTTTTTGCTTCATAAAGCCAGACAGCGACCTTGCACGTTTATTACAAGAAACATCACTTATTATCTGGGATGAAGCTCCAATGGTACATAAACATGGATTTGAAGCTTTGGACAGATCGTTAAAAGACATCTTTAGATCTGCATCTGGAGCATCATCAGAATTACCATTTGGTGGAAAAGTTATAGTTTTTGGAGGAGATTTCCGACAAATACTACCGGTGGTCCCAGGTGGAAGTAGACAACAAATTGTAAATGCTTCTTTAAGTTCGTCTTACATCTGGAGAAATTGCAGGGTCCTTAAATTGACAAAAAAACTTGAGGTTGAGTACCTCAAATGATTAAGTTGAAATAGAGAAAACTAAGGACTTTGCAAAATGGCTTTTGGATATAGGGGAAGGTAATGTTGGTGGTATCAATGACGGTGATGCAAAAATACAAATACCCGAAGATCTTCTCATCAAAGATTCATCAGATCCCAATTCCACTAGTACAAATTATCATTTTTCTGAGCTCACAAAATATTAATTTAGGCGGTTATAGAGATAAACCGCCCAAAAATCATGTGAATAAACTTACACGCACGTTTTTTTGAGGTATATAGCTCAAAAAAATGATTTTTTTAGCTGGTTTAAACCTATAGCTCAAAAAAATATGTTTTTTTGTGCTAGCATAACAACCTAGCTGAAATAAAGAAATGATTTTTTTAGCTTCGGCTAAATGATAGCTCAAAAAAATATGTTTTTTTTTGCGATCATAACAACCTAGCTCAAATAAAGGGTTTTACCATATTTCATAATAAAAAACTCTACGATTACTATTAATAATTATTAGATTTTATTCCCATCTCTTTAATTATTTTTTTCTCTCTGCAAACCCTAGCCTAGCCCCTGTTTCTTCAATTCAATTCATTCTTCATTCTATTCAAAGATTACTTTTGTAAAAGGTATATGTCATATGTATTCTTCTATATATATATATATACATATATTAATTGTTTGATCAATATGTATTAATTAATTATTTGTTGTTATTTGATTGTAGATAACTGAATTATTCTAGCTTTTATTCTTCATTATATCAAATCAAGAGGTTAAAGGTATGAACTTTTGTTTCTTATTATCTTTGTTGTTGATGTATTTTATTTTTTTTATGCATAATATGTATGTATACATGTATATATGATATTTATACATATGCGGTCGATGTAGATGTATATATATGATATTTAGGCGATGCTCGTGGTAAATATGTTCAATGGCCACGTTTTGCAATAAAGGTAATTTCGGGTTTACGTAACATTTGTGGTTTATAGTTTCATGTTTATTGATTGTTTCAGACAATTAGTAAGTGTGTTGTTTTGAATTAGGTTTATTTCGGGTTTACGTAACATTTCGTTAGGTTAAGTTCGGTTTTATTGTCATGAGTCTTTTAGCGATTTTAGAAGTTTTTTTTGGAATTAGGTTTTAAGGGTAATTCAAAGGATGGGCTCCTAATACAATCATATGATTCTCACATATTTGACAAATGAAAGAAAATAATGTATGTTTTTGTTAAATTGTAGCTTTTGAACACAGAGACAACTCCCCAAAACCAAGACTTGACACAACAATTGGAGGACGTCACATGTTATGAGCCACAGGTTAGTGGTTTGGTTACTTTGGTTCGGGTAATATATATTTTATATTAATTTTATTTTATATTGCAACAATTTCTTTTGTTGTAGTTTGAGCAACCTGATGAACTAAATCAGACTCAACATTATCATATTGATCCGACTACTATAGAAAATTTTGATGACGAGGTAATCAACAACTCAAATTCTCATTATATATATATAAAACAATGCACAAATAATTAGTTTTTCAATTAATGTAGTTTGTTTCTATTAATGTAGTTTGTTTCTGGCGCATTTTTCCCCGATCAACATGATGTACACATGTCCGAACGACTCGATGCGATGGTAATCAACAACTCGAACATGTTATATGTGTGTGTGTATGTGTGTATATATACTCTTAAAAGCGTTTGTTTAATTATGTAGTTCGATGAAGAACCTCCCGCTCTAAAGTTGTCAAAGGCTGAACAAAAAATACAAAATGCCTTGTTGAAGATAGAAAATGAGCGGCCTGAAAATATTAAGTTATGGGCTGCACGATTAAAGGATCTCTTTAATGGAAAGATGAGCATTGAGATTAATGTGCCTAAGGAGATGTACCCCAAGACTTCGTTTGATATCGAAGTTGAATCCATCGAATATGAGGGGATGTTACAGTTTTTGGCGAACGGGTTGCTTGAGGCTAGCTTTTTACATTGGTGTCAAATGTAAGTTTTCTCTTATTATTTTTATTTCGTACAATAAATTTATTTTTTAACACAGCTGAATTTTTAACCTTGTAATTTTTTTCTTGTTTGATATCAGATATTTGCATAACACAATATTTTATAAATTTGCTCCAGAAGACCCTAAAGTTGCCTACTTCAATATCCACAAAATAACTGGAAAAGAGTGCGAGGAAAATTTTGCAAGTGTAAAAGAACCCTTGTTAAGTGTCTACAAACTTAAAAAGGGCACAAAATATTTTCTTGCACCCTTTTTTTATAGGTAATATATATGTTATTGTTTTTTTAGTGTATTCAAGTTAATTTTCTTTATTTTATTACACTACTTTATACCTTACTTTTTTCTAGCGCCCATTGGGTTTTGTTTATCGTTTCTCCCAAGGAACGAAGTGTTTGGATTTTGGATACGATTTCGGTTAAGGCCAACAAGGATAAAGATGATTATCCTCTTTCGAGAGCAATAGAATCTTCTTTTGGAAGTGGACTTACATGGACCATGGTTCAAGTATGTTATCAGTAATATTAACTCTTATGTTATACAATTAAGTGATTATTTTAGTAATTGATTTTTTCTTTTAAATTTAATGCAGTGTAAGCAACAAGACGGGTCTTGGGAGTGTGGGTTCATGGTGATTTGGTTTATGGTCCAGTTTGTTTTAAAGAAGCGATTTCGTTTTCCAAACAATGTAAGTATTACTTTTAGAATTTACCTATCTTGACTTTAGTATGTTGGGGTTATCGATCCGAGTTTAAGGTTGTATTATTCAGGTTTTATGTTTATTTTTGGTGTTTCGGGTTAACTAATATATGATATTTGATTTCTTTTTAGATTTGGACCGAGACAACAAGCGTAACACAAGAGGAAATCGACATGTTGGTTGAAAATATCATGACGCGGTTTTTTAAGTGTAAGAGTGCAGGTTGGTTCAATACACCATGATGGGTTAGGTTAGTGTAGTTATTTGAACTACTTTGAAGATGGGTTAGGTTAGTGTAGTTATTTGAACAACTTTGGAAGTTATTATGTTTAAAACAACTTTTGTAAACTTTGGAAGTTATTATGTAATCAAGAGGTTCTATGATGTTTGCTGAGTTTTGATTGTTTTAGTTCTGGGTGTGTATCCATTATCTACTATTTTGAGCCAACATTTTTTATTTAGTCATTATTTTCTGTATTACAGCAGTATATTACAGCAGCCATAGCAGCCATTATTTAGCCATTATTTTGAGCTCTCCTTACCCATTATTTTGAGCTAACATAGCCATTATTTTGAGCTAACATATAGCATTATTTTGAGCTCTCCTATTATTTTAATTATTTTAATTGATAACATAATTATTTTTGCTGGGCGGTTAAACCACCGCTCAAAAACACAAAATCACAAATTATTGGCCTGTTTTTTTTGGGCGGAATTTGTATTATTTTGAGCGGGTTTTTAACCGCTGAAATTAATTAAACATTTTTTCCTGCGACATTTGTTTTAGGCGGTCACAAAACCGCTTATAATCTTCATTTTCACCGCCTAAACAAATCATTTTTGTAGTAGTGTTCTGAGTTAATAGAGTTTGTATATCCGTCTCTTCTAGATCATTTCAATGATGAAAATTTCTTCCATCAAAGAGCAATCATGGCTCCAAAAAATGATGTTGTTCAAGAAATTAACGACCGGTTGCTCTCAGTTTTTGCTGGAGAAGAAAAGCAATATCTAAGTTCAGATAGTATATGTCCAACAGAAATGGTTAATGAGAATTTAGATGACAGTTTATGCTCACCTGATATTCTTAATGGAATTAAAGCTTCAGGTTTGCCCAACCATAGGTTAGTGTTGAAGGTAGGTGTTCCGGTTATGCTTCTTAGAAATATTGATAAAAAAAGTGGACTGTGTAACGGAACTCGATTAAAGGTGGTCTATTTGGGTCAGCGTGTTATACAGGTAGAGATTATATCCGGAAGTCACATTGGAGATCGTCATTATATTCCTAGAATTACGTTGATACCTACAGACAAAAAACTTCACATTAAGTTACAAAGAAGACAATTCCCGCTTGCGGTATCTTTTGCAATGACCATAAACAAAAGTCAAGGACAATATCTCTCTAGAGTTGGTTTGTTTTTGAAAAAACCAGTCTTTACACATGGTCAATTGTATGTTGCATTATCAAGAGTTACAAGTAGAGATGGCCTCAAAGTTGTTATTCTAGATAGTGATGCTAATCTTTCAAATACAACATCAAATGTTGTATTCAAAGAAGTTTTTAGAAATTTGTAAAGTATGTTTATATTTTTTTTGTACATCTTTCATGTCAAATTATTTAGTTTGTTATTTATTTACTTATTTTTATTATTTTATTTTAGATTAACATTAATTTCTATTATTTCATACTCTAAACAAACATTTCATAGGACATTTTAAAAAATGAAGATGTCGACTTATATTTCCTGAACAACTTACTAAATTGAAACTTGTGTTCATAAAATTAAAAATTGAACTGATAAGCGTCAAAACATTATTATTTTAAATTACTTGGTTACATGTTTTTTTTCATTCTTTAAAAAATCATACATCATATTTATTCATATGTTTTAAATTTTATTTTTTGAACCCGTGTGTCACACGGGATATAAGCTAGTATTTATAATATATTAAATAAACTAAATGGTTGAATGAACCCGTGTGTCACACGGGATATAAGCTAGTATTTATAATATATTAAATAAACTAAATGGTTGAATATTAATTCAGTTTGACTAAATGTTATGTTACATATTACTTTTGCAGAGTATGTTGCCTTTTCATTCAATATCCCATCCCATCGCTCATATTTTAATATTTATTTAAAGCTCCTTCTACGTTCTTTCACAATGTGTCACTGCAATATCCAATTGATCGAAATTTTTCGTCTCCATCGACTATATATTATCATTTCATCTTTATCTTCATCTACACTCAAGGTATCCTAATATTTGCTTAAGGGTATCCCCGATAAATTATAGGAGATTAGTAAAAGTTTTGTACTTCGCCAAGAAAGTTAAGGGGTATCCCATGTAACCCCTCGCCACCACGTAGATCCGACCCTGAACTTACTTATGCATCCACCGATTAATGCAAGTTCTCTTTTCTTTAGTCCATGATGATCAAAAGGGTAGTTGATTTTGATGAACAATTGCATTGTAGCATTGTATGTGTAATTACTCAAAAACTTATATAATTTATACATGCAAATCCAAATTAAGCTACCATCAAATTTACCTATTTGGATGGTGATGATAGCAAAGCTTGACCGTATATATCTTACAAGTTTACTTGTTCAAGACATTTTTGGAGTATACTATCTGGAACGACTACTTATAGAGTACACAACTTCATTCACGACGTTAAAGAAAACGGGACATGCTCTAGAGTTTTACATTCCACTTGGTTTTAAAAGTGTCGAGATTATAAACTTACCGAGGATGAAGGATGGTGATGGTGTCATCGAATACGGAGCCATCACCACCACTAGCGGATGCTGATTTTGAGTCCATACCATACTTCAATTGTCTAAAGATGAATGCTGGTTGATTAGGAGGCGGAAGCATTGTTTCACGATTACTCAACATAAAAGCTACGTCAGTCATTGTAGGCCGATCACTAGCCAATTCTTGAACGCACAAAATCCCGATATGGATACATAAAAGGACCTCATGGGCATCATATGAATCTCCTAAAGACGAGTCAACTACCATCAATGCTTTATCTTGTTTCCATAAGTCCCAAACCTAAAAGCGATATATTATGGTAAGGTTTGTTTGGTGGGATGAATAATTTTTAAAAAGTGACAAATTTTGGTTACTTACATGTCCGATCAAATTAACCGAATTGTCCTTATAGTAGCTGTTGTTTTTCCTCCCACTTATCATCTCCAGAAGTAGAATTCCAAAGCTAAAAACATCAGATTTTACTGAAAAGAGGCCTTCCATCGCATATTCGGGAGACATATAACCACTACAAAGATATCATGAAATCGTTACATTAATAAAACGAATTAAAACTGAGTTATGTTAAAGATCGAGTATAACTATACGTACTATGTTCCGACTACTCTACGTGTTTTAGCTTCGTCTTCTTCCCCTCCAAAGATTTTCGCCATTCCAAAATCAGAAATTTTAGGGTTTAAATTTGTATCTAACAAAACATTGCTTGCTTTTAGATCCCTATGGATGATCTTGAGCCTAGAATCGTGATGAAGATATAGCAGTCCACGAACAATTCCTTGAATGATCTGGAGTCGTTTCTTCCAATCTAAAAGAGAAGCCTTTTCTTGATCTAGTGCACCATTCCATCGAACATCTTAGAATTTATTAAGGAGTAGAAAACTAAGTAGTTGGATTTTGTGAACAATTATTTGTAGGTTAGAAAACTAACCGAAGATGAAAGAATCCAAGCCTTTATTTGGTAAGTATTCGTAAACTAACATTTTTTCTTCCTTACGGAAACAATATCCCAAAAGCCGGACTAGGTTCCTGTGTTGAAGTTTGGCAATCAACGTCACTTCGTTCTTGAATTCTTGCATCCCTTGACCAGAACTTTGCGATAATCTTTTCACAGCAATTTCTTGCCCATTAAGTAGCTTACCCTGAGTAATTCACTGTTTATTAAATTACAACCATTATATTAAGGCTCTCACTATCTAGACACTCGCTTTGCCTATCTGCACACTTAGGGTTTATATACGCTGCGTATTGACCAATACGCAGCGTATAGGGTTAACCCTATATGCTGCGTATTGGCCAATACGCAGCGTATATAGACCATAGATCTCAGTGCCTGATTACCAATCATTGCACAGAAAACAAAGTAGCTATACGCTGCGTATTGGTCAATACGCAGCGTATATAAAACTGATGCAAATTTGGGGTCATTTAGGTAGGTTTGAAGTGTAATTTTTTTCCCAGGTTTATATAAGCTGCGTATTGAGCAATACGTAGCTTATAAACAGGGACCATTTTTGTAAATTTATGAAACTTCAGGGACCATATTTGTCAGTTTTCGAAACTTTAGGGACCTTTTTTGTCAGTTTTCGAAAAACCAGGGACCATTTGTATAAATTTACGAAATCTCAGGGACCATTTTTGTAAAAATATCAAAAAAGAGGTAAAAGGGGGTCTTCATTTAAGAACCGGCCCTTGCATGACTCGAACCCATGACCTCTCGTTTAGAACCGCAACGCCTTAACCAGTTTATCCTCTGTCCAGAGCTGTTAGAATATGAAACTTAATTATATATATACACTAGTTAGGTTATACGCTGCGTATTGATCAATACGCAGCGTATGTTAATGGTAGGGACACAACCAGACAGTCAAACCTAGTACCATGGTCAAATCAGTCTGACATAGGGTCCGTAGTGATCAATACGCATCGTATAGATGTAACCCTATACGCTGCGTAGTGGTCAATACGCAGCGTATGTCAGACTGATTTGACATCGATACGATGTTGTCCAGGCACGTGAATAAAGTAATACGGGGAGTAGAGGGCAATACGCTGCCTATTGAACTGTCACGTGAAAGTCTATTTATCCATCTGTTCACAATTCGAATTCACTGCCTACTGCTTTCTTTTTCATCTTCTTCTTCAGTAAGCAATTTACACATCATTTGTTCTGTTTTTTGTTCAATCTGGTTAAAATGTCATCATTTTGGACCGATAATTATTTCGGTAAGCGCTATTCTAACGACACATGGGGAGCAAATGCTGCCAAGGAGGAGGAGGAGGTTGTGTCTGGAGTCCCCGTTGATCAAAAAACACAGTTGCCAGACTTGAACAAGACTCCCACTCCACCTGTTGATGAACCAAATTACCCGGCGCATCAAGTGTATCCAGATTACGGATACAGGTATGAATCTCCGTACGTGCAACAAAGTGGATACGGTGCTGAGAATGCACCTGTTGATGAAACATATTACCCGACGCAGCAATCGTATCCGGGTTACGGGGTATACGGGGATGAAGGTGGATACGGGGGTGAAGGTGGTTACAGTGGATACGGTAGATATGGGGGTGAAGGTGGTTACAGTGGATACGGGGGTGAGGGTGGATACGGGGGTGAAGGTGGTTACAGTGGATACGGGGGTGAGGGTGGTTACAGTGGATACGATAGATATGGGGGTGAAGGTGGTTACAGTGGATACGTGGGTGAAGGTGGATACAGTGGATACGATAGATATGGGGGTGAAGGTGGTTACAGTGGATACGTGGGTGAAGGTGGATACAGTGGATACGATACATCACTTTATGAACCATCTACCCCGGGCAATCCGTTTCAAATAAATGAGGTATCACATTATTATTGTTATTATTATTATTATTGTTATTATTATTATTATTATTATTATTGTTATTATTGTTAATATTATTATTGTTATTATTGTTATTATTGTTATTATTATTATTGTTATTATTGTTATTATTGTTATTATTATTATTATTGTTATTATTGTTATTATTATTATTATTGTTATTATTGTTATTATTATTATTATTGTTATTATTTTTATTGTTATTATTATTATTGTTATTATTGTTATTATTGTTATTATTGTTATTATTGTTATTAACGTAACTTTTTTTTAGTGTTTCATGTCTCTAACTGATTTGAAGAATTGGGTACAAGAAACGGGAAAGAAGTATGGTTACGTAATTGTTACCCGCCGATCAAAAAATTTTGGCGGTACTACTGGGATGGTATGGCTTGTGTGCGACCGTAGTGGTGAGCACCGTAGTAAAGCAACAGTTAGGAAAGCAGGTAGCAAAAAAATCGGTTGCCCATTTTCATTACTCGCCATCCGGGACGTGACGAATGACACGTGGGAGTTAAAAGTGGACTGTGCGAACCATAACCATGAACCTACGACGAGTCTGTTGGGCCACGCTTTTGTGCGAAGATTTACTAAAGCCGAATACAAGCTAGTGGAGCAGCTAACTGCTCAAAACATGGAGCCACGTATCATATTTCAAACCCTAAGAAAGCAGTTCCCCGACAGCCTGCACGTTCAGAAAGACGTGCAAAATGCGGTACAAAAAATTAGAGCGACAATAGCGGACGGAAAGAATCCTATTCAGGCACTGGAAAGCCTGCTGCACGACCACCGATTCATTTACGACACCCGACAGGAACCCAAAACAGATGTCGTAACAGAGATTTTCTTTGTTCATCCTTATTCAATCACTATGTGGCGTGCATTCCCGCACGTGATGTTGATCGTACGGGCCTAACGAGCGTCGAAACTAAGTCCGTCGTTAAAATATATATTTTTTTATTGTTTAGTCGAAGTCGAACCATAAGGCGGGTAGGTCCCTAACGAGCGTCGAAACTAAGATCGAAGTTTTATACTTTAACGACGATCTTAGTTTCGACGCTCGTTAGGGACCTACGCGCCTTACGGTTCGACTTCGACTAAACAATAAAAAAAATATATATTTTAACGACGGACTTAGTTTCGACGCTCGTTAGGCCCGTACGCGCCTTACGGACGACGTCGACTAAATAATATTTTTTTATTATTTAGTCGACGTCGTCCGTAAGGCGCGTAGCCTCAGTTCCCACGCCATGTTTGGCCCGGTGCTGACCCATCATATCAGCGGCAACTTCGGTTACATGAAAGAAACAATTATCTGTTGGAGTGGGTGGCTGCGGCGCTGCAGCAGCAGCGACAGCATGACGGGTTACCTCCACTACCCTTCATTACGGATGCGGAATGGGATCAGCATCAGCAGCAGCAGCAACAGGAGCAGCAGCAGCAGGAGCAGCAGCAGCAGGAGCAGCAGCAGGAGCAGCAGTAGTAGTATTTTATCATTTTGTTATGTATTCACAAACTTTTATTGTATATATCAAACTCTTGTATATATCATTTTGTTATGTATGCACAAACTTTTATATTGTGGTGTACATATAAAATTATGGCAGGTTATATAACATGTTTTGTTGTATCGATATGGTTCTGGAATATATAAGGTTATTTAACAGGTTCTGGAATACAACAGGTTATTTAACAGGTTCTGTGTGCAATTAAAATTCAGAAGGTTGTATACGCTGCGTATTGACCTATACGCAGCGTATATAAGTCTTCAAATACGCTGCGTATAGGTCAATACGCAGCGTATTTGAAGACTTATATACGCTGCGTATAGGTCAATACGCAGCGTATAGTATACCTACTACATATAAAAATTAAGTTTCATATTCTAACAGCTCTGGACAGAGGATAAACTGGTTAAGGCGTTGCGGTTCTAAACGAGAGGTCATGAGTTCGAGTCTTGCAAGGGCCGGTTCTTAAATGAAGACCCCCTTTTACATCTTTTTTGATATTTTTACAAAAATAGTCCCTGAGATTTCGTAAATTTCTACAAATGGTCCCTGGTTTTTCGAAAATTTAGAAAAAGGTCCCTAAAGTTTCGAAAACTGACAAATATGGTCCCTGAAGTTTCATAAATATACAAAAATGGTCCCTGAAGTTTCATGATATACAAATATGGTGCCTGAAGTTTCATAAATATACAAAAATGGTCCCTGAAGTTTCATAAATATACAAAAATGGTCCCTGTTTATAAGCTACGTATTGCTCAATACGCAGCTTATATAAACCTGGGAAAAAAATTACACTTCAAACCTACCTAAATGACCCCAAATTTGCATCAGTTTTATATATGCTGCGTATTGACCAATACGCAGCGTATGGGACATTGTTTTCTGTGCAATGATTGGTAATCAGGCACTGAGATCTATGGTCTATCTACGCTGCGTATTGACCAATACGCAGCGTATAAGGGTAACCCTATACGCTGCGTATTGACCAATACGCAGCGTAGATAAACCCTAATTTTGCTAGGGTTTGGTGTGCCAATAGGCACTTTAGTGTGCCAATAGGCACACTCTATATTAAACCACAAAGGCTAACATCATTACCAAAATTGACACTACCTTATAAACAGAGCCAAAGCCACCTTCTCCAACCTTGTTTGAAGGAGAAAAATTATCAGTTGCTACAAGTATTTTGCTAAAATCAAAAACATGTATATCAACATTTTCGCCAATGTCCTTATCTGTCAAACACCCCTCCGAAGATTTCAAGCTATTCATGAAATTGAACCGAGCTTTGCCTTCATTTAGTTTGCCTGTATCCCACAATTAAGTGGTAGTGAAAACTAATTTGTCAGTACTATTACCTTAGTTTCAATATTTTTCTAGCTAGGAGCATAAGTCCGAGCCATAAACCATGAAAACGGATTGACCCAGTCAATAACCCAAACCAAAACACCTGTTGTCTGTTTGGTTAAGTAGTTAAATGTATAGTATGAATTACAACTCAAATTATGTTTTCACTAAAGAAAAATTGTTAAGAGATTTGGATTATCAGTGTTCTAGTAATAAGTAAATCTTTTTTATTTATGTTTACAATTTGCAAATGGTTTAAACCAAGAACCCAAATGGTTTCCTTATTAGTGTATCCTATCTTACTTATTTTTTTAACAGTTCACAACTATATTAATTGTAAACAGTTCACAACTAATTAATTGTAAACAATGTTAAATAGGATTTTAGCCTTTTAGGTTGGAGTTATTCATATGTCTAGGCCTGGTGAATTCTTGTTTAGCCAAAGATGAATGAGTTAATGATATTTGATCTTTGACATACCTCTTATCTTCCATATGTAATAACAAATGAAGGTACACAAGAAAAACCCTGCTGCAATGATCGGCGTCCCGATGACTAGAAATCGGTTGTTATGCGATTTCTTTAGCCTCTGTGACGAGTACTTGGCTGATATACAATCACAGGAAAGATTATGCCAATTGATATAAGAGTTTATTAATCATATAAGTATTGTGCAACATATTTAGATGCCATTATTATTAATTATATAATAATATAAGTATTATGCCACAGATTTCGATGCCATTATTATTAATCATAAATCACAAATTATGGATAGATTATTTTTGAGCAACAAACTTGATAAAATGTTAAACTATCCTTAAAATAACATTCAAGGGCCAAAATAAATTTACACAACACTAATAAAAATTATAAGGCTGGTGGGTATGGGGTCCGTCCCCATACCCGTCTAGGAACGGCGCCGGCAGCACACCGTCCCCCCCCGTCCCCGTCTTCAGCGTCGAGGAATCTGGTGGTCCCCCTTTGTTTGTGTTTGTGTTTGAATTTCAAAATAAAGATTAATGAAGCTTTAGTGATTTGTACATTAGGCATTACTACTTGTACATAGTGCATAGAAATTAAAAAAATAAAAAATATAAAAGTGGTGGGGTAGGATCATCTAGGACCATCATCCCATTTCCACTAGTTTTGTGGAATGAACCATCATTGGGAGGACTATGATGTGGCGCCGACGTGACGGATCATCCTCCAAGGAAGGATGGACACCATACCCTCTAGCCTAATATCACTGGGATGTATTTATAAGAACAATTATTATTATTATATTAATAAAAAATTATAGTGAATAATAATAATTTTCATCATTTTAATCATAATTATAATAACAGCTAGCGGTTTGCCCGCGCTATGCGGCGGGAACTCGGTTGGTATCAGTTTGATCTGGTTTGTTCTGACACTGACATTCCCTATAGGAACTGAAAGAGAAAACTAAATAAATAAATTTATGATATGCGACACATGTTTTACAACAATAAAATGAATACAGATTCCGATATTACCCATATCGATACTGATTTTGTTCGATCGAAATCGATTAGGTTCGTCACATAACAATACTCATATAGTTTACGAAAAAAATATGTTTTTATGTTTTATTTTTCAATATCGTTACTGGCACTCGTATAGTTTACGTTACAAAAGTATGTTCTTTTGAAACAAAAATAAAAATAAACAACTAATTAAATAATGAATAACATATTATTAAAAAAAGTAGAAAATAATATTTAGATAAAAAATTACAAAATACTTAAAATTTTATGGTTACTATTCATCAGCACTTCAAATTGATAATAAAATAAAATAAAATAATAATAAAAATAATTAATATGGATAATAATAATGTGTATAAACACATTAGTAAGAGCCTCTTTTAAGAAATTATTAGGTATTTTTTGGAAAAAATAGAGAGGGTGATCAAGGTGGAGTAGATGGAGTGAGGTGAAGTGGAGTTCTTATGCAAGAACTATCAAAACCCGCAATAGGGAAGGAGAAAGTATGTGTGGTTCTAGGGGGTGTTTGAGATTCCTTCTTAAAATGACTTATTAACTTATATAAGTCAAAAGTGAGAAGTTAGAAATTCTAACTTCTTAAAAATGACTTCTCAAACACACAAAACTCTCTAAAATAAGCTAATCCAAATACTCAAAAAACAACTTATTAACTTTTATAAGTCAATAAGTTATAAGTTGCTTCAAAATAAGCTAACCCAAACACCCCTAAGTCCGATTTGGGGGTTTAGGTGAGAACAAAAATTCAAACCCTATGTAATTGTGCAGGATAGGGTAAGACACCGGGTTCGATTATAACCCGATATTAAATATACGATTCTAGAAATATATGTTTCTCATTTTATGTTATTTTACCCAAATAAATTGGTTTTAAATTTAATTTTCTTTGAATTTTATATAAACAAATTAATAAGTTACAACAACCAAAAAATCTTTTAACTAAATATTACTTACTTTATATTATATATATTTTTTTATTTTAAAATAAAAATGTAAACTAAAACATATAATACTGGGTAAATTACTTTTTGAGTCACTGTGTTTTAGTGGTTTTAATTATTTGAGTCCAAAAAACAAAAAGTTTAACGACCTGAGTCGCTATAAGCATTTTCATTAACCATTTGAGTCATTTTGAGTCCAAATTTTAACCTTTTGAGTCCAATTTTTTGTACTCAAATCGTTATAAAATAAATAAAATTGGACTCAAAACGTTATAAAATAAATGGCTAGTGACTCAGGGCGTTAAAATTTTTGATTTTAGACTCAAGTGGTTAAAACCACTAAAACACATTACTCAAAAAGTAATTTACTCTATAATATTATGTTAAATATTTGCGTTTTCTGATGTTGTGAGTTTGACCTTTGTCCACTAGCAAGTTTTGGTAACACTGGTATGCCTTCCTTTCTCTATATTACCTTATTTTTTAATTCACTTAAAAGCCTCTTTTCTGGTAGATCTGGGCATGTTCCATAGCACGAAGTCTCTTCTCATCTTGAAGTGGTTGTTGCTCACCTGACATAATTGTACGAGGTCACAATTTATCCAACACGATCATCCGGGTGAATAAGAATTGGAGATCGGATGTGGGCAGGCAGGATTAAAAAAAGGCTCATTTCCATGCATTCACTCGGATCCATTATACCTTCTTTACCTTTTCAACCCACCCATACTAGCTAATAGGGCTTACTAAAAAAGAGAATTTGCCTCTTCCTGGTAATGAATTAAGCGGCAACGAACTTGATCTTCCGGGGGAACCGTATGTCCAAATAGGCGTAGAAAAAGAGGTAAGGTCTTGCTTTCCTTTTGTTCTCAAGTGTACAACAGCTGCCATACTTAGGCCTCTTCTTCCCATCCCTAATACAAGAGTCCACCGTCTGCCTTAGTAATCGCGTGCGGGCTTGCCAGTTACCTATATAACTAAATATGGGGTCCGAAATGGTAAAAAAAACAATGCAAACAAATTGTCAAAGCATCTTCTAACAATTATTTTTTTATCTATAACCCTTATATACCGGTTTAAACCCGGTTCGGGTAGGGTATAATACCGGGGTTTGGGTGTTATAAAAATTGGTTTTGGGTGTGGTTTCTGGAATGGGTTCTAGCATAAAAATCTATATCCTGTGTACACCTATCGGATAGAGTTGAGTACGAAACAAGATTAGAAATACCTAGTTTTTTTAGCACCACTATATAAGTTGTCCCTAATAGATTTAAATCGAACACGTGTCAACTACGTTCTTAATTACGATAAAAACTATATCACCAATAATCTAGCTATCAATTCTTAATTGAACTCATTTTTTTATTTTCAAATAATTATGATGTGAAAAGGATTGAATTAAATGTATGAAAATAAAGTTAAGAGTGAGTGAGTGACCACAACTCCACAAGAAAGATTTCTTTATAGCCATACAACAAACCCTTCATTTATAATGTACACCTATCACAATTAAATACATTTCGTGTTCGGTTTTGCATCATATTTATATTGTTGGCTTTCTGTTTGCATCATATTTATTGTCTGCTTTTAATATTACAATTTTATTCAACAAATAGCATTTAATAATTTTTATTTTGCTCTTTCTTTACAAAGACTGTAACACCATCTAAAATCAGATATTTAACTATGGCGCATGACCTCAAATATAACATTTTGTACTAGTAATGAATAAGAAAAATTAATATATTTGAAAAAAAATATACTTTTTTGAAAGATAATTATTACGTACCTAATTCAGTGGCATCAACCCGTATATAAAACGATTGGCCCCCATCTGGAAAAGTCCTTGCATCAATCATGTTCCCATACCACGTAATACAACCACCCTCAGCAGCTCCTTTACTGATATCGGCACTTGAGTACCCCATGCATGTGCAATTCCTCAAGCACAACTCTTTACACGCTTCTAATCCTAAATTCATGTTCACACGTGCTGTCGATGTGTCGGGAACCTTAGCACGAGCCAACTCGACGAACCCATCTCCGACCTCGCACATCTGTGTCCCGACCTTTCTCTTACACCCTTTGGAACCGTCCCTTAGGTACCAGTCCTGTGGAGACTGTGGCTCATATCCTGGAAGGCAATCACACTCAAAAGTGCCAGATTTATACGGATCACAAAAGCCAAAAGGACCACAATGGTTATAGGCATCACACTGCTCTTTTGGAGCCGACCAGAACCCGATCCACTTTTGATCTGGCCCGTGCCAAGTTAGCCTCTCCACAGTTCCAGACTCGTTAACCGTTAATCTTGACAAAATGGACGAGTTGCGTATAAGGTAAACAACTGCCACCTCATCATTGTTGTTTATGTAAGTCACGTTAAAGATGAAATTCTGCGTCATCGCTGGTACACCGCTCCATCCGTGCCCCGTCCATGACCCGGTCCTCCAAATTCGTGTCATACCTTTGTATAGGAACAACTGAGTTGGCCCAACAAACTCCATTTTATATGAATAATCGCCCACACCCGGATCACCACTAGATTTCCAAGATGTAACCACCCTGTTCAAACCCGTTTTCCTGTCTAACCCGAACTTCATACCCGGAAGAAGGGTATTCGAAGGGTGATCAAAGCTTTGCCATGAATAAACCTCTTTGTTTACTAGGCCTTGAAACAACACCAAATTCCCTGAGTCCAACAACTGAGCTGAAAAAACATCATTCACCACTCTGGACACGTTGGTTGACCAAAACACAAAGCTTTGATCTTTTTCGTGAAGGACTAGGTTCCCGGTTTCATCTATGGATAGGATACCGGATGAGTTTGTGATCGGACGGTCTCTATTGGCAACCCAAACTACAGTTTGCTCGGAAACCTTGTTATACCAGATACCAACGTATCTGTTGCTGGAATTTGCGGGGCTAAAGAATCCAAGAGCAAAAGTTTCTCCATTAGAGACCAGTATATCCCCATCTTTAAGCGGTCGAGTGAGTGTGATGGTGTCGATACAAGTGCAAAACCGGAAAATCAGAAAGATTAACACAGATACTAGAATGGCTCTTTCTTGATGCATGTTTTTCTTTTCTTCCGATCAGATGTTTTTTTGTGAGTAATAGTTTTAAAAGATGCAAGATATGAGAATCTTGAGTTAACATGTAAAATATCAAAGATAATAGATGATTCTGGGAGACATCACTTTCATGACTTTGTCAAAATCCATCTGTTCAGTGATTTTGACATTTCCTAAACTAAAGACGTTTTTTGGGTTTAACTGCCATGAAAAGTGGATTATGTTTGATTTAAGATAACAATGAACAGCAAGCATAAAGTTCTGTTGAAATAAAATTGCATAGTAGTTGAGGCTCTTGACTTTTAGTGGAAGGTTTTGGGTTCTAACCCCGGCAAGAATTGTATATATTTAGTAGTTTTGGGGTTTTGTCTCTAGGTGTTGCCTTCCTTATCTCGGAGATCTCTTGGGTATGCGGTTAAACAAAATTCAGTGAAGAAAACAATAATCAAGGTTTTACTACTCTCTTATTCGATAATGAAAATGCAAATGCGGCTTTAATAGGCATCATGTTTGGTTCATTTCGATCGGATCAAGATCGGGTCAACGCATATTTATTACTCAAATCAATAAGGCGAAGATAGGATATACAGAGAGAATGACTATAACAATTCACTCACAAGCTAATTCATGCCCTACATCTCTTTCTACCCTTGGTTATAACCGGCGATGATCCCCATTCCATCCATTTTACTTGTTGGGCCTTTACTATTTCTTGATTTGGGCTGCTTGTTTGGATCCATTTTAGTGTTACAGATGTTAGTTGGGCCTGGATCCACAGTGTTCATAACATAAAACCTTCTCGGTTGAACAAACTATAGTTGCTTCATATTGGATAAATTTTTGTATGGTAGTATGATAATTAAGTCTTAAGAATCAAGGAACTCAAATTAAGTTGACCCAACAAACTCCATAAGAAAAGAAAAACAACCAAGAAGGCAGGCTGTTGAATTCGAATCAATCGACAAACAAGGAATTTGCGACTAAGCAAGCAACCATAAGAAAGAAAAAAAAAAGAACTTGCGGCTGAGTTCGAAGAAAAGAAGCAGACATGAGGTGTTAATAACCAAGCAAAGAGTTTGGTGGGCTTATTAGTTTGAGTGACAACAATGTGGTATTGTACTGGGAAGAAACAGAAGCCAAACTGAGTGTTTGGTGGTACGTTTCTGGTAGGCGATTGAATGCGAAATGAGTGTGCAGTGGTAGTACGCTAAAGTTGGCCAACAACAATCCTCAATGAAATCCTTAAATGGATGTTAAGGCGATACAACAGAAAGAGTTGCCCGATGAGCAGCGATAGCTGTTGTTGCTCCGTATAGAAAAAGGGTTGGTTAACAGGGGCCGACAAAGAAGACTTGGTGGGGTGTCAAGCAAACTTGGTGATGTGTCAATCAACATAAACTTGGTTACGAGGTGGACTGAAATGGTTACAAAAGTGAAACCACGGGGACTAAAATCACAATTTTTAAACTAATGGACTGAAATAGTGATTTTTGACAAACCACAGGGACGAAAACAGTAATTAACTCTTGTTTAATAGTTATAAGGTATATTAAACGGCAAAAGCCATGATATTTACTAAGATTTATACCTTGTAAACAGAGCCGAAGCCACCTTCTCCAAGCTTGTTTGAAGGAGAAAATTTATCAGTTGCGGAAGCTATTCTGCTCAAATCAAACACATGTAATCAGCATTGTTGCGAATGTCCTAATCTATTGGAGAATCTTCCATGGATTTCAAGCTCTTCATGAAACTCAACCTAACTCTACTTTCATTTCATTTGGCTGTATCATACAATTGATTTAGTTAAAGTGATACTACTTTATTAATGCATTTCTATTAGCTAGTTTCATTCTTCTTCTAGCTTTTGTTTGAACTTTGAACAACAATCTTTTTTCACCTAGATATCGTCTAATATCATCTAACTTATCTCTTCAACTCACATTCTTCATTGTTTTTCCTAAGTATTTTATCCTATTTTAATTTTAAACAATGCAAAATAGGTTCTTAGGCTTAGGGTGCATAGGTCTAGGCATATTGAACCCTTGTTTAGCCGAAGATGAATAAGTTAATATTAAATGATGTCTGACGTACCTTTGCAAATGAAGGTACCCAAGAGAATCCCTCCTGCGATATTTGGCATCCCAATGACCAGAAATCGCTTTTTATGTGAAGCATAGCCTACTGAGTGTCTTTCAAAATTGTGACAATGGCTACTCAACTCATTTCACCGACAAACAATGTCTTATTTTAAAACCAGAATTGCCCTTCCCGAGGACTGGATTTTACTAAAATTTGACAAAAAAGGAAATGCTTACGTAATTGACATGAATAAGCCAACTTCTGAAAGCGTTACCTATTTGTTTTCAAAAATCTCTAAACACAATGCTATGTTGTGGCATCGTCGTCTAGGACATGCAAATGTCAAAAACTTGAACTGTCTTGTTAAATTGGGGTTGGTAAGGGATCTACACATTAAAGATTTCATAACTTTTGAAAAATGTGTATCTTGTGCTAAGGGTAAACAACATAGAAAACCCCACTTTCCTAAGTTGGTAAATTCAATTATCAGTGTGCTACAACTACTTCACATGGATCTTTTTGGTCCTGTGAATGTACTGAACATCTCAGTAAAGTCTTACTGTTTAGTGATTACTGATGATTACTCACGTTTTACTTGGGTTTTCTTCTTAGCTAATAAAAGTGAGACTACAGAACTTGTTAAGCGATTTATCATATTTATGAAAATCAAACCAACAAGAAGGTGAAGGGAATTCGAAGCAATAATGGCACCGAGTTCAAGAATGTTGAGCTGAATTACTTCTGTGCTAAAAAAGGAATTGCTAGACAGTACAGTGCTACTAGAACTCCACAGCAGAATGGGGTAGTGGAAAGAAGGAATAGAACCCTGATTAAAGCAGCCCGTACTATGCTGTGTGAATCTATACTCCCAGTCTTCTTTTGGGATAAGGCGATAAACACAGCATGTTATGTTCAAAACAAAGTTTAGATCAACAATGCACGTATTAAGACGCCTCATGAAGTTCTGTTTGACGAAAACCCTTTGTTGGGCATTTTCAAGCTTTTGGTTGCCCATGCACCCTGCTGTACCTAGATGCAATTCCAAAGTTTGACGCTAGGGGTGATGAATGTTACTTTATCGGCTATACTGGTAAAGCTGCACACGAAAACAAGACTGCATATAGAGTGTACAACAAAATGACAAGGCAGATCGTCGAGTCGTTCGATGTATAGTGGCTTAAGGACAACAAGGCAGACACTAGAAATGGACCATTTACTCTCTATAATTATGCTTATTTATTTAAATCGTTTGATATCCATGAAGACTTTCCTCCTGTTGTTTCTGCAGATAAAGCAAGTCCTTCAAATGTTGCTCCAGGCTCCTCAATTGTTACAAATAATGCTGATGAAGAGGGGGATGTTGAAGCTGAGGGGGATGCTGAAGTTGTGGGGGATAGCACAACTGCAGCCTCAGATTCAACAATTGCGCCTGAAATGCAAGAAGTTCCGGATCATACAGATTCTCTCAACACAGAAGAGGAAGCTTCAAATTCGTCTGATGATGAAGACTCATCAAACAATCACGATGACCTGTTTTCAAATCATCCTATTCCAGACGAGTATGTTGTGGAGGAATCTATGGAAGAACCTGTGATTGAACCTTTGGAACCAACGGTAACTGAAAACCTAACAAATCCGCCACCAACTTGAACAGTTTCAGAATTTGCTGTTCATACTAGTGTTCAAAGAGATCATCCAGTAGAGAATGTGATTGGACCTATTGGGGCTGGGGTTTTGACAAGAAGTTAGACGGGAGACATCAACACATGCATGTACTAGTGTTTCATCTCTCAAGTAGAGCCTAAAACTATTTCTATGGCCCTTCAAGAACCTAGTTGGGTAGATGCTATGCAGGATGAACTAAACCAGTTTGAAAAACTGCAAGTGTGGAAGTTGGTTAGGTTTCCTGCCAGAAAGAAATCACTCGGAACTAGATGAGTTTATCGAAACAAAAGAGATGATAGTGGAGTGATTGTAAGAAACAAGGCAAGACTGGTGGTGCAGGGCTTTAGACAGATTGAAGGGCTTGACTACGATGAAGTGTATGCTCCCGTGGCCAGATTAGAAGCCATTCGAATTTTTCTTGCCTATACATCATTTAAAGGGTTAAAGGTGTATCAGATGGATGTTAAGACGACGTTCCTGTATGGCAAAGTGAAAGAAGAGATTTATGTCGCTCAGCCGCCCGGCTTTGTTGATCCACGTTATCCAGAGCACGTTAAGCTTGACAAAGCATTGTATGGGTTGCACCAGGCACCCCGTGCATAGTATGCTACATTGACTGAGCACCTGCTCGTAAATGGATACACTTGTGGAATCATCGATCAGACTCTGTTTATTCGTAAAGTGGGAGAATGTGACAACCCGACTTTTCAAGGTCTTTCCTCGACACGTTACTCGTTTCGCATAGTGTTTTCATAATTAGTTTGCATTATAACTTGTTCATGTTTGATATATGTTTGGTGCTTTGTATTATTGTTGGGTTAATTAATAAAAGCTTGTGAACTGTTTAAGATTTAGATAGACTTATCACATGCATTCCCTGTGTGATGAAACACCAGACTTTCGCCATTATTCCTCTTCGACGAAACATGTGACTTTCGTCACTCCCTTCAAAGGACAAAACACTGGACTTTCGTCCAGTGGGGTTGTTTCGTCGGAATGGGCTTTTGGCCCATGTGAAGCCCAAAGGTGTCTAGGTTATAAGAACGTGTATTGCATAACCGTATGTAGGTTGAAAGTTAGCGAAACCCTAGAACTACTCACCTTGCTCTCTGTTGGCGGCAATTATACTCTAGAAGCCTGCATCGTCGATCGATCGTTCCAACACCTTTGTGCACACAACAACACGGTTAGTAATGTTATCTTGATTAGAGTAAACTTTCTGTGATCCTTGTCCATGTGAGTGGTTGGCTCATGTTTAGGGTTTTATGCAAAGTAAGGGTAAACGTTTATTTAGGGAATCGATGTGATGATAGTCATGATCAGATGATGAAATGCATGAATCTTGTAGAATTGGGTTAGCGTTTGTGTGTAATTAATGATCATTGTTGATTAAAATTTTATATGTGTGGAATGCAAACTGTTATGCTTGAATGGTGAATGTTCGTTCGTGATTTGGATAGTATGAACATGAGTTGTCGTTGTTGTTGTTGTTGATCCGTTGTTCATATCGTAAGTAGGTTAACTGTATGTGTGTTTGGTAAATTGTGACTGCATATGTTGAGTGACGAAAGATGTGAACCGACGAAAGATATGATTCGAAGAAAGCTGGATCTTTCATCGACCAGCACATGACGAATCTTTGGGGTATTTCGCCGTGCCCATCTTTGACGAAAGATTGGTTTGGTCGTCGGGGTGTTTCGCCGAGGGAACACTGAGTGTAACAGTGTTCAGTGTGTTGCATGGATTGTGAATACTTGTGGTTATTAAATATGGCATAATAATAATAACTCTCTGTTAAGTGTTATGAGGTCACTTGGGATGTGTACTTGTGTTTGAATTGAATAGTTGATATATGCGATGATCTTTATAATGAATGCTTTCGTGACTTACTGTGTACGACTACGTGACTATTTTGTACAAACATGTGACTTGATTGATTTCGTGACTGATGATGATTGGTAACCACGTTAGGGTTTGGGTTGACCAACTGGATGGCTAATTAAAACATACCGAGCAAACCAAGGTGAGTTCACTACTCTTGAGCATGCGTCCCGGTGGTTGGGACAGTCAGTGGGTATCCCGGGGAGGGATAAGTCTTTTGGGTAAAACTGGAATGTTGGATAATACTCTCACCCTATCACTCTTAAGTCCCATCTTTTGTTACCGGATAGGTAATGGGGTATTAGTTGGTAGCGCTACTCAGGTTTGGCACCCTCACCCCGTACCGGAGAGGACGGGTGTGAACTAATGACCCAGTCATGCCCAGTGCTTTGATAGGAGCACTGGGGAACGGGCAAAACATACATCAGGAGCCGTTTTGTTCAGTAAAGAGATATTATCAACATTACTTTCGGATTTGTTAATGAACTGGATTAAACACTTGGTAACTAACGTTTTCGAAAAGCTGTGAACTCACCAGCGTTGTCTGATACACTTGTTGCATGCTCGCATGTCGTTAGGTACTGTGGATGAGGAACTTGCTATCTGGGTGGCTAGAGTGGTCATGGTCATGTCGCTAAGGATTACTTGAATGTTATTTAAACACTATTACATTTGGTTTTGGGAATACCTTAAACATTATTTTATCATTTGCTTCCGCTGAGTCTGATAACTCTTGTTTGACAATTTTGATTGCTTAATTTAATAAACATAAACTTGGTAATGATTTACTATTGGTTCAATGTGATTGGTGGCTTGGATCCTGGTACGTCACACGTCTCGCGGTGTTCCCGCATGTGGTATTTTGGGGGTGTGAGAGTTTGGTATCAAAGCCAGGTTACAGTGAACTAGGTTTTAAAACGTTTTTATATAACTAGACTATAACCGAACAGTTGAGAAAGTGACCATGACACTCAACTCCAGATTGCAAGGTTCGTCTCTCGTTTACTTATTGCATAGTATATCTAGTATCACTATTGTATGATGTTGCATGCAATTGCACACACTTAGCATTTCAGACTAGATTCATGTGTGTTCACCTGAGTATTGTGATTGGTAGAGTCACAGTGCAATATCCTGTTAGCTTTTTGTGGTTTATGTTGGTGGTGCTTTGTTGTTTTTGCAAGAACTTGAGGAACCTTTTACCATGAGTTGGGAGGAACTGAGATAAACATGCAAATCGCATTATTATTGTGGGTGCACACATAATAATAATGTGGGGTGCATACGATTCCCAGTGAGATCTAACGAGTGTGAAAGGGGTTCCGCTTTGTTGACTGATGTACTTTGTAATCTGTAGAAGTTGTTGTGAGTTAAACTCCTACCTTATCTCGACTCTTGACCTTTTCCCCTTCTCTTATATAGAATCATGAGCGGACGAGGTCATGGACGTGGTCACATTGCAATGACCCAGGCTGAGCTGACAAATTTGATCAACACCCGTGTGGTTGAGGCTTTGGCAGCCTACCAAGCTGGTACGATATGTGCCAATTACCCTTTATTCTTGTGTCACGTACACAACTCTTACCCCTGTGTTGTATTTTCTTTCGTCCATTAGGTCACCAAGCGCAACAAAATCAAAAAATTCACCTGCTTGTACGTTCAAGACGTTCATGGATTGTAAGCCACAGACCTTCAGTGGGACTGAAGGGGCTGTAGGACTCCTGCGTTGGTTTGAGAAGGCAGAATCGGTGTTTGCGATGTGTAACTGTCCTGCTGGGGACAGAGTGAAGTATGCTACAGGCACACTCGAGGATGGTGCCCTAACATGGTGGAATGCCCAGGTTCAAATGTTGGGCATTGAGATGGCAAATGCCACTACTTGGGACGATTTTAAGGAGTTGATGAGGGAGGAGTATTGTCCTCATGATGAGATTTAGAAACTGGAGAATGAGTATTATGATTTGAAGATGGTGGGGTCGGAGATCGAGGCATTCACGAAACGATCTAATGAACTAGCAATTTTGTGCCCTAACTTGTCACGACCTCCACACTGAAGAATCGAGCTGTATCTCAAGGGATTAGTTCGGGTCAGGGTTCTTATGCGGGGAAACTACCAAAGTGCAATAAGTGCAACTATCACCATCGGGGGCCGTGTACCCGAGTATGTCATAGATGGAACAAGGTGGGGCATATGGCCAGGGATTGTAGGGTTTCACTCCCGAATCAGTAGCAGCAACACACCCCGCAGCAGCAACAGCCACAACAGAAGGAAAGGCAACAACCCCAGCAAAACCGTGGAAATCGTAAGGGATGTTTTCAATGTGGAGCCGAGGGTCACATCAGGCGAGACTACCCTCAACTAAATCAGAATGCTGGTGGAAACAACAATGGGAACAATAACAACGGAAAGAACAACAATGGGGGCAATGGTGGAAATGGCGCGCACGGGAGAGTGTTCACTATTGGAGCTGGGGAAGCTCGTAACGATGGTAATGTTGTGACTGGTATGTTTTCTGTGAACAATCTGATAGCTTCTGTTTTATTAGACTCTGGTGCCGATTGGAGTTATGTGTCGTTGGAGTTCAGTCGTCAGTTAGGATTGACTCCCACACCTCTTGTAAATAAGCATGTAGTAGAACTAGCTGATGGTAAATCGATAGAAGCTTCTCATGTTCTGTTTGGTTGTAAACTTGATCTCATGGGTCAAGTATTTGACATTGACCTACTCCCCGTTACTCTTGGAAGTTTTGATGTGGTCGTTGGCATGGATTGGTTGTCTAAGAATCAAACGGAAATTCTCTGTAAAGAGAAAATAGTGCGTATTCCTCTCCCTAGTGGGGAATCCTTGTCGGTACAGGGTCATCGTAGTGGTGCCATGGTCGGCATCATCTCAGTCATGAAAGCCCAGAAGTGTCTACGAAAGGGCTACACTGCTATTCTAGCTCTTGTCACCGATTCACAACCTGAAGAAAGGAAGATCGATGACCTTCCAGTTGTTCGTGAGTTTCCTGACGTGTTTCCTGAAGAGTTACCTGGTTTACTTCCACATCGTCAGGTGGAATTTCAGATTGACCTTATGCCAGGAGCAGCTCTGATTGCTCATGCTCCTTATCGTCTTGCACCAGGAGAGTTGCAAGAGCTATCGAATCAACTCCAGGAATTGTTGGATAGAGGTTTTATCCGACCCAATTCTTCTCCTTAGGGAGCCCCAGTTTTGTTTGTGAAGAAGAAGGACGGATCCTTCCGTATGTGTATTGATTATAGAGAACTAAACAAGGTGACAGTCAGGAGCCGCTACCCGTTACCGCGTATTGACGACTTGTTTGACCAGTTGCAAGGGTCAAGTTTTTACTCGAAGATCGATTTAAGGTCGGGCTATCATCAGGTGAGAGTCCGAGAGGTGGATGTTCCTAAAACGGCTTTTAGAACGTGATATGGACATTATGAGTTTTTGGTTATGCCGTTAGGGTTAACAAACGCGCCAACAGTCTTCATGGACCTTATGAACCGTGTATGCAAACCGTATCTCGACGACTTTGTTATTGTGTTTATTGATGACATCTTGATCTACTCTAAGAGCAAGGAGGACCATGAGCGACACTTACGTTTAATCTTGGAGCTCCTGAAGAAGGAGCAACTCTACGCGAAACTTTCTAAGTGTGACTTTTGGATACGAGAAGTGCACTTCTTGGCCACATCGTGAACGAATCTGGGATACACGTGGATCCTGCCAAGATTGATGCTATCAGGAATTGGGCGGCACCAAAGAATCCTTCGGAGGTGCGATAATTTCTTGGTCTCGCTGGGTATTATCGAAGATTTATCAAGGATTTCTCGAAGATCACTCAACCTCTTACCTCGTTGACACAGAAAGGTGTTGTATATTCTTGGGGAAACAAGCAGGATGATGCTTTCCAACTTTTGAAACAGAAACTCTGCAGTGCACCGATCTTGTCTCTACCTGAAGGTACTGAGGATTTTGTGGTTTACTGTGATGCTTCTATTCAGGGGCTTGGTTGTGTGCTGATGCAACGCAACAATGTGATCGCTTATGCTTCTCGACAACTGAAGGTTCATGAGAAGAATTGCATGACTCACGACTTGGAGTTAGGGGCCGTGGTTTTCGCGTTGAAGATCTGGAGGCACTATCTGTACGGTACCAAATGCACCATCTACACTGATCACAGAAGCCTTTAGCATATATTCGACCAGAAGGAATTGAATATGCGACAGCGTCGCTGGGTAGAACTATTGAACGAGTACGATTGTGCTATTAAGTATCATCCAGGTAAAGCTAACGTTGTAGCTGATGCCCTGAGTCGAAAGGAAACAAAACCCAAACGTGTTCGAGCCTTGCAGCTCACCATTCAATCTAACCTACCTGACCAAATCCGTTTGGCTCAGACAGAAGCATTGAAGGAAGAAAACTATGAAGCTTAATATTTACGGGGCATGGAAAAACGACTTATAAAGAGATCCGATGGTATTCTCTACTGCATGGAACAGATATGGATTCCCTCATTTGGTAACCTTAGAGAGCTTGTGATGGACGAAGCGCACAAGTCTCGGTACTCTGTCCACCCAGGTTCAGATAAGATGTATCAGGACCTCAAGGTCTTGTATTGGTGGCCGAGGATGAAAGCTCACATCGCAACGTACGTGAGTAAGTGTTTGACTTGTGCGAAAGTCAAGGTGGAGTATTAGAAACCGTCTGGGTTGCTGCAACAACCAGAAATACCCATGTGGAAATGGGAGCAGATAGCAATGGATTTTGTCACTGGTTTGCCGAGAACTCAAAACGGAAACGATACCATCTAGGTGATCTTTGACCGCCTCATGAAATCTGCGCACTTCCTCGCAATCAAGGAAACGGATAAGTTCTCTCAACTCGCTGTTGTGTATTTGAAAGAAGTGGTTTCTAGGCACGGGGCGCCAACCTCTATCATCTCTGACCGTGATCCGCATTTCATATCTGAGGTATGGCAGTCAATGCATAAATCGTTCGGCTCACGTCTCGACATGAGCACTGCGTATCACCCACAGACGAATGGTCAAAGCGAGCGAACCATCCAGACAGTTGAAGACATGCTGTGAGCATGTGTGATTGATTTTGGTAAGGGCTGGGAGAAACATCTGCCGTTGATCGAGTTCTCCTACAACAACAGTTACCACACTAGCATCAAGGCAGCTCCGTTTGAAGCATTGTACGGCTGGAAATGCCGTTCTCCTCTTTGTTGGGCTGAGGTGGGTGACAGCTAGGTCACATGGCCGGAACTTGTTCTTGAAACTTCTGAAAAGATAGTCCAGATCAGGAATCGTATGGAAGCACCGCGCGACCGTCAGAAAAGCTACGTTGACAAGCGTAGGAAACCTTTGGAGTTTGCAGTTGGAGATCGTGTTATGTTGAAGGTCTCACCCTGGAAGGGCGTGGTGCGTTTTGGAAAGCGTGGCAAGCTTAACCCTCGTTATGCTGGGCCATTTAAAATTCTGGAGCGGATTGGTAAAGTAGCCTACAAGTTGGAGTTACCTGCTGAGTTGGGTAACATTCATGATGTCTTCCATGTCTCCCAGTTAAAGAAGTGCTTGTCTGACGAAACACTAGTAGTACCATTTCAGGAGCTGAAAATTGACGACAAGTTGCAGTTTATCGAAGAACCAATAGAAATTATGGACCAGGAGGTCAACGTCCGTAAGCATAGCCGAATTCCGATCGTGAGGGTTCTTTGGAACTCAAGACGCGGACCGGAGTTCACATGGGAACGCGAGGATCAGATGAAGCTCAAGTACCCACACCTATTCCCAGATGACAAGTCCAAGTCTGGCAAATCTAAGTCTAGCACAACTGGTGAATTTCGGGATGAAATTCCCTTTCAAGTTGGGGATGATGTGGTACCCGCGGAAAATCCACAGTCATCCTGAGTTAACACCTTTCCGGTTTGGAGTACTTGTCAAATTTCGGGACGAAATTTCTGTCAAGTTGGGGATGATGTAACAACTCGAATTTTCAAGGTCTTTCCTCGACACGTTACTCGTTTCGCATAGTGTTTTCGCAATTAGTTTGCATTATAACTTGTTCATGTTTGATATATGTTTGGTGCTTTGTATTATTGTTGGGTTAATTAATAAAAGCTTGTGAACTGTTTAAGATTTAGATAGACTTATCACATGCATTCCCTGTGTGACGAAACACCAGAATTTCGCCATTATTCCTCTTCGATGAAACATGTGACTTTCGTCACCCCCTTCAAAGGACGAAACACTGGACTTTCGTCCAGTGGGGTTGTTTCGCCGGAATGGACTTTTGGCCCATGTGAAGCCCAAAGGTGTCTAGGTTATAAGAACGTGTATTGCATAACCGTATGTGGGTTGAAAGTTAGCGAAACCCTAGAACTACTCACCTTGCTCTCTGTTGGCGGCAATTATACTCTAGAAGCATGTATCGTCGATCGATCGTGCCAACACCTTTGTGCACACAACAACACGGTTAGTAATGTTATCTTGATTAGAGTAAACCTTCTGTGATCCTTTTCATGTGTGTGGTTGGCACATGTTTAGGGTTTTATGCAAAGTAAGGGTAAATGTTTATTTAGGGAATCGATGTGATGATAGTCATGATCAGATGATGAAATACACGAATCTTGTAGAATTGGGTCAGGGTTTCTGTGTTAATGATCATTGTTGATTACAATTTTATATGAGTGGAATGCAAACTATTATGCTTGAATGGTGAATGTTCGTTCGTGATTTGGATAGTACGAACATGAGTTGTCGTTGTTGTTGTTGTTGATCCGTTGTTCATATCGTAAGTTGGTTAACTGTATGTGTGTTTGGTAAATTGTGACTGCATATGTTGAGTGACGAAACATGTGAACCGACGAAAGACATGATTCGACGAAAGCTGGATCTTTCGTGGACCAGCACATGACAAATCTTTGGGGTATTTCGCCATGCCCATCTTTGACGAAAGATTGGTTTCGTCGTCGAGGTGTTTCGCCGAGGGAACACTGAGTGTAACAGTGTTCAGTGTGTTGCATGGATTTTGAATACTTGTGGTTATTAAATATGGCATAATAATAATAACTCTCTGTTAAGTGTTATGAGGTCACATGGGATGTGTACTTGTGTGTGAATTGAATAGTTGATCTATGCGATGATCTTTATAATGAATGCTTTCGTGACTTACTGTGTACGACTACGTGACTATTTGTGTACAAACAAGTGACTTGATTGATTACGTGACTGATGATGGTTGGTAACCACGTTAGGGTTTGGTTTGACCAACTGGATGGGTAATTAAAACATACCGAGCAAACCAAGGTGAATTCACTACTCTTGAGCATGCATCCCGGCGGTTGGGACAGTCAGTGGGTATCCCGGGGAGGGATAAGTCCTTTGGGTAAAACTGGAATGTTGGATAATACTCTCACCCTATCACTCTTAACTCCCATCTTTTGTTACCGGAGAGGTAATGGGGTATTAGTTGGTAGCGCTACTTAGGTTTGACACCCTCACCCCGTACCGGAGAGGACGGATGTGAACTAATGACCCAGTCATGCCCAGTGCTTTGATAGGAGCACTGGGGAATAGGCAAAACATACATCAGGAGCCGTCTTGTTCAGTAACGAGATATTATGAACATTACTTTCGGATTTGTTAATGAACTGGATTAAAAACTTGGTAACTAACGTTTTCGAAAAGCTGTGAACTCACCAGCATTGTCTGATACACTTGTTGCATGCTCGCAGGTCGTTAGGTGCTGTGGATGAGGAACTTGCTATCTGGGTGGCTGGAGTGGTCATGGTCATGTCACTAAGGATTGCTTGAATGTTATTTAAACACTATTACATTTGGTTTTGGGAATACCTTGAATATTATTTTGTCATTTGCTTCCGCTGAGTCTGATAACTCTTGTTTGACAATTCTGATTGCTTAATTTAATAAACATAAACTTGGTAATGATTTACTATTGGTTCAATGTGATTGGTGGCTTGGATCCTGGTACGTCACACGTCCCGCGGTGTTCCCGCATGTGGTATTTTGGGGGTGTGACAGAGAAGACCAAATCCTAGTGTAAATCTATGTGGATGACATTATCTTTAGTTCCACTAGTGATGCACTGTGCAAAGAATTTGAAGAGGTCATGAAGAAGCAGTTTGAAATGAGTGCTTTAGGAGAAATGAATTTCTTTTTGGGATTGCAAGTTCGTCAAGACTCAACGGGTATCCTAATTCATCAGGGAAAGTATGTTGATGATATTTTTGCAAAATTCAAACTTCAGGATGCGAAGCCAGCAAACAGTGCTATAGCAGAGAGACCAGTTCTAACAGAAGACCTGGAAGGAGAAGCTGTCGAAGAAACATTATACCGGTCCATGATTGGGCCGTTGATGTACTTGACTGCCAGTAGACCGGATATCATGTTTACCGTGTGTCAGTGTGCACGTTATCAGGCTACTCCTAAAATCTCCCATTTAAATGCTGTCAAGGGACTCTTTACATATCTTAAGGGCAAGCCTAGAGTTGGCCTTTTGCATCGTAGAGATTCTCCATTTGATTTAGGGAGGGACATAACTACAAACAAAAAGCCATTTAGTGGCACACGTTTTTAGTGGCATTTACCTTTTGTACCACTAATTAAGGTTTTAGTGGCACTTTGCATATGCCATATTTGCTTAAAACACACTTTTAGTGACATTTAGCATTTATGCCACCAATTTAGGGTTTTAATGGCACTTTTCGTTTGCCACTACAATTTTCGAGTGGCTATTTTGAAAATTTCCTTTTTTTTTCCCTCATATCTCTACATACATAATCCGAATATGGAACCATAGAGCACTGAATAGTTAACCAAATGGACTTTTTATTTCATCACACTAATAGAAAAAAAAAGTATTACTAAATGACTTTACCCACGAAAAATATGTATGTAACAACATAATATTTATAAGTTTTGTTACATTTTCAACATTTAATGTATACTTTTTGTAATAAAATATATAACAAACTAAGTAAATTTAAAAAAATAATACATGAAAAAAAATTCATCTCACCTTAAGATGATACTAGACTATGAAGCCATGGACTTAGTTTTGATATTATATTTAATTCAAATATTTATTATTTTGTATATACATTTTTAACTTAAGGCTACTCTAATTAGGATTTTAACTCCCCTCTCAGGGTCTTAGGAGCGGTTAAACACCTTAGAGTTGCAAACCAAAAAAACGACCAATGAGAGTGTGCCATGTCAAAGTGGTAAACTATGCTCAAAAGTGTTGGCAATGGTTAGACACTTGGTGAAGTGGTAAACTATTTTTTTTTAAAAAGGAAAAAAGTATGATTGGTTAAGATTGACATGGACCCCACCCCACACACCCCCTCTCTCTCCTATCCTTCCTCCCCGCATTGGCATGGCATCACCGCACACACCAGTCAAAATCGGCAAACATCTTGCTGGCGGTGGTTTACCGCGTCGGTGATCTCGTTTGCCGAGTATTGCGGATCACCACTCCTAACACCCTCAATGTTTTTTAGCTTCCCTCCAATAGGCCAAATTTTTAGACCCAAAAATTTATTTTCCCTCCATTATCTGATTCTAACTTCTAACCCTAACCTAAAGGTGCCCCTCCCGCCCAATTCGACATATTCTCTCTAATAATAGTTTTCTATTTGAAACCAGACGATTAGTTCTTCTCTTTTACTGTATGGAAGTTTATTGTTCGCAAAATCGACACTCAATCCGACCACTTATGCTTAAATCCATCAGGTATAAACTGCTCTAACTTATTTTTTTCCTGCAACTTTGCCCTTGAACTTCTTCGTTATTAGTGATTTAACTGTAATCTTAGAGGTCAAAGACTATAGGGGCGGTGACAGAGGAGTAGATGATTTGGTGTGGCATGTCGCTGAACAAAATGGAGATTTCGCGTTAGCTATCAAATGGTCTGCAATTTACTGCTCAAAATCGACACCGTATAGATGTCCTTGCTACTCGGTAACATTTTAACCTAGATTTATTATGAATTGGGTACACAAGTATTTAAAGGCTGACTCTTGGGTATTTAGGTTGGGTTTGTGAGAAATTGGAAGCTAATTGACATTCATTCTTTATTCTTAGTAGTGATTGAAGCACTAAGAAAAGTTCTTGAGCCCTATAGTTTTACCTCTATAAATTAGCTTCATACGAGTGTTGAAAAAGGCCTGCAACGGAAGGAAGTAGTTTTCAGCACCAGTGATTGAGTTCCTTAGCACAATAAGTAAGTAATTCTAACTTATGAAATCTTTTATTCAGATGGTTTCTAAGGTAAAATATGTTTGGGTGGAATTCTATATTTTCTTTGTTTGATTTCTGTACCTCCAGCCAACTTGAATGTAATTAATATGTTTGGGGACAGGGGTGGACCTACTTGTAATGGTGGGGGTGCGGGCCCCCTTGAAAAAAAAATTAGTGTAGTTTTCGTCCAAAAACCTAAATCGCTCCCCTTAAAAGTTTGGTTAAACACCGTCATTGCCCCCAAGAAGGTTGTCTCTAATGGTGTTTAACGTGAACAAAGAAGAGGGAGTCAACATGATAACACTTGATGGGTAAGATAGGACGGACATGAAGATGTAGAAGAATCTGACTATAGGAGTCTTTCATATCCGAGATCGTCTTGATGATGGATGTATGTAAATAAGAGTGAAGATAAAGAAATATGTGAGAGTTTTAGACTGATCAGTGGTGCAAGTTGGTGCAATAAAACTCACAAAATAGTGATACATTCGAACTCATGAAATTGAAATAGTGGAAGCTGTTAATGTATCCGTTTAATAATGTCTTGGAATGAGAAAGGAGTCATCAAGGCCACTAATGCATCAATGCAGTGGTTGAACATCCATTTATTAAAAACTTTTGGTTCCAAGGAAAAAGAAACAAAGAAATGGAAAATAGTCTAGTTCCATTGTAAAGTTTAATGGCTAGTAATGCAACTATTAATAATAGTAGATTTTTTTATAGTTTGTGAGCTCGATTAAATTAAAAAACTGGACTCGAGGACCAAACCGATTATTTATATTAAATTTAATTTTGTTAGGTCTTTTTTATTATGCGGCTTGACCCGACTCGACCCGAACCTGACCGAACAAATTTAAGTATTTAGCGATAGCCAATTGCCCTAAAACTTTCCACCCCCATGAAAAAAATTCCTGGTTCCGCCACTGTTTTGGGACCAATATGTAGATATGATAAAGGCTGAGTTTTGGATAATTGATTGCATACAAATATGCGTTAAATTGTTTCAATTGAAAATGCATTATAATGTCTAAGTTACACCTGAAAGGGGCTTCCAAAAATAGGTTGTTATGAGCCGATTGGAAGTACCAGATCTGGTGTTTTCAAATTACTGGTTTGCTCTTGTTTCAAATCGTCACAATAAATGATTTTTTTTACTTAAGTTCATAAAAAAATATTTTATCATATAGTCATAATTTATTTGTGGGAGTTAGTTTAATGATTTTATTAAGACCAAAGTTCTACTGTTACTACTCTTCTGCTTCAACCATTTAAAATACAAGAAATAAAGTATCTGATAATGTTCTCTATTAAGAATTTATGGTGGTCAATTGTTTTAACTCACAAGACTTCATGCTTGCGTGGTGAACCAAATACTTCATGTTCATAACTTATTGACAAGCTATCTTTTGGTTCCCTTGCTAGTGAAGTTACTACATTTTGAGGTCGCACCAGCTACATCAAAAGTTTTGCCGATCACAAGGACTGCATCTTTGTAGAGGTTGCTGACACTTCCTTTTGCTACAGGCACTACTCGTTGCTCCACGTTAATTAGTAAGTTTGTTTTTTTTTTTTTTTTACTTTTTTGGTTGAGTTGGCCCTGTTATGGTTTTGGTTTAAATTGCTTAACCACTAAATTTTGGCCAATGTTTTACTTGGTTTTTTTTTTTAATTTAGCAGCAAAACGTTTAGTTATACACATAGTTATTAAAAGCCATCGCCTCGAGCGCCTAGGCCCATTTTTCAGGCGAGGCGAGGCAGTTGCGCTTTAAGTCGAGGAAATTGCGCTTTAATTCTCCAGGTGATGGTTCAGGCGCACATTCCGGCAAGATTCCTAGATTCCGGATAGTTTCCGGCCAAATTCTCTAAATTCCGACAAGATTCTAGCTAAATTTCTAATTTTATCTAAGGAAAACTACTTTTCTACATTAATACACTAATGTTTTTAGAACTTTTGGTTCTAAATAGTTGATATATAGTCTTATATAATAGAATTTGTTTATTTTATTTGAAGAATAGTATTCTTTTTCTAATACATAATATATTTTAACTTTTTTTCATTATGCGCTTAACTTTTCTCAGGCCCTCGCTTTTTTGCGCTTTGCGCCTAGGCCCCAGGCGAGGCCTATGCGCCTTGAGTGCGCTTAGCGCCTTTAATAACTATGGTTATACAAGAATCGGACAATCCACTAAAAAATTTCTTCAAATGGACTCGACCAACAACTTTGGGTTAGTTCTTTGAATTATCAAATGATAGTTCTTTGGTTCACTAGGATTCATCTTTATGAAACTAACTTTTGGTAATATTATGATTGTTGAGAATATTTTAGCCATGTTGATTCTTGAATCAAGAGGTGGCAAAAGTCTGTGTCAAACAAATTGAAAAAATGCACGGATAGTCCCTGTGGTTTTACAAAATAACACCTATAGTCCCCAACTTTTGGAAATTACACCGGTGATCCTTGTGGTTTGACAGTTTATTACTCGGATAGTCCCTGAAGTGGATGGCGGTTAGTTTTTTCCGTTAAGTGAATGTGAAATGACAAATTTACCCTTCATCTTCTCCATTCTATAAAAACAAAACAACCCTACCCAAACCACACCCACCCCCACCTTTCTCTCTCCCCCCCCCCCCCCCCCCCCCACCACCCACCCACCATTAACCACCACCCACAATAAAATTGAGAAGAGGAAGAAGAAGGCAAAACCAACACCACCGAAGAACTCCAATCTTCAAAGCGTCAAGCCGTTTCTTCAACCGAAAACGCTGACAAACCGATCTTCGGCAAACCGACATACGACGGCGTGAAGAAGATTGCTCAATCGAAGAAGAAGAAGCTCCTGAAAGTTGTTCCTGATAGTCTGATTAAGAAATAGGTTTTACATTTTTGTTATGTTTAAGATTGATCTCTCTGGTACTTGTTTTACTTTCAGCGTTTTTTGGCTCAAGAATTCATATAAAAAATCGGCAGTTTATCATATCTTTTGAATTTACAGATCCTAATTTTGTTTATGATTGTTTGCTCAGTTGCCCTATGTAACTGTGTTTGTGTTTTTCAGTGTGATACCAATTTTATTATGAGTTGTTAACTGATGTTGATCTGAATCTGTGAATGATGGCTGGATAATTGTAGGTGGGAGGTGGGTGGTTGTTGGTGGTTAATGGTGGGGGGAAACAAAGAGAGGTGGGGGGTGGGTGGGGTTGTTTTGTTTTTATAGAGTGGAGAAGATGAAGGGTAAATTTGTCATTTCACATCCACTTAACGGAGAAAATTAACCGCCATCCACTCCAGGGACTATCCGAGTAACAAACTGTCAAACCACAGGGAGCACCGGTGTAATTTCCAAAAGTTGGGGACTATAGATGTTATTTTGCAAAACCACAGGGACTATCCGTGCATTTTACTCTTTGTGATAAGTGACTCCGCTTGAAAATATATTTTTGGTTGAAAATATGTTTTTGTTGAAAATATATTTTTGTTCTAAACAAAGTTATCTGCAGAGATTATTTGTTTTATTACCTGACTTGGTTTGACCCCCTAGTTTTTGCTTTCCGTGAGAAAAATTCCAAGATCCGTCACTAGTGACCATTTCTATTTATGAAGTTTATACGGAGTTCATATCATCATTATCAACTGTTATCTCTGTTTAAATGTCAATTTGTGCATGCATGTAACGGTATAGATTGAGAATTAGTATATTTTATTGATTATAAATGGTGATAGCTTATTGAATTGGAACCAACTACTAAAGTTTAAGTATTAACTTTTAAATGGTGATAGCTTACTGAATCTACCATAAATAAGTATCAACTTTTATTTGATATTACTAAGTAGTTTAAATTCTCTCTTCCACATAGATCGAGTTAAATGTCCTCAAACTTAAGAGCAAGGCAGACAACTTTATGGATACATACCACATAGATCAACTGAGTCTTTATTTATATATTTTCCTTTGATTTGTTTAATGTTGATGTAGATTTATTACACATTTACAGTTTGTTATTGTTACCTTGAACATGATTTTAATTTGGTTTGAATGTAGATCCTGAATCAAATGATGTTGATATGGATGGACATGATGTATGTGGAGAACAAAAAGATGATGTCAATGCTTGTTCACAAAAGGTATGCTGTTACGATTAATTTAACCATGTATGTATACATTTCATTTTAAGATTTTTAGACCTGCAAATTGTCTACTAAGCGATTGTCAAATACCATGTATAGGTTCCAAAGCTGTCTACTAAGTGATTGTCAAATACCATGTATAGGTTCCAAAGCTTTGCTTCAAGTAATCATGTTGGTTCCATGCTGCTTCCATGTCTTTTTCTCACAAATAAATCTAGTTATTTTATCATATAGTCCCTTTTATTTATTACATTCAACAATATCATTTACCCATTTTGTTTTGGTTTATAGGTAGTTTGAATTTATCTTGACAATATGTTTGAATGAATTATAGCCAATGTGAAATTGATTTGGTTCAAACTTTTATCGATGCCTTCCCCTTTTAAAGTACATGTAATTCCTATTAGATTATTTGGTATATGTAGTGCACCCCTCTCTATTTTTGTATTATAAATTTCATTTTGTCAGATTCTTAGTGATACCATTAATTAGTATTTGGTTTTTCTCCACTGCTGAATAGGTCTTACTGGTAGTTTTCGGCATGGCATGTGTAAGTTCGAAACTTGGAGTCAATGTTCTCTTGTTAGCTGGAGCCTGGAGGGTTAAAATAAATCGTGGTTCAGCAAGCAGATTCAGCAAACGACATGTCATTTGCTAAGAGCAGGAACAGGTTGTCAACATCATATATGTATGAGGTATGCCAACTTTTACTCTTAATATTGTACCATTATGGTTATTATATTTGCAAATGAGCCTAACAAGAGCTACAAGAAGTGAATTGTGTTATATAATCTTGCTACTGAGGATACAACATGTTTGATTACTATGAGAGCTACTTTGAAATGCCACATTAATCTTTCAGTGACCTGAATGGTGGTTTTGATTGCACATAAGATTCTTGTACAGTATCTAGTATCTGAATCGGTAAGCCTACTCTTTTTTTAGTTTAGTTATTACATAATAATTAATTAGAATAATTTTAGTTTGAAGGTTCTAAATCATTTTTAGGCATGAGAAAACTGGATGGAACGCAGTGGTGTTGAATTGATTGATTCTGCAATGAGGGACACCTACAATCCTTTACGGGCAGTGAAGTGTATTAGTGTGGAATTTTGTGTTTTCAAGAGATCATGGATGAAAGACCAACAATGTCGGAATAGTTAACATGTGGAGCAATGAAATCGCGATTGTTCTATTATCTAAAAAATCCTTCTTGTATTACATTGACATTGGTTTATAAACATTGGGAATATGTTTAATAAAAATTTTAATTGAAGTGATTGTATTCTGATTTCTACACTCAACAGTTTTATATTTATTTTATAATGTAAACATATAGTAATTTTAGTAATCAAAATTGATATGATTAATGTCTATAGTGGGATTTAAATTTGATATGATTTTTGTGGCAAACATTATGTGCCGCTAAAAGTATTGATACTAAACTATAAATAGTTTTCACTGACACAAAATTTGTCACTAAAAGCCCAGAAGTTTGTAGTGGCACACAAAAAGTGCCGCTAAAAGGCTTTAGTGTCACTGCTTCTAGTGGCACTTTTTTTGTGTGCCGCTCATTCATTAATGGGTCTTTAGTGGCATTTTTTTGTTTTTTTGTGGCATTTTTTGTATGCCACTGAATGGCATTTTATTTGTAGTGACGTCAGCTGGCAATGCAAGAAGCAGCAGAGTGTATCACTTCCAATTGCAGAGGCTGAAAATGTAGCTGCTTCGGCTTGTTGCTCCCAGGTGATATGGATCCAACACCAACTGGTGGACTACGGTTTGAATTTCTCTCAGACTCCTATCTATTGTGATAATGATGCAGCTATTCAAATAGTGAAAAATCCTGTGTATTTTCTAAAACTAAGCACATTGCCATAAAAAATCATTTTATTCGTGACTCGTACAACCAGGTCCAGGGACTTATTTCAATGGAACAGATTCACACCGACGACAATGTCGTGGATCTGTTCACAAAACCAATTGATCGAGTACGTTTTAATGCACTTCTTGAACTACTCAAAATGGTCGAATTCGAGGACTGAACTTGGTCACACAAAAATATTTTTCTTTGGTTGTATGAATTTATTTCTTAAAAATGTTTTTCGTTTATTCTTTTTATTTTCAATTTTAAGAAAAAATTTAGAGGAATGTAGTCTCTCAGAAAAATACCAAATCATTAAAAAAATTAAAAAAATACAAAAACTTCAAAAAATTTCCGGAATATAAAAACAGTTTTGTTAAGTCTTTTTGGTATAACGCCAGAAATGAAATAACTTTTCACTATGTAGATTAAGACAGACTCATGTAAGACCAGTATTGAAATGGTCTGACTCTAGAGCGATATGTTGGTAGCCTTTATCCTGATGGCTGGAAATTTTGGTTGGTTCTATGTAGAACTTAAAATTATAACATGACATCAGGAAAGAACGTCACTTGGAATTAGTACATTTCTATTTGAATGCTTGTGTGATGTCCCGATACACACAATTTTGGTCTAGTTCTGAAATCTTTTCTGACAAACTCGTGTATCTCATCTGTTTTGCGTGAGCAAAGATCCGAAGGTGCTAGGCAACGTCAACTTCTGCTACATCCAGATTCATGCTGACCTAGCTGTACGTTGTCGTGCTATAGATCAAAATACACCCGAAAGAGGCCCTCTAGTGCCCAAAAGAAACCCCAAACCTACATCAAATTGAAAAATTCATTTGATCTGTATATTATATCCATATCTCTGCATATGATCTATTCTGTTCTCTTCTAAACCAAGTCCCAGTCAAGGTTTCAGAATCCTAGAACAGACTTGGGTCTCAGGATTAGAGTTGGGCCTACCGTACACTTGGTGGGACCCACTAAATCCTAACCGGGGATGTGATGATTGAAAACGCCCACCGCACACTTGGTGGGCCCACTAAATCAATTGAGGTCAGGGCTTTAAATGTACAAAAAGTTTGACGGCTGTATCATTGTTGTTTTTCAAAATCCAGCTGCATACTCTTTCACTTTCAAAACTTCTTTTCTTCTTCTTCATTTATTCTAATCATCATCAACACTGAGTAACCTTTTAAGAAATTTAGAATGTCGAGTTCAAAGGCCAAGAGTAAAGGTTGGTATGTTAACTCAGTACTGTTATGACTTGATTTGTTCATCTGTTGATTATGGTTTTTAACTGCTTGTGAACATCAAAGAGGAATTTGATGATGGTTTGTTTGAATGGGGTTTGATCTGATCAAATAGGGTGTTAGGATTTAGTCGCAGATTGCCAGAATTTTGATTGGGTTTGAAAGTTAAGTCGGAGAAGACGGTGGTTAATGGCGGCGCATGGGTTACACGGTTAAAGTGGGGTATCGGACACTGGATAAAATTACCAAAATGTGCCTCGCACACTATGCAAATTGACTGTTTTGCCCTCAGAGGGTGTGCGGGGTGATTAGACCAACATGCATTTGACCTAAATACCGTCGCACATGTAGCGGTTTACCAGATTTACCCTCCGCACACTGGATTATTACAAGTGTGCCATCACAAGGGTGTGCGAGTTGACTTTGTTGACCACCAGAGGTTGTGCGGTTTGACTTTGTTGACCCGAAGAGTGTGCGGTCTAATTAGTATTACTAAATTACCCCTCGTACATCATGTTAAATGACTTTGTTGCCCTCGCACACTGGTGCTTGGTCCGCACACTCCTGTGTGGACCGCATACTCCTGTGTGGACCGCACACCAGCCTGTATTTAGGCCTAGTTGTTTACAATTGGGCCTGTTTATAATTTCTTGGACCCGAACTATCCTTCAAAGTGATTTTGAGACTCTTTTTTTTTTGTTAAACTGATATAATCAGTTAACTTTTTTGAAACTCAAAATTATTTTTAAGGGTTGACCAAGTAATCAATGGTTTGACCAAGTGTATGGTCAAACTCGAGAACTTCTTGTTTAGGTGTTTATTATATTGGTCTAATTTGAACCGTTTGGTGCAGATACGGGAAAACAGGCGGCTGATAAGTCAGTAATGTTCCAAATTTTGAGAAGAGTAGGAATATTTCCTGCTATTTGGGCGAACCTCCGAGGGGACATGAAGTTTATAAGTCTATGATGGCGGGACTAAATACATGTTGACTGACTCACTCTTTACAAGAAAATCCAATCATACGTGAAGATTGGATTAGGAATTTCTGGAATAATGCCACCGCAGAGAAGACGGACACTGTGATTAGATCAATGATTCAGAATAAAGAGATTCTCATCACAGAACAGACAATCATAGAAGTTTTATTGTTTGGCGATGCTAATGATGATCCCGTAGAATATGAAAAGGAAAAGGTTATACCGGTTCTCGAGAAGATGAGCTATGAAGGATCATATCCACCAATAGCAAAGAAACTGTTGCATCCTTACTAGAGGTTTTTGGCTCATGTTTATCATGTCTGCATCAGCAGCAACAAGAGTGGAATCGACACACTTACAATTAGAAAAACCTTAGGAGTGGTGGCCTTAGTTGAAGGATGGAAGTTTAACTACTCGAAGTGCGTGTTCGATGATATGATGGAATATGTTGGAACATTAAACAAGAAGTATTGGTTCAAGTTCCTGAGGTTCCTGCAGATGATTTTGGAAGCAAAGTATCCTCAGTTGTTACAGACCGTGAGTATCCACGATACGAAGTTGATGAATCACATGGTTTTCTCAATGATTAATCAAGTGAGGACAGATGTGTAACTATTATATCAGAATAGGAAGCCGTTAGCGAAGTTTGGTGCTTTTCCTGACGTTGCAAAACAAGTACCTGTACCGGTTGATGCAACTGTAGCCGATGAGCACTGATGCGTGTGGAGTGTGTTATGATTGTATTTATATTTTAAGCCCTTTTTAACACATTAGTCAAGTTTTAAATTTATAAAATACGATATTCTACTAACACTAAACACACATATAGGCAAGTGCACCCATCGTGAGCGTAGTATAGCGTTGGTAAGATACCGAGGTCGTCCAAGGAAACAAGAGCTTTTAATACCGATTTGTCCTCAACGTCTAATCAAATCAAAATTTATAGAAAAGGTTTTAAACGTGTAAATAAAAACTAAAATGCGGAAAAGTAAAAATAAAAGAAAAACAGATAGACAAGATGAATCACTTGGATCCGACTCGCCTTTAATGTAACCTTTGATGATTTCCGCACTTTTGCACTTTTTAAGAGATTATCTTAGTTATAGTAGTAGGCCCCTCTTTTGAAGGTGACGTTACCCTCAACCCAGTGGTTTGAGTCAGTAAGGATACAATCCCAAAGGGTCGGAATATTGGAAGATAATTAATTAAGTTATTAATGCGTAAAGTGTTAGACCCCTCTTTTGAAGGCGACGTTACCCTCGGCTAAGTGGTTTGAGTTAGCAGGGATACAATTCCAAGTAGCCGAGTTAATGTATTAATAGTAGTTTACATATGAGGGGATCAAGCCATTCGCACCCCTGCCATCCAATACCAGTGGGTATTGAAGGAGGTCCTAGTAAGCTTGACCCAGGTCCTTGCAGGATCTATACACTGAACAAGGCAAGAACCTTACTAAACCATTCCCTTAACCCCCGACCAGGTAACCAACATAACTCTATATAGACCGTAGAGATATGAATGGTGAAAATCTTTTACTTTATATAGATAGTAAAGTAATGCCAAGACACCACAGACAAATGATAAAGAAGTTTCACCTTCAACATAAGAAACTAGTTATTAAAGTCATTAATACAAAACCAAATAAAAAGTGCAAAAAGATTAAAAATCAAAAGTATTACACTAAATGCTTGTCTTCACCAAGTGATGTAAGAGACTTATCTAATCACTTACCATAAACCAATCGTCCAAAATCGTTCAAATTGTTCAAATCGTTCTATCGTTCAAATCGTTCATGTTATAAACCATCGTTCAATCGTTAGTGTTTTAAATTGTGAAATACAACTTTTGGTCGTTCTTTAAAGAATACATTCAACCCTGTGTGACTCGATATACCACCCATGGGGTATCTTTAATAGGCCCTAAAAGACCTCTTTAACAAGATTAACAAATCAACAAATGCTTTGTTAACCATAAAACAGTTTCTGTCGTTCCCAAACTACCCACTAAATCCAGTGAATAGCCTAGTGACGGGATTTGTCAGATCCCATGGCACCATAACATACTACTGGTCGGCTTAATCATAGTTAATGAATGTCATTCGAATGTCTTTCGACTAACGCCCCAACATGTTTGTTCACATTATTGACATCATTTTGTTTTATATAAACCATAACATGTGTATATGAAAATATTGAAAAGCATTTAGCACATATGAATCACCCCAAAACAATTGAAAATGGTAAAAGAGGGGAATTATGTACTCACATGAGATTGCAAGTATCCTTGATTAAGTGTCCTAACAAAGCTCGGGCAATCAAGGAATCGGATTACTATGTTAATAATCGGGACCTAAATCGGGAGATCGGGTTTAATGAGGTCTTGTAAACCAAATGAGTGTTGGAACTCATGTGATATGGTTTAACAAAGTCTACATTCTGATTCGGAACCTATCCTAAGTGCTTACGACCCGTTACGACCAGTTAAGGTAGTCTACGCTACTTTAACGCGTCGTTCGCGCGAATGCGTGTTCGAGACGCCTAACCAGTCCTATGACAAGTATTGTACGCCCTAACATGTTTAAATATGTTGCATAATCAGTTTAAGTGACAAAAAAGAAGTTACATATACTTAAAATCCAATTTATGCATGAAAAGGTCATTTTGGTCATTTACCTAAGGCATATAAACTACCTATCATACAACTAATTAAACTAAGTGACCATAAGGTATAACCTCGGAAGGTTATTCCTTATATAACTATGGTCACAAAACATGCTTGGTCGGATCCTAACGATCGACCAAACGGGTCGGGTTCGAAAGTCTAAGCGGTTGTCGAGACCGCTTGACTTTACGACCCTATACCAGCACTATACTAAAAGTGACGAGTTAAACATGTTAAAACATGTTTAACAAAGTTAGAAAACAAGTTTGATATCAAAACAAAGTGTTTTGATACCCGAAAATAGCTTCATTGCAAAATACGCATAAATACGTATTTGGACCGAAACTTTGACTCGTCACTTCGACTAATCAACGTGGTAATCAGTAGGTATAGTCACAAGGGACTATAACCATCGTGATTATGCTCATGTTGCAAAGTTCAAACGAACTTTGTGTTGACCAAACCATGGTCAAAGCAGAAAGTCAAACACTGTTTGTCTTTTATGCTTGAAATGCATGAACAAGCATGAAAGAAGCTTACAAAGGGTCCAAGCTAGGAAGAATTGAACTAAAATACTCAGGTATGAAGCCTTAGCTTCAACTTAGAGCAGATTTAATTCAATTTGAGCAAGGAACAAATGCAAACTTGGTGGGTATTTATAGGAAGTCTTGAGTTCTTAGGATGATTACAAATGTTTTTGCAAGGATTAAAGCATGATCTTGGCCATACACATGTGGCACATGGTTTAGAATACTAGGGGAATCCAAATTCCACTCCATAGAGTGTTAAAACCATGTCCAAAACCCAAGGAACAGCTGATGTTTGCTGAAAATTGGTTTTCAGCACAAAGGTTCCTCAGGCGACATGCGGAAGAGGCCACAGATTCTTTCGCGACACTCCTTGCTGAACCAGCTAAAACTGGTTCAATTTTTGGCAGTTTTGGTCCCTGCACTTGATTTAAGGCATTTTCAACGCGTTTAAGCCCCGCTAACCCCATTTCAAGGCTCTACAATGATGTTAAAGCATAGGGAACATGAAATATGCTTGAAAAGATCTCAGATGTTGGTTCGTTTGGTCGTACGGTCACGTTATTCGGTTAATTATGACGAAAACTCGAACGGATGCGAAAACGATCCAAATTACGCGACGAATGGTATTTTTGCATTCCTATCACTAAAATAAAATATTTTAATGATTACAAAAATTTTTGAATGTCCGGATATGTTCAGAACGTAAGTATGCGTGTAAATGCAAACTTGTGCACTTTTTGACGCTTTTAGTCCCTATTGATCAAATAAGGATATTTTCGCATACCGAACCCCTCAAAGCCTATTTCTAAGTTATGTAAAGGATATTTATGGTATGTTTTGCTTATGATCAAGTTCCGGAATGTTTGTTATGTGAAAACTATCAAATTTGCATGCATCCGTACAATTATTAGACAATGATTGATGCTTAATGACTGTGCTGAATTACAATTAATTACTTGAATTATTTTCTGATTATTACCATATACATACATGTGCATCATATATTACAAATGACATATCATTACTGCATACAAACTTTGTTGATTCAAATGATGTACGAAGCACTGGCAGCACAGTTATCAGACAATAAGAAAAATGCTGACGAAGTTCAGTACACAGACAATTATGGTATTGAGGTACAGAATGAGCCAGAAACCAAGTATTACACTAGTATAGTGTGTAGGAAAGTAAGGATCACAAAACTGCCATCCTAGAGATAGTTTAAATGCCGGAAAATGCCTAAAACTCACATAAACGGCAGAGTTCTGCAGAAAATCCGCAAATTCAGCATTTAAACACATTTATACATGCAGAAATATGGTTAAATGGTCCTGAATTCTTTCCTAAGTGTCGGGAATCAAAACTGTCATAAAAGGGTACATAAAGCACACTAAACTGCATAGTTTAGCAACTTAACGAACCGGTAACCAACCGAACAACCGGACAATACCCGAAATATAACAACCCTAAATTAAACCGACACTCTCCCGAATATTTTTCCGACACCCTAATATATTTTAAAATATCCTAAAATACCTCCATACGTGAAAACCGAGCCCAAAATACATTATGCCATTAAAAATAAATAAAAAAATGAAATTTGGGGTTTAGGCGGGCCGCGTAAGCCACCCCCTTAAGCTTACGTGGGCCGCGAGAAGGTGATGGCTGGCACGACCCCAGGCCGCCACGTGACCCAACACCTGTCGACCCTATATGCTGACCCGGATCACCTACGCCGTTGACCCCCTTTGACGCGGGCCGCGTAGCCCGTTGTCTTACCTTACGCGGGCCGCGTAAAAAGCCAAATCAGGCCCTATAAGTAGCATGCATTGGCCTTCAGTCAGAAATTATTCACAAACACTTTCTCTCTCGAATTTCTTAAAGAATAGGCATAATCTCGGGTATAATACCCCCTAATTAACGAAGTTCTGCTCCGTTGTAAGTATCATAACCCCTGGATACGTATTAGATACTCTGCCCGGTTGATCTAGGGTTCCGTAACGGCTGTCGTGGTTCTGCCCGACGTAGTCGTTGGAATGCCGTCTCGGGGAGGGTATTACTAATGTTAAAATGGGTTATTATACAAACACGTGTGCATTTGTGTAAATTATAGATTGTCACCAGGAAACCCTAAAGGATACTCTAAGACAGCAATGTGAGTAATCTCCTTTTTGTAAATTGTTTTTACAAAACCTCACTTAATTAATTATATATTAAGTAGTGATTGAGTATTTGTAAGGATACAATTATCGTCGCTATGTTGGGGTTTTGTATACAAAATTTGTTACTGCCTTGCGAGGGGTAACATTTCCACAAGTCGGGTCTGACAGTACCGTGGGTGGTAATTGATATGACTTGGAAACAAATGTAATTGCGAGACCTCCCTCAATACTGTACAATGGTTTATTTTAGTCAAACTTGATTGAACTGGGATTCACTCACCAGTATTTCCCACTGACAAAATGCTTTTAAAACGCGTTTCAGGTAACAAAATATGAAAGCCAATTAGAAGCCAGCACTGAAGCCTTGGAAAAGTGGCAATAAAGTTACCTAAACGAAATAGATGTTTTTATTAAATAAAATAGGGTTTATCCCTATGAAAATGTGTGTACTTAAACTTGGGATTTTTCCCATATGTTTAATATATTAAAAGTGTGGTATTTTACTCTGATAAAATATTTCCTAACTACGATCCTGATGTAAATTCCGTTGCCAAAATTGACTAAACACGCGATACCTCCGAAACCGGCTCGCGGCCGCCCGTTTTCGAGGAAATAGGGATCGGGGGTTGCGACAGAAGGTGGTATCAGAGCTAAGCCACTGATTCAGCCACATAAGTGTTCTGCTGACATCAAAATTCAATCTGTTAGGAAATAAATTGTGAAAATTCGTGCATAATTGTATTTTCTTGTTATGTGTTATTTGACTATTTGTTAGTTTACAGTATGAGCGACCAAGGACTATCTAACTTGTACCGTCAATTGTCTGGTTCGCCTAGAAGCGAAGGCACCTCCTCTTCTCAGCCTGCCCACTCGGGGTACTCTACTGATACTGAAGAAGGAATATTCATGTTTAAGGCTCAGTCTGAAGAGCCATTTCCTTAGAAAAATTGGGGATGGTTCAGTAGGGGAGCACATGAGCGTAGAAAACGTATGAAAAAGTTACAAGACCAGAGAGCACTAGCAGCAGCTAAAAGAGAGACATATGCCCATGCCCAGGACATGATTAATAGGGGATTAGCTAATTTCGATATCCTAGCAACCACTGCAGCTGACCCTAATCTGGAGCAAATAATAGCACCCCAACCACAACCACCATTTCCTGACCAACCAATGGAAATAGAAAACCCTGAAAATCAAGTAGAAATGCATGATTTCAACCCGGAAGAAATACCTAGGGTACCAGCACCAAATCCCTTATACCCAAATTACGACCCGTGGTGGGATGACGTTAGAGACTATGTGGAACGCTACCCGATACATGAAGACATGCCCATGCCGAACTTAGGAGCCTACCCAGGTTTAGACCCTCTATATCCCTATTACGATAACGATGTATACATTAGGGAGATCTTAGAAAATCCTTACCAATTCCAGGCACCTACACCTCCATACCAGGAACCCGCACCCCAGATTCCGAACCCAGTCCTTGAACCTGCACCCCCAATGAGTGCAGAAAACGTACAAGAACTTAGGACATTTGGTGAGGAAATTTTAGAGAGTAGTGAAAGGATGAGACAGGTGGGAGAGCGACTCGTCTGGAAGTACGACGAGCGCAATATGGATTTCTGGATGAATCCATATCCATGAATATGATGGTAGAGATGGAAATAATAATAGTAATAATAATAATATAATAATAAAATATGTGTGTATGTGTATGAAAAAAAAACTACGGATGGCTACTACTATTAGTGTAATTTTTATTTCAGTTGGTATTGTAATTTAATTTCCAGTACTAGTTTGTATTAGATGCATATTATATTATAAGAAAAGTAAGTCGCAATGCTCGATGTTTTTGATCAACATGCGTGCTGTGTAAATGATTGTATCAACTATTATTTTGTGATATTAATACGTGGTAAATGTCTAAAATTCAGATGGACAACGAAGTGAATCAGGAAAACCAGAATGATAATATTCAGAATGACGATAATCTGAATAATGAGAATCCAAACAACAATAACAATGGAAACCAAGTGGATAATAGTGCCATCCAACACATAGTGGCACAAGGAATTATAGATGCAATGCCATTTATTATTCAAAAGGTTAAGGAAGAGGATAATAAAAGTAAACATAGTAGTAAGCGACCGACTAAACTGGAAAACAGCGTAAACAATGGACCCGTGCTTCAAGCGCCCATTCCCAAAAGAAGAAGAACCATGCCTTATGGTTGTTCTTACAAAGAATTTTGGTCCTGCAAACCAATAGAATTCTTGGACAATGAAGAACCCATTGCAGCTCTACGTTGTATAGAAAAGACAGAGACAATCTTAAAAATAAGCAAATGTGCGGAAGAGGACAAGATAATGTTTGCTTCCAATCTGTTTAAGAATTCAGCCTTAGAATGGTGGAACACTATCCTACAGTCTAGAGGAAGTGATAAGGTTTATAATATGGAATGGGAAGAATTTAAGAATATGGTAGAAAGGAAATTCTACCCTCCTAATGAAAAAGAACAAATAGCAAATAAATTCCTAAACCTTAGAATGACTGGAGTAGATAGTAAGGGGTACACTAAGTTATTCTTTGAATATGCTAGAATAGTACCTACCCTTTCATCACCATAGCCGGTATTAATCTCCCGTTACATCTGGGGATTAATTGGAGAAATTAGGCATGTAGTCAAGGCAGCTAGACCTCAAACCATAGAAGAAGTTGTGGAATTAACAAACACCTTGACAGATGAATTAATCCGTACTCGAGAAGAAGACCAGAGGAGAAACCTAGCACAAAGGCATACCCAGGAATTCTGCTATGGTAATTCCAACCGTAGGAATATAGGATCTACCTATGCACCTTACTGTAAGACTTGCAAGAAGAAGCATTCGGGAAAATGCTCCACTCACTGCAATTTCTGTAAGTTACCAGGACACAAGGAAGAAGATTGCAGGAGGAAATCTAGCAATGGACTATGTTTCAACTGTGGAGAAAAAGGTCACATCAAGCCCAACTGTCCGAAACTAGTTCCAGCCATGGGCAATAAGAACCTAAAAATGCTAGAGCATTTGTTCTGACTGCAGATGAGGCCAAGATGATTTCGGACGTGATAGCCGGTACGTTTTTAATAAACGATGTTTTTGCTAAAGTATTATTTGACTCTGGTGCGAACCAAAGTTTTATTAATACTTCGTTTTGCAAACTTTTTAATCAATCATTAACTAAAATTCCACAAGAATGTCTAGTAGAAACAGCTAATGGAGAAACTGTTAAGATTTCTGAAATCTTGCAGGAAGCAAGAATAGAAATTTTAAATCAAAAGTTTATTGCAAATCTTTACCCAATGAATCTGGCAGGATTCGATGTCGTGTTAGGAATGGATTGGTTAATAGCTAATAAAGCCAGTATCTTATGTGATCAAAAGTCAATCCAAGTAAACTCACCAAGAGGTAAAAAGATCACAATTAAAGGAGATAAACCATCTAGATCCACAAAATTCATTTCTGTGATGAAAACTGCAAGCTATATAAGAAAAGGATCATTAGTGTATTTGATTTCTATAATCACTAACACTAAAGGAAAAGAACTAAAAGACATTCCAGTAGTGTCTCAGTTTTCAGATATATTCCCAGAAGAATTACCAGGACTACCGCCGGAGAGAGAAGTTGAATTCAGAATTCACCTGCTACCAGGAACGGCACCGATTTCCAAAGCACCTTACCATTTGGCACCCGCAGAAATGAAAGAATTGAAGAAAGAATTAGAAGAATTGCTGGAAAAAGGATTCATACAGCCAAGCTCATCGCCATGGGGAGCGCCGATTTTATTCGTCAAAAAGAAAGATGGATCAATGCGGATGTGCATTGATTACCGTGAATTAAACAAAGTCACGATTAAGAATTGGTATCCATTACCAAGAATCGATGATCTGTTTGATCAACTGCAAGGAGCTCGATTTTTCTCTTAAATCGATCTAAGATCAGGATATCATCAATTAAAGGTACAGGAAGAGGATATTCCTAAGAGCGCCTTCAGAACGAGGTATGGCCATTATGAATTTACTGTCATGCCATTTGGTTTAATCAATGCCCCAGCTGCATTTATGGACATGATGAACCGAATATGTAAGCCATATTTGGATAAATTTATAATTGTCTTTATAGATGATATTCTCATTTACTCTAAGAGTAAAGAGGAACATGCAAGGCATTTGCACGCTCTTTTAAGTTTACTAAGAAAGGAAAAGCTTTATGCTAAATTTTCAAAGTGCGAGTTTTGGTTAGAACAGGTACCGTTTCTTGGACACTTAGTTAATCATGAAGGAATTCATGTGGATCCCACAAAAATCTAGGCAATTACTAAATGGAAGACCCCTGAGTCACCAACCGAGGTTAGAAGTTTCTTAGGACTAGCCGGTTATTAGAGAAGATTTATTCAAGATTTTTCTAGAATAGCCATTCCCTTAACTAAGTTAACTTATAAATCTGTTAAGTTTGAATGGGGACCAAAACAGGAAGAAGCCTTTAGAATTCTTAAGCAAAGATTAACCCATGCACCCATACTAGCATTACCAGAAGGAACTGAAGATTTAGTAGTTTATTGTGACGCTTCTAAATTAGGTTATGAATGTGTATTGATGCAACGACAAAATGTTATAGCCTATGCATCCAGACAACTTAAGAATCATGAAGAAAATTATTCAACTCATGATTTAGAATTAGGAACAATAATTTTTGCTTTGAAAATTTGGAGACATTACCTTTATGGTAGTAAGTTTACTATTTTTACTGATCATAAGAGTTTAAGGTATGTTTTTGGACAAAAAGAATTGAATATGAGACAAAGATGCTGGATGGAGATACTTAGTGATTATGATTGTGATATCCAGTATCATGCAGGAAAAGCAAATGTGGTAGCCGATGCTTTAAGCCGAAAGTATCACGAAAAGCCAAAATGGTACGTTCTCTAAAATTAAATCTACAAGTAGATTTAAATGAACAAATCAAAAAGGCACAAGAATCAGTAATCAAGGAGGATACTGAAAAGCTAAAAGGTATGATTAAGGAATTACAACAAGGAACAGATGGAATTTGGAGATTCTATGAAAAGAGAATGTGGATACCTAAATTAGGAAACCTACATCATCGTATATTAGAAGAAGCCCATAAGTCTAAGTATACGATGCATCCAGGAAGCGATAAAATGTATCAGGATTTAAGAAAGAATTTCTGGTGGATAGGAATGAAAAAGGACATAGCAACCTATGTTTCTAAATGTTTAACTTGTTCACAAGTTAAAGCTGAACATCAGAAACCCTCAGCTTTGTTACAACAGTTAGAAATGCCAGTGTGGAAATGTGAATTGATAACAATGGATTTTGTTACCAAATTACCCAAAACAAGAAAAGGTAATGATACAATCTGGGTGATTGTAGATAGGCTAACCAAGTCAGCTCATTTTCTACCAATGAAGGAAACTTTCAGTATGGAACAACTAGCTAAACTATATGTAAATGAAATTGTTTCTTTACATGGAATACCTTTATCAATTGTTTCTGACAGAGATAGCCGTTTTACCTCTCATTTTTGGACAAGTTTCCAAAAAGCCATGGGAACCAAGTTAAATCTAAGCACAACTTATCATCCTCAAACGGACGGACAAAGCGAAAGGACAATTCAGACAATGGAAAACATGCTTAGAGCTTGTGTAATTGATTTCGGAGGTGATTGGGACGATCACTTACCATTGATAGAATTTTCTTATAATAATAGTTATCATACAAGTATTAATGCTGCACCATTCGAAGCACTTTATGGACGAAAGTGCCGAACCCCAGTCTGTTGGGCATAAATTGGGGAAAAGCAACTATCTGGACCTGAGATAGTACAAGAGACAACCGACAAAATCATTCAAGTCAAAGAACGACTGAAAGCAACACGGGATCAACAAAAGAGCTATGCTGACAACAGACGGAAACCATTGGAATTTCAAGTAGGGGACCAAGTATTGTTAAAAGTCTCTCCTTGGAAAGGAGTGCTAAGATTCATAAAATGGGGAAAGCTAAGTCCTAGGTATATTGGACCTTTCAAGATTATTAGAAGAATAGGACCTGTAGCCTATCAGCTACAACTGCCAGAGGAAATGGCAGGAATACATGATGTATTTCATGTATCTAATCTCAAGAAATGCTTAGCCGATGAATCACTTGTAATACCTCTTAAGGATATAGAGGTAAATGAACAACTCAAGTTTGAAGAAAGGCCTCTACGGATTGAAGACAGGGAAGTCAAGAACCTCAAGCACAAGAGATTAGTTCGGGTCAAAGTGAAATGGGACTCCAAAAGAGTACACATGGGAGCTTGAATCGGAAATGCAAAGGAAATATCCACACTTATTCAAGTAGATCTCGAGGACGAGCTCTAAAACAAGGTGTGGAGGATATAACAACCCTAAATTAAACCGACACTCTCCCGAATATTTTTTCTGACACCCTAATATATTTTAAAATATCCTAATATGTCCTAAAATACCCCCCATACGTGAAAACCGAGCCCAAAATACGTTATGCCATTAAAAATAAATAAAAAACATGAAATTTGGGGTTTAGGCGGGCCGCGTAAGCCACCCCCTTAAGCTTACGCGGGCCGCGAGAAGGTGATGGCTGGCACGACCCCAGGCCGCCACATGGCCAAACACCCGTCGACCCTATATGCTGACCCGGATCACCTACGCCGTTGACCCCCTTTGACGCGGGCCGCGTAGCCCGTTGTCTTACCTTACGCGGGCCGCGTAAAAAGCCAAATCAGGCCCTATAAGTAGCATGCATTGGCCTTCAGTCAGAAATCGTTCACAAACACTTTCTCTCTCGAATTTCTTAAAGAATAGGCATAATCTCGGGTATAATACCCCCCTAATTAACGAAGTTCTGCTCCGTTGTAAGTATCATAACCCCTGGATACATATTAGATACTCTGCCCGATTGATCTAGGGTTCCGTAATGGCTGTCGTGGTTCTACCCGACGTAGTCGTTGGAATGCCGTCTCAGGGAGGGTATTACTAATGTTAAAATGGGTTATTATACTAACACGTGTGCATTTGTGTAAATTATTGATTGTCACCAGGAAACCCTAAAGGATACTCTAAGACAGCAATGTGAGTAATCTCCTTTTTGTAAATTGTTTTTACAAAACCTCACTTAATTAATTATATTTTAAGCAGTGATTGTGTATTTGTAAGGATACAATTATCGTTGGTATGTTGGGGTTTTGTATACAAAATCTGTTACTGCTTTGCGAGGGGTAACATTTCCACAAGTCGGGTCTGACAGTACCGTGGGTGGTAATTGATATGACTTGGAAACAAATGTAATTGCGAGACCGCCCTCAATACTATACAATGGTTTATTTTAGTCAAACTTGATTGAACTGGGATTCACTCACCAGTATTTCCCACTGACAAAATGTTTTTAAAACGCGTTTCAGGTAACAAAATGTGAAAGCCAATTAGAAGCCAGCTGGACAGCACTGAAGGCTTGGAAAAGTGGCAATAAAGTTACCTAAATGAAATAGATGATTTTATTAAATAAAATAGGGTTTATCCCTATGAAAATGTGTGTACTTAAACTTGGGATTTTGCCATATGTTTAATATATTAAAACTGTGGTATTTTACCCTGATAAAATATTTCCTAACTACGATCCTAATGTAAATTCCGCTGCCAAAATTGACTAAACACGTGATACCACCGAAACTGGCTCGCGGCCGCCCGTTCCCGATGAAATATGGATCGGGGGTTGCGACACGAAACACCAAATTTTCACTAGAAGCACTGTTTTAACACTACCAAGCTAGTTATGGTCCCCGAACGTCATAACACACTATATAAATACCTAGTAACCAAGCATCTAACTGTATACTTGAATTTCAACTAACAACTAACTTAATGGTTATAACCTAAGCCTACGTCCCCCCCCCCCCACCTATGGACGACCCAACATGGCCCCACCATTGAGATTTTATTTCAATTTAAAATTTGATCTTGTTGGCCCTTTTTAGACACATAAACCTAGAGTTAAAACTTGTAAATGGTTATAAGTATAACCTTGTGAACATAAGGATCATATCTTTCACACACCACTTCACACACTTCTTCTCCTCTCCGTTGCCTTGCTCTCGGCCGAACCAAACACCACCATTAGCACCATTATTCAATCAAGTCTCATATATTCCAAGCTCGTACAAAGGTGTTAGAAGGTGCATAAGGAAGCTAGGAGCTTTCGGAAGTTCAAGGACCTTCTTCATTTGCTATTATCCACTCTATTTCTTCTCTTGACCATCCCTAGCCTTGAGCTAGTGGTAAGAATGCTAATCCTTCCATTTTACACCTATTTCAAGTGGTTAAAAGATGATACGTGCTGATTAACTTGAAGAACATTAAGAATCAAGAGAATGGAACATGAACATAAGCTTAAATCATGAAGAAACTATGTTGTTTATGAGTTGATTTACTTGTTGATCATTGTTTGCTCATGTAAATGATGTAGATCATCATATGATCTTGCTAGATCATGATTAAAAACATAATCTAGCAAGATGATAGGATGAACATGTTAGAGTTTAACGAATCATCCTCACATAAAGCATGAACTTGAAAGAATATAATGTGTTCTTGTGAAATAATGATTAAAATCAATTGTAAGTCTTGTAGATCTAAAACTTCAAGAATGATTTTCCAAGTGTCGAGGATAAAAAAGTGTAGAAACATATGTGTAACAAGAAAAATTCATGAAGAAACATTTTTAGAAAATGTGATCACAAGTTGTAAAGATCTATTTTCTTTAAAAATGATGGTTTTAAAGAATCAACTACACTTTAAAGGGTAACTAGGCTTACTAAATACACTAGTAAGTTAGTACAAATTTTTATAAATTTTCAAGTTCATGAAGTAGTAATTTATGCTTGTTTTTGGCAAAATTGGTAAGTATAGATTGTTTATTGTTGATTGTGGATTGATTGTGTTGATTTACAAAAGAAAATGATATACCTTGAAGGTATGGAAACCTCCATTTTTAGGGGAAACTATGGCAAAATTTTTCTAAAAATAAAACACTTAGAAAAATATTTCTAAACAAATATTTACAAGTGTATTTTAAACCATGGATTTTTCACATAAGGTTTGCCATAATTTTTGTTACAAAATTATAAATATTGAAGGTTGGTTTTTATAAATAAAAGTGACTAAATATGTATTTAGGAAATAAATATTTAGAAGTCACCATGTGTGTGATTATTTGTATATTATATGTATTAGTTATATTATTTTAGGACTTCAAATAATATAACTCATCAAAATACCAAAAATTACAATCCAAAATATTACCAAAGTTCCAAGAATATGAATATACAAAGAATACACAAAATATTGGTGAAACCGAACAAAGGAATATAACTCACAAAAATATTCCAAAAAATTTATTCACAAGTATATTTTTGGTAAATAATATTTTGGACACCAAGGAAACAAAAATATGATTTTTACAATTATTACAAGAATATATAATATTTTTGACAAGGAGAAAATATATTATTTTCGGCAAGTGAAAATATATATTTTTCTTGAAATTTTAGGAGATATAATATTTTTCGAAGAAATATATATTTTCTCAAACAAACATGAAATACCTTATTTTTGGGAGAAAATGTATCCCCTTAAGGAAACATGAAATATATTATTTTTGGAAGAAAAATGGAACTATATATATTTTCCAAGTTAGACTTGAAAATATATTATTTTTGAAACTTATATGAAGATACAAATATTTTTGCCAAAGGAAAATTATGAATAATTTTTCTAAGTAATATTCCTCAAAATATATATTTTGGAAATATATATTAAAGTATTTTTACTAGAAATATTATACCAGAAAAACATATACAAAATTAAGTATAAGAATACTTAACAATTACAAGAAAATACGTATTTTTGTACGTGTAAATATAGTCCGGAATACATCACCGATACATGGTAAAAATATACAAGTATAAGAATACAAATACAAATACACCCAACCTTGGGAAGGAGATACATGTATAAATACTTGAAAAGTATCAAGTTAATATATATTGATTTAACTATTATTCTAAAATTTAATAAATATAATTTAAGTTAAAATATTTATTATTTTAACAAATAATTATATAACTTGGAATAATATTGAAGACACAACGAAACATAACTCAAAGACACTAAGTGATATTAAGTCTAGGCACGACCCGCTCGTCTAGTAGATCATAATACGTTCTAGGAAGTTGTGTACACCGGGAAAAGCTTTGAGTTACAGTGATTACGAAGAACGCAAGACTGTGAGTTCATGTCCCCATTTTCTTATAACTGTTTTTGTTTTATAACTTCGGGGGTGAAGTACATGCTACGAAATGTTTACAAACGATTACAATTGGTATGGTTAGCTAAGGATTGTAGTGTTAGATCATGTGAATGGGTAGGCGCACTCTTAAGACCATTAATCCTCGTGGTAGGACCGAGGGACATGAGTGATAGATCTATTTGGGTGTAGCGAGCCCACACCCATGTGTACCGTGGGTTTGGCTCATGAGGTGACTATGTCTTCAAACTAAAGCCTGGTGAAAAAACTGCTAGGTTTGAGCCTTCCTACGTCGTTGCACACATGTTAATGGCCTTGTAAACCATTAATGATCGGTTTTCCTTGTTTGCTTTCATACCGAGTTTACAAAACATACATACTTACTTATTATTGTTACAAAGTTTATTCGAGCGCACACACTAAACACATGAAGTCGCTCAACTTTTGTTGATGTTTTCAAACTACATGTATTTCAGGATACTAAGTATGGATCTGGCGGGCGTTGAAGTTTTCAAGTGCGTTTGGAATAAAAGATGTCATCCGGTGTCGAATGGTTTGGAGTGTGTATCCTATCCTGGATAGGATACATATTTCAAGGCCTAGTTTTCATCAGTGTCTTTTGTGAAATCCTTACGGAACTTAAAACCCGTTGGTGTTGTATTCTGAATGCGAAACCTGTGTTTTGGGATTTAAAACAATGTTGCATATAAGGTTTTAAACTTAATTGATGGATGAACATCCTTGGTTTTATCATATAGTTGTTTGTTATGGTTGAATGCAATGATATTAAGCAATTCACACATAATCACGCTTCCGCAAAAGTCAGGGTGTGACAGTTTGGTATCAGAGCTTCGATTGTAGCGAACTAGGATTCTTTCTCGAGTCTAGACTACAATCATTAGGGCTCTCATCAAAATATTTTTACAACACGTTTTCATTGCATACACAAAATGCCCAGATCCAGGAAAACAAACATTTTTACTAAAGGAAAGACAAGAAACACAATGCAAAGTCACTTTTGTGGTTTAGTCTGGGAGACTATGTGGTTTGTTCTAGGAGACTAACTGGTTTAGTCTGGGAGAATAAGTGGTATAGTCTGGGGGACTAGGAAGGATAGAAAGGGTTCGTGAGGAATCACGAGGATACATGATTTCATAATACATTGACTTTGCTTGCATACTTAATGCTGATAGTTAATATATGTGCATATGTTGTGATTGTTATATTACAGACACCATGTCTTCATCCGAGAGTGGATTGTCCGACGACCATGACCCCATGCTATTGTTTCTGAGTATGAGATCGCCCTAGAGCCAGAGATCTTTACCTCTGATACAGAGAGTGACCCGGAGATGATGTCCGATGACGACGACGACTTTCAGCCGTTTGCGTTGCCTGATTTTGGAGACGACTTACCGCTTGCTGATGGTATCCCAGACGAGGATCCTTTTGTTATTCCCATTCCAGTCCACGATCATCTTATCATCGGTCATCCCAATGGTGAGCATATTGTGGCACCGATCCTCGCTCCTGTTCCTTTAGTAGTCATCCCTCCTGAGGATTGGCCTTTTGGCGATCTATTTGACGATGATTTTGATCTGTTTGTCGATGGTCCTCCCGATGACGCCCATGGTGATGGAGAGTTGGATGAGGACGTTGTTGCTATTCCTCTTCTCGAGATCCCCATTATTGAGATTTCCTCTTACTCTAGCTTACACTCTGTCTCCGATTCCTTTGAGTCTGTGACATCTTCCGCCTTGCAGGCAGTTGTATTGCGACGTTATGCCACTGATTCTGACGATGATACGGCCATGTCAGCTGCACCATCCCCTCCACACGACTTTGAGCTTGATCTTGAGCTAGATTTTGTTCCTGATGATTAGCCTAATGATGCACCTGCTGATCCTGAGCCTCTACCTGATCATGACCCTATTTCTTTTGGATTACCAGATATTGCACCCCTCGTACCTGACCCAGTTCTGGCACCCGTTGACCCTCCTGTTATTGAGCCAGTCATTCCTCCACTTGAACCTGCACCCGCTGATGTTGCTCCTTTTCACCCAGTGGAGTCTGATGTTCACTGTGTTGATCTCCCTATCGTTTTCTTACAGGACATACCCGCACCCTGTCCAGGGAAGGCACTTCAGGCCAGCAACCTAGTCATGACCCTCATGTTTCAGCAGCTTTCCCACACATACCTTAGTCTGCACCTTTTACTCCATTTACTTCTTCACCACTTGATGAGCCATTCCAATGGTCCCCACCGTATTCCATGCCTACCTCAGACCCCTACCATCCCTCGCATTTTGTTGGCTATACACAGGATGAGTTACTTTATTCGCTTCAGCTTTGATTTGAAGTTATGAGTCGCAGAGTCTTGGAGCTAGTTTCGATACCGCGTCCTTTACCATGTCCTTGTCAGTATGCTTCCGTTCCCCCTCGTTCATCACCGTCTCCTTTTGCACGTCCGCCTGTTCCTGTTACTCCTTTCCTAGAGTTCGATGCTCGATTCCTCACCGTCGAGCAGCAGGTCCGTTACTTGCTTCGTCATGTGAGCAAGCTCGAGGATGAGCTTGCACATGTTCTCAGTTTGATCTTCCTCCCTCCTCCACCTCCGCCATCAGTACAGTAGGTTTTTGGTTTTATGCAGTTGCATTACATGTGATGAGAGTACCACCACTGAGCTGAGCTTATGAAGACTTTTGCAGATTGGTAGACTTGTTGGACAAGGGCAGTGTGACCCTGTGTTCCTTTTGATATAATACACTTTGTAAAACATGTAACAAAACTCTGTGGTCGATGATTAATGAAAGCCCAATCGTCATGTTCTGATTAAACATGTAAATCAACAACGTGCTTGCTTGTTATGTTCTCATTTAACATATTCCCATTTACTTGGTTATGTTATGATTGTGTTGTTGCTTGATTGTTTGATATGATGATTTATTATGTGTATGTACATACGACCTCTAGACAACTGTACACATTCCATGAACAAATAAGACCTGACCAATCCTATCTCCTTTTTAAAAGATGTCTCCTCAAGAGATCATTCGGCTGACCGAGGCAGAATTACAAGCGCACATCTCACAGACCATAGCTCGGCACGAGGTTCTTCGCTACAGACACAGCGGAAGCACCTCAGGGAATAACCCACCTAACAGTAATGTTTAAGTCACATAAGACACATTACAATACGTTTGGACAATTCCAAGTGTGCTATGCTAATGCTTTCTGTGATGATGTTGCTTGGGTACAGGTTGTACCTACAAGCAGTTTTTGGACTGCAAGCCTCTGAACTTCGACGGCACTGGAGGTGTCGTAGCCTTTGTGAGATGGGTCGAGAACATTGACTCTGTTCTGCAAATGAGCGGATGTACTCTAGAGCAACAAGTCACATACATTTCTGGACTGTTTCAAGATGTGGCCCTGTCACGGTGGAACCTTCGGGTTCAGGTAATGGGCGAGGCTACTGCGTATGCTTTGACATGGGAAGAGTTGAAAGACTTGATGCGTAAGGAGTATTGTTCTCAGATGGAGATCCAGAAGCTGGAAATTGAATTCTGGAACCTGAAGATGGAAGGTCCAAAGGTGGCAGAATATGCATAGAGACTTCATGATTTGGCACGAGTTGTCCCATACCTGGTGGAACCAGAGATTAAGAGGATAGAACAACTCATCTGGGGAATGGCGCCCTAGGTTCTGAGCTTGATGACAGCATCAACGCCTCCAATAACTATCGATGCGAGTAACTTAAGTGTGGCGCTCACCAAGGAAGCACTTAGATTGGAAAAACTCTCAACCCCTAACGAGAAGAAGGAGACTCATGCGGGGCCATTCGGGTGAACAAAAACAAGACCAAAAAGGGAAAAGAGTACATGGGTGTCATGCCTAAGTGCGACAATTGTCGACGTTATCATATCGGGCGATGTAGGTATGGAAAATGTGCTAGCTGTGGCAAAGTGGGGCATGTCAAGGAGACGTGTAGGCAAGGTACTGAACGTGGAAACGGTGATCAATATGGTAGCGGGAATCACGAAGGACACGACAACAATGACTATCAAGGCAGAAATGGTGACGATCAAAGACGTGGTCAAGGTTGTCCTAACTGTGGAGACAAAAGGCATTTTAGAAAATATTTCCCTAAAAACAATCAGGCCGATGGTAAGATTTACTTGGGGACTAAACCGAGGTGTGATGAGTGCAAGTTTCACCATGAAGGTAGATGTCTGAAGCCTTGGTGCGATAGGTGCGGAAAGGAAGGACACATCAAGGATGCATGTTGGGTGAAGTGTCCCAAACAAGGAGGAAATGGTGACGACAACCAAGACGGAAACGATAGTGGTAGAGTTCTAGGCTGCTACAAATGTGGGGACGTGGGGCACTTTAGGAAAGATTGCCCGAAGAAGAACCAAGACCGTGGGAGAGCGTACAACATCGGAGCTAGGGAAGCATGCGAGGATCCAAGCATGGTTACTGGTACGTTCCCTATTAATCAACACTTTGCATCTATGCTATTTGATACCGATGACGACTATAGATTCGTATCTCTAGAGTTTAAGAATATACTTGGTATAGTAGCAAATAAGTTAGATATCCCATACTCGATAGAACTAGCTAATGGGAAGCTAGTAGAAACTAGTAAAGTGATTAGAGGCTGTGTTATAGAACTTGGAGAGCATGAGTTTTCGATGGTTCTTTTACCAGATGATTTAGGAAGCTTTGACGTAGTAGTTGGGATGGGTTAGCTGTCAAGTGATCCTGCTGAGATTGTATGTCATGAGAAGATTATCCGCATTCCGATGGCGAATGAAGAGTCGATCGTGATCCATGGGGAGAAGCAGGATACGCATCTACGGATTATCAGTTGTTTGAAGGCACAGGAGTTTTTGCGTAAAGGATGTGTTGCCTTCTTGGCTCATGTCGTGGACAAAGAAGCCGAAGAACCGAAGCATGAAGATATCCCGGTGGTAAGGGAATATCCTGAAGACTTTCCCCGAAGATTTGCCAGGATTACCTCCTCAACGACAAGTCGAAGACTTGGTTCCAGGCGCCGCGCCTGTAGCCAAGGTACCTTCGCGACTTGTGACTTCAGAGATGCAAGAGTTGACATCGCAGCTTCAGGAGTTACTAGGTAAAGGATTTATAAGGTCAAGCTTCTTGCCTTAGGGAGCGCTAGTTCTGTTCGTCAAGAAGAAGAGCGGTGGTTTTCGAATGTGTATCAACTACCGAGAGCTGAACAAGCTAACCATTAAGAATCAGTATCCCCTGCCAAGGATTAATGATTTATTTAACCGACTGTAAGGATCCAACTACCATTCCAAGATCGATCTTCGATCAAGTTATCGACAGCTGCGGATTCAAGAAGAGAGTATATCGAAGAACTGTGAGTCAACAATTTTCTTTAAAACATACACTAATATTGTGTTTTCTGCACGATACACAAAACGGTTATACACAGAATACAAAACTTCGAGAAGCTAGGAAACATGTACTTAGGACCTTCGGGAACTTATGTCAAAGCTCATCAAAGGTTATCACTTAGGAACCACGCCTATTAACTCGGGCAAACACCATTATTCTGTCGTATATGCTATTTTAGTTAACTGAACAGGTGAAGTGCTCGAAATTCTTATATTGAAATTTCCACTTTTGCTTCTAGCGAGTAGATTTTTGCATCTCTCTGCTTCTTTTAATGGTAGTTGCATCACGATAAATTTTCTTCATTAGAAGCAAACACTCGTTTGCTTTGGTACTCGATTATTTCATATGTTACACATGAAATCGTTTGTTACGCATGTGGTTTTCCCTTCTAATGATCATCAAAGTTACAAATATTATTTCGCTATATCCAGTTATTGCCTTGTGTCTCGAATATTCTGCATTATTGTAAGTATCAACTCATTTGTTATCAAGTCAACAAAACTTTCTTGAAATTTCTTTTCTTGCAAGTTACATACATGGTTTATCTTTGTAACCATGCCGAAATCCCCTTGTCAATGCATCCGTTTATTGTCAGATTGCGCTGAAACCAAGTTCGATTGCTTGAAATTATCCATTTCGCATATGCAATTCAAGACACCATATGATGTATTGAGAGCATCATATTCAAATTTATTTTTGCAAAAAGTTTCTTTTGTTCCAAGTCGTAGTAGACTTGTTTGGTCTACGACTCCCATAAATCGTTCGTTGATTTTGACACCTTGTGGTGATGGTTTCACTAAATTGAAGCTTGTGCTAATCTCGTTTATTCATCCCATACGCGGATTTAATTGTTTATTTATTGATTTGCTCTAAATCCATTCTGTTTTATCATGATTAAAGCAGTCTTAACACAATTATGTTTCAAGACAATGGTACATAAATTCATTTTATATTTCACTGTACCCCTCTAATGGGTCTTTCATTATCGATCGAATGCCTTGCGGAATTTGTTACTTGTTCATCTTCAATCGAAAACAGTGGTTCTTTGATTTCCTATATTCAATTGAAAAATCCTACGATGCCATTTGAATCAAATTTTCCGGATTGCTTTATTACACTTCATTTGAATTCAAACACGGTAAACTTGTTCGGTCACCGCTATTATTGAATTATGTCAATTACGACACCTTGTGGTGCCATTACAAACTTGTAGCTTGTGCTAGTCATGGTCAACCGTTTCACACGAAACTATACATACTTTTGTTTGACTTGTCATTTAAACATTCCTAATGCAACTACGAATTAAGACAATGATACACCAGATTTGATTGTATTCCATTTCGGTGTATTTTCGCAATTTAAGAATGTCTACACACTAATCTTAACCATTTATTTGTTCGAAAGTTGACATATCATTTTCATGTTACTACCATAATTGAGTTGTTGATTTGAGTTCATCTAGCGGATGCTATTGTTTCTGAAAACTCATTTGCATATTGCGAACGATCGTTTGGAATTCTATTGGTCGAAACTCCTCTTTTATTGAACCCTTGTGAAATAAGTTACACTAGATTATACATCTATACGCCACGTGTACTTTGACATCAATTTCTGGAACCCATACCTTTTAACCATTGGGTTCTTGTTGTTGTAATATGTCCTTGGATTCACCTGATTTGAATAAGATTTGATTCAGTTTCGTGGTTAAGCACTTTGGTATTATTCATATCCATGCACGTATAATGTAACCCTAAGGAGTTAATGAAGTATAAATTTCGAGGACGAAATTTTCTTAATAGGGGGAGAATGTGACAACTGTCAAATTTGCATGCATCCGTACAATTATTAGATAATGATTGATGCTTAATGACTGTGCTGAATTACAATTAATTACTTGAATTATTTTCTGATTATTACCATATACATACATGTGCATCATATATTACAAATGACATATCATTACCGCATACAAACTTTGTTGATTCAAATGATGCACGAAGCACCGGCAGCACAGTTATCAGACAATCAGAAAAATGCTGACGAAGTTCAGTACACATACAATTATGGTATTGAGGTACATAATGAGCCAGAAACCAAGTATTACACTAGTATAATGTGTAGGAAAGTAAGGATCACAAAACTGCCTTCCTAGAGATAGTTTAAGTACCGGAAAGTGCCTAAAACTCACATAAACGGCAGAATTCTGCAGAAAATCAGCAAATTCAGCATTTAAACACATTTATATCATGCAGAAATATGGTTAAATGGTCCTGAATGCTTTCCTAAGTGTCGGAAATCAAAACTGACATAAAAGGGTACATAAAGCACACTAAACTGCATAGTTTAGCACCTTAACGAACCGGTAACCAATCGAACAAACGGACAATACACGAAACACCAAATTTTCACTAGAAGCACTGTTTTAACACTACCAAGCTAGTTATGGTCCCCGAGAATCATAACACACTATATAGATACCTAGTAACCAAGCATCTAACTGTATACTTGAATTTCAACTAACAACTAACTTAATGGTTATAACCTAAGCCTACTACCCCCCCACCCACCTATGGACCGCCCAACATAGCCCCACCATTGAGATTTTATTTCAATTTAAAATTTGATCTTGTTGGCCCTTTTTAGACACATAAACCTAGAGTTAAAACTTGTAAATGGTTATAAGTATAACCTTGTGAACATAAGGATCATATCTTTCACACACCACTTCACACACTTCTTCTCCTCTCCCTTGCCTTGCTCTCGGCCGAACCAAACAGCACCATCATCACCATTATTCAATCAAGTCTCATACATTCCAAGCTCATACAAAGATGTTAGAAGGTGCATAAGGAAGCTAGGAGCTTTCGGAAGTTCAAGGACCTTCTTCATTTGCTATTATCCACTCTATTTCTTCTCTTGATCATCCCTAGCCTTGAGCTAGTGGTAAGAATGCTAATCCTTCCATTTTACATCTATTTCAAGTGGTTAAAAGATGATACATGTTGATTAACTTGAAGAACATTAAGAATCAAGAGAATGGAACAAGAACAGGAGCTTAAATCATGAAGAAACTATGTTGTTTATGAGTTGATTTACTTGTTGATCATTGTTTGCTCATGTAAATGATGTAGATCATCATATGATCTTGCTAGATCATGATTAAAAACATAATCTAGCAAGATGAGAGTATGAACATGTTAGAGTTTAATGAATCATCCTCACATAAAGCATGAACTTGAAAGAATATAATGTGTTCTTGTGAAATAATGATTAAAATCAATTGTAAGTCTTGTAGATCTAAAACTTCAAGAGTGATTTTCCAAGAAACCAAGTTAAAAATACAAGTTTTACTTAATCTTGAATTTTAAATCAATAAACCTTATTTTTAGAGGATAAACAAGTGTAGAAACATATGTGTAACAAGAAAAATTCATGAAGAAACATTTTTAGAAAATGTGATCACAAGTTGTAAAGATCTATTTTCTTTAAAAATGATGTTTTTAAAGAATCAACCACATTTTAAAGGGTAACTAGGCTTACTAAATACACTAGTAAGTTACTAAATTTTTTTTTTATAAATTTTCAAGTTCATGAAGTAGTAATTTATGCTTGTTTTTGGCAAAATTGGTAAGCGTAGATTGTTTATTGTTGATTGTGGATTGATTGTGTTGATTTATAAAAGAAAATGATATATCTTGAAGGTATGGAAACCTCCATTTTTAGGGGAAACTATAGCAAAATTTTTCTAAAAATTAAATACTTAGAAAAATATTTATAAACAAATATTTATAAGTGTATTTTAAACCATGGATTTTTCACATAAGGTTTGCCATAATTTTTGTTACAAAAATATAAATATTGGAGGTTGGTTTTTATAAATAAGAGTGACTAAATATGTATTTAGGAAATAAATATTTAGAGGTCACCATGTGTGTGATTATTTGTATATTATGTGTATTAGTTATATTATTTTAGGACTTGAAATAATATAACTCATCAAAATACCAAAAATTACAATCCAAAATATTACCAAAGTTCCAATAATATAATATGAATATACAAAGAATACACAAAATATTGGTGAAACCGAACAAAGGAATATAACTCACAAAAATATTCCGGAAAATTTATTCACAAGTATATTTTTGGTAAATAATATTTTGGACACCAAGGATACAAAAATATGATTTTTACAATTATTACAAGACTATATCATATTTTTGACAAGGAGAAAATATATTATTTTCGGCATGTGAAAATATATATTTTTCTTGAATTTTTAGGAGATATGATATTTTTGGAAGAAATATATATTTTCTCAAACAAACATGAAATACCTTATTTTTTTGGGAGAAAATGTATTCTCTTAAGGAAACATGAAATATATTATTTTTGGAAGAAAAATGGATCTATATATATTTTCCAAGTTAGACTTGAAAATATATTATTTTTGGAACTTATATGAAGATACGAATATTTTTGCCAAATGAAAAATTATGAATAATTTTTCTAAGAAATATTCCTCAAAATATATATTTTTGAAATATATATTAAAGTATTTTTACTAGAAATATTATTCCAGAAAAACTTATACAAAAATAAGTATAAGAATACTTAACAATTACAAGAAAATACGTATTCTTGTACGTATAAATATACTTTGGAATACGGCACCGATACATGGTAAAAATATACAAGTATAAGAATACAAATACAAATACACCCATCCTTGGGAAGGAGATACATCTCTATTATAATAAATCAATGAATTTTAATCCTAGGTGGCACTCCCACAATCACCCTCATTTCTTCTCTCCTACTTGGCACACCCTCATCAACTCTGTCCACGTGTCACTCCCACATCCATCCTCCCATTTCCGTTTTTTTTTTTTTTTTTTTTTTTTTAATAGTTGCTAAAGGTCAAAAGCATTAATGAAGTGAGAGAGTCATCTTCTCTCTTCATCTCTGCAGGTCAAAACAACATTCCAAAACCCTAATCCCCAACCTTTCCTTATCCTCGCGGTCTTCTTCTTCTCTCCTTCTTTCCTTCTCTGCATCATACCATATCGAGTTTGGAATCAAGATTTCACACTCGCACCTACTGTATCCCTATTGTTCAACGAGGACAGATTTTTCAGTCCCATCTTCGCATAAAACTCCAACTTTATTGAACAAACACATATCCTACGGCTGTGTTTGAATTTTTAAGTTAATCGGACGGTATAGATCATCATTCACACGGATTGAGGTTTGAAATTGTGTTCCTCTTCTTTGCTCTCATCTTCCGATGAAGTCTTTAAAGCCAAACCATTTCTACTTCCCTCTCTTTTGTGCATCTGCTTTGTTCTTCCGGTATTAATTCTTTGTTTGTTAAATTTTCTTTACTTTTTAATCTTTTGTGGTTTCTGAACTGAATTTTTTGTTGTTTCGGAACTTGATTTTTGTACAGGGTGTTATTGATTGAAGAAAGGTTTGCTGTTGTTTCAAGAAATCAGGTATGTCTAATTCACCTTTTAACCTAACTTTCGTTTTATGTGTTTTAGTGACTGATTTAGATATGTTATAGTTTTGTATAGTTTTAATTCTACTTTGAACTGAATCATTATATGTGTTTTATGGACTGATTTTTGATGAAAATGTGTTTAGTTGTGTGTTTAGTTTGTGTGATTTAGATCCAATATCTCTTAGGGACTGATTATATTGATTTATGATGTTTTAGGGACAGACTTAGATATCAATGTGTTTTATGGACTGTCTTAGGGTCTGTTTTATAAATTTTAAAGATGTTTAAGTAGTAATTTTTTGGTGAATTATACACTATTTCTTGCTGTTTTAGGGACACATTTTAGTGACTGATTTTGAACTGATTTTGTTTGAATTATACAATCAATATCTCTTAGTGACTGTTTTACTGAATTATGCAATTGCTCTTAGTGACTGATTTAGATATATTATACTTTTCCATAGTTGTAATTCAGCTTTGAACTGAACTATTACATGTGTTTTATGGACTGATTTTGATATAAACGTGTTTTAGTTGTGTGATTTAGATACTTTTTCATGTTGTCACTGGTAAACTGTGTTTTATGGCATGGTTTAGGCACTGTTTTATGTATTTTTTTTAGATGTAAATGTGTTTTAGGGACTGAATTATGCAATAGCTCTTAGGGACTGTTTTAGTGATTTATGATTTTTTGGGGACAGATTTAGATATCAATGTGTTTTATGGACTGTTTTAGTGTTTGATTTAGATTTTTCCATGATATACATGTTATTTAGGATCTGTTTTATAAATTTTAAAGATTTTGATATAAACGTGTTTTAGTTGTGTTATTTAGATAGTTTTTCATGTTGTCACTGCTAAACTGTGTTTTATGGCATGTTTTAGGCACTCTTTTATGTATTTTTTTTAGATATAAATGTGTTTTAGGGACTGAATTATGCAATAGCTCTTAGGGACTGTTTTAGTGATTTATGATTTTTTTTGGGACAGTTTTAGATATCAATGTGTTTTATGGACTGTTTTAGTGTTTGATTTAGATTTTTCCATGATATACATGTTATTTAGGATCTGTTTTATAAATTTTAAAGATTTTGATATAAACGTGTTTTAGTTGTGTTATTTAGATAGTTTTTCATGTTGTCACTGCTAAACTGTGTTTTATGGCATGCTTTAGGCACTCTTTTATGTATTTTTTTTAGATATAAATGTGTTTTAGGGACTGAATTATGCAATAGCTCTTAGGGACTGTTTAGTGATTTATGATTTTTTTTGGGACAGTTTTAGATATCAATGTGTTTTAGGGACTGTTTTAGTGTTTGATTTAGATTTTTCCATTATATACAGCTTTGAACTGAACTATTACATGTGTTTTATGGACTGATTTTGATATAAACGTGTTTTAGTTGTGTGATTTAGATACTTTTTCATGTTGTCACTGGTAAACTGTGTTTTATGGCATGGTTTAGGCACTGTTTTATGTATTTTTTTTAGATGTAAATGTGTTTTAGGGACTGAATTATGCAATAGCTCTTAGGGACTGTTTTAGTGATTTATGATTTTTTGGGGACAGATTTAGATATCAATGTGTTTTATGGACTGTTTTAGTGTTTGATTTAGATTTTTCCATGATATACATGTTATTTAGGATCTGTTTTATAAATTTTAAAGATTTTGATATAAACGTGTTTTAGTTGTGTTATTTAGATAGTTTTTCATGTTGTCACTGCTAAACTGTGTTTTATGGCATGTTTTAGGCACTCTTTTATGTATTTTTTTTAGATATAAATGTGTTTTAGGGACTGAATTATGCAATAGCTCTTAGGGACTGTTTTAGTGATTTATGATTTTTTTTGGGACAGTTTTAGATATCAATGTGTTTTATGGACTGTTTTAGTGTTTGATTTAGATTTTTCCATGATATACATGTTATTTAGGATCTGTTTTATAAATTTTAAAGATTTTGATATAAACGTGTTTTAGTTGTGTTATTTAGATAGTTTTTCATGTTGTCACTGCTAAACTGTGTTTTATGGCATGCTTTAGGCACTCTTTTATGTATTTTTTTTAGATATAAATGTGTTTTAGGGACTGAATTATGCAATAGCTCTTAGGGACTGTTTTAGTGATTTATGATTTTTTTTGGGACAGTTTTAGATATCAATGTGTTTTAGGGACTGTTTTAGTGTTTGATTTAGATTTTTCCATTATATACAGCTTTGAACTGAACTATTACATGTGTTTTATGGACTGATTTTGATATAAACGTGTTTTAGTTGTGTGATTTAGATACTTTTTCATGTTGTCACTGGTAAACTGTGTTTTATGGCATGGTTTAGGCACTGTTTTATGTATTTTTTTTAGATGTAAATGTGTTTTAGGGACTGAATTATGCAATAGCTCTTAGGGACTGTTTTAGTGATTTATGATTTTTTGGGGACAGATTTAGATATCAATGTGTTTTATGGACTGTTTTAGTGTTTGATTTAGATTTTTCCATGATATACATGTTATTTAGGATCTGTTTTATAAATTTTAAAGATTTTGATATAAACGTGTTTTAGTTGTGTTATTTAGATACTTTTTCATGTTGTCACTGCTAAACTGTGTTTTATGGCATGTTTTAGGCACTCTTTTATGTATTTTTTTTAGATATAAATGTGTTTTAGGGACTGAATTATGCAATAGCTCTTAGGGACTGTTTTAGTGATTTATGATTTTTTTTTGGGACAGTTTTAGATATCAATGTGTTTTATGGACTGTTTTAGTGTTTGATTTAGATTTTTCCATGATATACATGTTATTTAGGATCTGTTTTATAAATTTTAAAGATTTTGATATAAACGTGTTTTAGTTGTGTTATTTAGATACTTTTTCATGTTGTCACTGCTAAACTGTGTTTTATGGCATGTTTTAGGCACTCTTTTATGTATTTTTTTTAGATATAAATGTGTTTTAGGGACTGAATTATGCAATAGCTCTTAGGGACTGTTTTAGTGATTTATGATTTTTTTTGGGACAGTTTTAGATATCAATGTGTTTTAGGGACTGTTTTAGTGTTTGATTTAGATTTTTCCATTATATACATGTTATTTAGGGACAAATTTAGCTATCTCTTAGTGACTGTTTTACTGATTTATGATGTTTTTGGGACAAATTTAGCTATCAATGTTTTTCAGCTACTGTGTTGGTGTTTGATTTATATTTTTCCTGATATACATGTTATTTAGGGACTGATTTATCAATTTTATAAGATTTTTGTGAATTATACTTAACTTCTTAGTGTTTTAAATATGTTTTAACTTTTTATCAAGTATTTGAATATTTCAAATTCTTATTATTAAATTAATTTTAAAAGTAATAATAATAATCAATACCCCATTTTTGTATTTCAAATGATGATGTCTAACTAACATGATCTATGCATCCGTAAATATCCCCCCTTCACACAATTGATACAGTGTTTTATAATAGAGATATATTTCAAAATTTCCAAAAACTCATTGAATGTTTCACAACAATTGTTCATTTAAAGACCCTCAGACAATTGATATAGTCTTTTAAAAACTTAAATTTGTTTATGAATCAGAGATTTTGTTTTCTAAAATATATGTTTAACTATAAAGGTCAATGGAGAACCCTCCCATCATTTCTCTTAATGAATTGGATGTAACGAAGACAGACGTGACTATTAAAGTTCGTATACTTAAGCTATGGAAGCTACTATCATTCAAAGTCAAGAATGCTATTCATGCGGTCGAACTGATCCTCATGGATGAGGAGGTAGTTTATCTGTTTATAACAAATTCTTTTTTATATCCTATGTTTCATCTTAAAAGGTTATATTTGTTTGATAGGGTACCAAAATTCAAGCAAGTGTTGGTGGTAATTATCTTGTAAAGTATGGAAGATTACTGGTAGAAAAGAGTTGTGTCATGGTTACTAAGTTTGATGTTGGTGACAACGTGTCTCCGTACCGCCCAACCAACCACAAACATAAACTGTTTTTCAATTTCTCCACTGACATCAGAAACATTGATGACTTTGGTGGTTCAATTGATGGATTCTCTTTTACAGCATTCGATGTTCTTCGTAATCGTGCTATTCCGCAAGACTCTCCTGTTGGTAAGGCCACCGTATTTTAAAATATGTTCTTTTGATCTATTTACTTATATTACGCCATTGTTGTTGTTCTAATTTATTCTTTTGTTTGTTTATAGATATCATTGGTTATGTTGATGGTTGGTTTCCTATGGTTGATCATACCAGCAGTAATGGGAGAATGAACAAAAAAATGAGCTTACAACTTCGTGACTTAGAGTTATAATTTATTTATTTCTTTGATCTCCTTTATATATTTATCAATTAGTTCATGTTTTATAAAATTGTTATTTGTAGGTTCCTTAATGTTTATCTGACTTTGTGGGGACAATATGCGGTGCAAATGTCGAAGTTTTTGGAACAGAAACCGAGTGATGTGTTTCTGATACTGCAGTTTGGAAGATATACCTTTCATGAAGGTAAGGCATACGTGTCCAGTTCTTTTCAAAACAGCATTGATGAACTTTTATCTTTGTCATTAAAATTGTATATATTTTACATTCTATTGTTGTACTTATCAATGCTTAATTTTTTGAATAGAATTTTTTTGTCAAATATGTAGGTAAGGCATACGTGTCCAGTTCTTTTCAAAACAGCAATTTGTATCTGAACGAAAGCATTGATGAGCTAATTGATTTCCAGAAGAGGTAAGATGTACATATTTTTTCAAATTAACTGTTTTATTATTTGTTTAAGTGTATTATTTTATGTCGTATTGTTGAAATGTTTTATAATTTATAGACTAATACACTAATTAATTTTATTATAATTTGAAGGTTACTTGAAAGAAGACCGGATGTTGGTTCTTCAAGCCGTCCTTTTGGTTCATCTCAAGTTGGCAAAACTGTTCATGATGATTTTTTGGTTGGAACTGATTTCAAGACGATAGATGAAGTTAATAAAATTCAGGAGACAATGAATGTGATTGTGGTTGGTACAGTGATAAGTTTCCCTCCTGGTCTTGAGTGGTATTACAATTCTTGTAAGGATTGTATGAAGAAGGTTAGTGTGCTGTATTTTATAAGTGATGGAGAGGATGGATTAGATTTAACTGAGGAGAAGCAGACAATTCGATGCATAAATGACGTTTGCAATGAAAAAGGTGTTTCTGTGGTTCCCAGGTAAAGTTCTAACTTTATGATAACTTTAACTTTAAAATTTTATATTTCAATACTATATTAGTACCAATTTGTTATTTTTTTTTAGGTTGAAACTTCAACTTAGGTTACAAGACTCTACTGGTATTGGATCTTTAACTTGCTTAGATCATGTAGCTCGAAAATTACTTGGAAAGAGTGCTCAAGAGTTGGTTGATAAGTTTCTTGATGTATCTCTTTTCGCTTTATTATTTTCCCAATTTATATAATTTATACATTCTCATATTTTAACACTGTTTTTACATCTTAAATTATTATGTAGGGTGAAACGGATAATTTGCTACCGGATGAAATTAGTAATTTGGTTGGAAAAAAGATGGCGTTTAAGGTTGAGATTTCTCCCTTTAATGTGCAGAATCACTACAAGTCATTCACTGTCAAAAGATTTTCTGATGATCCTGAAATCATTTCTCAGCTTGAATCAAAGATAGGGATTGACCATGTAACTATCTAATTATATTGTTGTTAATTTTTTACAGTTATAATATATTTTACCTACATTCTTTATTCAACAATTTAACATAGCCTTCTTTGTTTATAATGTAGGTTGATGTTTCAAACTCTATGAATCTCTCATCTGCTGATTTTGCAAGTGTTGATACTGTCGATCTGAAGGTATTATTTTTAAACAAAGTATATGACAAAATCTATTTATTCATTTATTCTTATTCTTCACTATTATTCTTTATAATAATATATTATTTTCATTTCAATTCATTTCCATATTAAGGATGATTCTCCGATGTCACTGGTTGGTTCAAGTGCTGGATCAATATCTTTGGCTACCAAAAATGCTGAGATGATAAGTGAACATTGCGAGTTGAAGCGTAATCTTGCGGAGTCTTATGATCATGACGAGTCAGCAACCAAAGCTGCTTTAGGTTGCAACGAAGGTCCGCATTTTATTTCTATTTGTTTTTTCAATCTTTTGGATTTTGTAATTCTATATTTCTAATCCATATTTTCTATTTAAATTAGAATTCAGCACTTATAGCAAAGAGAAGCGCAAGACGAGAAAACATACTACTAACCAGAAGGTACTATCTATTTTTTTTAAAGACATTCCTATTTCTAAATAGTATTTTAACAAATCTATTTACTTGAATTTGAAGGATTCTATACCATTGAACAATGTTTATGAGACTCCGGTTTCATTGATTGATTCAAGTGCTGGTGGTATGGCTCTGCGTAACAAAAGGCCAGCAAAGATGAAGGCACAACCTGAGCTGAAGCGTGTTCTTGCGGAAGATTATGATCGTGACGACTCTGGAAGTAAAGATCCTTTATCTTTAAATGAAGGCTCTAAGTCCCTTTTGATTCCCAAGAAGGAAAAATGATAACTGCTATCCATTGTTAAGACAATTATTCCATGTTTAGGATATCTATTATTTGTTTTTGAAAACTTATGTTGTTTAAGTCACTTGATGTAGGAATGATGGGTTTGCCTTTTGGATTTAGTTATTTAAATTTATCCTTGGTTTTAGATTTTTAAATTTTTGTTTGAGCAGTGTTAATTTTACTTTTATTATGTGTGTTAAAATTGTGTTAAAATTAGTTTTGTTATTAACATATATATAATTTTTTTCAATTGTGTTTTAAATTAACATTTTTTATTTTTTCCATTTCATTTTTGAAGTTTTAAAACCAAATGCATTGAATCAACTTTGTAATATTAAACAGATTATGAATTATGATTTAACTTTAATTATTAGTAGAATTTATTTTCCTCCAAGGTAAGATATAAATTTTGACTTTTTTTTTATTATTATCTAAGATATACATTATTATCCCAATATAAATACAACACCATTTTCGAATGTTTCCCGAATATTTACTAACACTCCCAATAAATTTGTTTTAATGATTTATTATTTTTTTTTTCACATAATTTCCTACATGTTAATATTTTTTTTTTTATTTACAGTTTTAAACACAAACTCTACGGATATTGAGAGTCATCACCGGAGAAAGTTACGAAAGCTATATTTGGATAGAAGAAAAGCTAACAACGGTGTTAAAGAGAATTTTTTTAATAACAAAGAGAATGTTATCAAAGACAATCTTCTATGTAATTCAATATCTGTTACTAATTCTCCCATTGGAAGTATTATAAGCCCTTTGTCTGACATTACAACAGGTACTATATTAAAAACTTTAATTATAAAATCTCTACAAATATACCGCTTACCAAATTTTTTTTTCATTATCCCATAAACGTTTTTTTTCTTTTTTTTAATCATGATTTGTTTGTATATAATTTTATTACAGGTTTTAATAATTGCACAAATACAACACCAGGAGAGAATTTAACACCAATATCTAATAACCGTCCAAGTAATTATTTTCTTTAATGTTTTATTTATTTTTTCTAATAAATTCCTATATCTTAAATATTATCTTTTTGTACAGTTTTAAACACAAACTCTACCAATATTGAGAGTCATCATAGGAGAAAGTTACGAAAATTGTATTTGGATACAAGAAAGGCTAACAACATTAAAGAATGTTTCCCGAATATTTACTAACACTCCCAATAATTTTGTTTTAATGATTTATTATTATTTTTTTCACATAATTTCCTACATGTTAATTTTTTTTTTATTTACAGTTTTAAACACAAACTCTACGGATATTGAGAGTCATCAACGGAGAAAGTTACGAAAGCTGTATTTGGATAGAAGAAAAGCGAACAACGGTGTTAAAGAGAATGTTTTTAATAACAAAGAGAATGTCATCAAAGAAAATCTTCTACGTAATTCAATATCTGTTACTAATTCTCCCATTGGAAGTATTATAAGCCCTTTGTCTGACATTACAACAGGTACTATATTAAAAACTTTTATTATAAAATCTCTACAAATCTACAAATATACCGCTTACCAAATTAATTTTTCATTATCCCATAAACTTTTTTTTTTCTTTTTTTTAATCATGATTTGTTTGTATATAATTTTATTACAGGTTTTAATAATTGCACAAATACATCACCAGGAGGGAATTTAAGACCAATATCTAATAACCGTCCCAGTAATTATTTTCTTTAATGTTTTATTTATTTTTTCTAATAAATTCCTATATCTTAAATATTATCTTTTTGTACAGTTTTAAACACAAACTCTACCAATATTGAGAGTCATCATAGGAGAAAGTTACGAAAATTGTATTTGGATACAAGAAAGGCTAACAACAAAGAGAATGTCATCAAAGAGAATCGTTTACGTAATTCATTATCTTTTACCAATGGAAATACTACAAGTGCTGTCTCTGACATTACCGCAGAAAACTTAAATGGTAACACCATAATATTTTCATTTTTTAATATTTTATTTTGCATCATTATTTTATTTATTTTTTTGTTACAGGTTTAAATAATTCCATGGACAATTTAAACAGTCAACAAAGGCAAAATTTAAGAAAGACTGTTTTGGATAAAAGACGATCGAATGAAAGTGATACTAAAAAAGACGAATTTGTTGGCATCTCAAAAGGTACATTTTACATAAATATACAATATACAAAAAATTTATTTTAATTGAAATTGCTTCCAACTTTATAATTGCTTATTACAAATTTACAAATATTATCTAAATATTTTTCAACAGATTATGTTGATCACTTAGATCAAAATGTCATTTGCCGAATATGTCAAGCAAAATTATGGGATGTTGAAGCTCGTAGAGGGAATACAAAAATCCAATTTAGTTCAAGTTATTCAATTTGTTGTGCATATGGTAAAGTTCAACTTCCTAATATGAAGGAAGCACCACGAAGTTATCAGTCTCTTTTTAATGGATTGGATTCAAAAAGCAAGTCATTCATCAATAACATCCGTCGATACAATTCCATGTTCTCATTTACTTCCATTGGCGGAAAAGTTGATAAATCCATTAACAGAGGCAATGCTCCTTATATATTCCGATTGGGTGGTCAGAATTACCATAGAATGGGAAGTCTTCTACCAGTGGATGGATCTAAGCCAAAATTCTCCCAGCTTTATATATATGATACTGACAATGAACTTTCAAATAGACAATTTGCTTTTGGGTACGTATTCATTGTAACTATTTTAATTTTTAAGAATCTTTTTTAATTTTAAATTAATATTATATGTTTTGATTTTGTTTAGTGAATCTAATAGAGCTTCTTCATCAACATCTTTGGATCTTGATCTTCAAGTTATACAACATATAAAGAATATGTTAGACTCGGAGAATGTTTTGGTTAAAACATATCGCATGGTAAGAGATTTTTTTAAAGATAACTGTAATGCTGAGCTAAAGTTGCGGCTCATTGGAAGAAGGCAACAAGATGGAAGAACATACAACTTACCAACTGCTTCTGAAGTGGCAGCTTTAATTGTTGGTGACATTGGCGATTCCTTAGAAAACAGAGATATTATTGTAGAAACGAAATCTGGTGGTCTACAACGTATTAGTGAGTTACATCCATCGTATCTTGCTCTCCAGTATCCACTTTTGTTTCCTTATGGTGATGATTGCTACAGAGTTGATATTCCTCATAGAGGTGTTACTCCTTCTACATCAACCAAACGAACATATGTCACTATGAGAGAATTCTTTGCATACAGGATACAAGATAGGCATGGTGTTTTTTCATTAATTCTAAATTCACGTCGCCTATTTCAACAATTCTTAGTTGATGCGTATACCATGATTGAAACTGAGCGACTAAATTACATACGTTTTCAACAGAAGGTTCTAAGATGTGATACTTTTGAGAACCTCTCCAATTTACGTAACCATGGTAATATAAATGTATCCAACACAGGAAAGCGTGTCATACTGCCTTCGTCCTTCACTGGAGGTGCTCGGTATATGATGCAGAACTATTTGGATGCAATGTCTTTGTGTAAGTGGTATGGATATCCAGATGTTTTTATAACCGTGACATGCAATCCTAAATGGCCTGAAATAAAAAGATATCTTAAAGACACCAATTTAAGTCCTGAAGACAGGCCTGATATCCTCTCTAGATTGTTTAAAATCAAGCTCAATGCTTTGATTAAAGACTTGAAGGATAACTCAATATTTGGCAAAGTTTCAGCAGGTATTTTTTACAAATCTACTATTAAGCTTCATTTCTTCTTAATATTTATAAATTGAATACAAACATTTAATATTTTATTTTCTTTACCTTTTGTAGTTGTTTATACGGTGGAGTTTCAGAAGCGTGGGTTGCCGCATGCGCATATATGTTTATTTATGCATCCTGATCACAAGCTTCCAACTGTTGAACACATTGATCCCCTCATTTCTGCTGAAATTCCTGACCGAAATGATGATCCAGAGTTGTATACTCTTGTCAGTGATTTCATGATTCATGGTCCTTGTGGTCCTCACAACGTCAACTGCCCATGCATGGTAGATAATAAGTGTTCTAAAGGCTTTCCAAAGAGATTCCGTGATCATACGTCTGTGGACATCGATGGTTTTCCTCTCTATAGAAGAAGAGATTCAGGAATGTTTGTTGAAAAATCTGGAGTTAAGCTAGATAACAGATTTGTTGTTCCTTACAACAAAACACTTTTGAGGAGATATCAATCCCACATCAATGTTGAATGGTGCAATCAAGCTGCATCTATAAAGTATTTGTTTAAATATATCAACAAAGGGCCTGATCGTGTTACCGTTTCCATTGTTGAAAGTAACACATCAAACGAACCTGATCCGCTGGTTGATGAGATTAAAAAATACTATGATTGTCGATATTTGTCTGCATGTGAGGCATCATGGCGTATATTCGCATTTGATGTTCATTATAGGCACCCAGCTGTTATTCGTCTCCCATTTCATCTTCCGAACCAACAAAATGTTGTATATGGTGAAGACGATGATATTGACTTAGTCCTCAATCGGCCGTCAATGAATTGTTCAATGTTTTCAGCTTGGATGGATTGTAACCAAAGAGATGAAGTTGCCCGAGAGCTTACTTATGTTGAATTCCCTACTAAGTTTGTGTTTAAAAAGGATGAACGTTGTTGGAAACGTCGGAAACCTGGTAGTTTTGCAATTGGAAGAATTCATGCTGTTTCTCCTACTCTTGGGGAGGCATATTTTTTGAGGATTCTTTTAAACAAACTTAAAGGTCCTCGATCCTTTGATGATATTCTCATTGTAAATGGTCGTAAATTTAATACCTTTCGAGAAGCATGTTATGCTCACGGTCTACTAGATGATGACATGGAATATATAGAAGCTATCCAAGAAGCAAGTCATTCAGGCTCCGGTTATTATCTTCGCACACTCTTTGCTACGATGTTGACGTGCCAGACTCTGTCTTTGCCGGAACGTGTATGGCAAAAAACATGGGAATTATTATCAGATGGCATCCTCTATAAACAACGTCAGATTTTAAAGTCTCCAGGTACAACTATTTTATGACAATTACTCATTTTTATGTTTATTTATAATGTTTATGTTTATAATTCACATTCACATTCACGTATATTTTATATATATATATATATATATAATCATGTTAAAATGTTTTATTTTATCCAATGATTCCTTTTAGATTTTAACAAATATTTGTTTCTTATAGATTGGATTATATTCATCTAAAAAATATATCTTTAATGTGTTTTTTTCAGATTTATGCCTCACTGATGATCAAGTTAAAAATCTCACATTGTACGAGATTGAGAAGATTTTAATTCGTAATAATTCCAGCTTACGAAATTTTAATACAATGCCTTATCCCGATCATGAGTTGATTTCTACTTCACATAATCGTTTGATTACTGAAGAGCTGGATTATGATAGAATTGATCTTCAAGAACAGTTTGAGAACCTTTTAGTTTCATTAACCGATGAACAAAGATTTATTTATGATGATATCATGAAAGCGGTTGAAGACAATGAAGGTGGTGTTTTTTTTGTTTACGGTTATGGAGGTACCGGTAAAACATTTCTTTGGAAAACGTTATCTGCATCTCTAAGATCAAAAGGGGAAATTGTTTTAAATGTTGCCTCAAGTGGGATTGCATCTTTGCTTCTTACAGGAGGTAGGACAGCTCACTCTCGATTTCTCATTCCGATTAATTTGAATGAAGACTCAATGTGTACTATAATCCCTAACAGTGATGTTGCAAATCTATTGAAGAAAACATCATTGATTATATGGGACGAAGCGCCAATGGTACACCGACATGGTAATGAAGCTTTGGATAGAACTCTAAAAGACATATTGAAATGTGATGGTTCTCATAATTCCCAAAGTCCATTTGGAGGTAAAACAATCGTATTTGGTGGAGATTTCCGACAAACTCTTCCTGTCATTCAAGGTGGTAGTAGACAAGACATTGTTAATGCTTCGTTGACTTCTTCGTACATATGGCACCACTGCAAAGTACTCACTTTAACTAAGAACATGAGGTTGACTGCAGGAAGTGGAATGCATGATGTTGAGCAAATACGAATGTTTGGTCAGTGGTTGTTGGATTTGGGTGAAGGGAAACTAGGCGGATCTAATGATGGTGATGCGATTATAGATATACCGGATGATCTTTTAATCATGGATTCCGTTGATCCAATTTCAAGTCTTATAGAGTTTGTTTATCCTTCTCTTCTTGAAAATTACCAAAGTTCTGGCTTTTATCAAGAAAGAGCGATTCTTGCACCGACAAATGAAGTTGTTGATGAAATTAATTCTCAGTTGTTGCTCATGTTCCCAGGCGATTCCAAGGAATACCTAAGTTCCGATAGTATTTGTGAGACAGAAAATCTACATGATGGTTTTGATCAAAGTTTATACTCCCCTGACGTACTAAATGGTCTTAAAATCTCTGGTGTTCCAAATCACAAATTAGTACTAAAGGTTGGTGTTCCGATCATGCTCCTCAGAAATATTGATCAAAAAAATGGTCTGTGCAACGGAACTCGCTTAAAGGTAATATCACTTGGAAATCGCGTTATTGAAGCAGAAGTGTTATCTGGAAGCAACATTGGTGCTCGAATTTTTCTTCCTAGAATTGGTATAATACCGTCGGATAAGAAGGTTCCTTTTAGATTTCAAAGAAGACAGTTTCCTGTTGCTTTATGTTTCGCTATGACAATTAATAAAAGTCAAGGCCAGTCATTATCCAGAGTTGGTTTGTATTTGAAAAATCCAGTATTTTCTCATGGTCAACTTTATGTTGCTTTGTCGAGAGTGAAGAGCAGAGATGGACTCAAATTAGCAATTCTTGATAATGATGGTAACCTTACTAATATGACATCTAATGTTGTATACAAAGAAGTTTTTAGTTACTTGTAATTTGTATTTGTATATGTAATTTGTTTTGTAATCAAACGCATAGTTTTTATATATTATTGTTTCATAGCATAACACATGTTACTATAGTTGATTAGTGTTTCATAGTATAACACATAAACGTTTACAAACATATCGATAATAATTGAAACAAAAATGAACTTGTACGAAAATTCGTCATCTATTATACACAACACCATGACGAGACTAAAGTTTAATAAATTATGAATTGTCTATTACCATTAAGCATAACACATAATATCCAAATTAGTCAACCTATTGTACCCAAAAAGAACAACCATGCAATAACGTGTTAACCTTCATTTACATAAAGCCGAACCCAAAATAACCAAAACGTGTCTAACTTGGCCACAATTTTTTCTACACCAACTAGGACTCTAAAGCCCAACAAAAGAAACTACCATGTATACCCAAAAAGAACAACCAACCATGCATGTACCTGTTAACCTAGATTTACATAAAAGCCCAACCCAAAATAAAGCAAAACGTGTCTAATTTAGGGCCAAGTTTTTCTATACCAACTAGGACTCTAAAGCCCAACAAAAGAAACTAGCATATACTGTTTATAAAAACCACCACAACCACAAGCAGACTTCCCAGTCATGCACGCAATTTCCTCTTCTTAACCAAACGGTTCTCCACAACCTTTGTCAATGTCAAGACCTTGCTTGAGTTGTTGAACTCAAAAAACAGTTCTGCTCCAATTTTGATGTTCCAATCCTTCAAGTAATTCGACCATCCAACAAATGCATACCGGAACCCTTTGCGATGTTTTTCCGATCTGGTCATGATGTTCTTGACTTCACCTGTCAGGTTTTGAACACTGACTTCTTTGAGATGAACAGGAGATAGGTCCAACACAGATGACATTTTTGCTGGTAGTCGCTGAAAAGCCCAACATATTACAGTCATCATTAAATATAGCCTTTGGATAAAAAGTTGAACAAAGAAACACTAAAAAATCTATAAAATCTTACAATTCTGCGTTCCGCAAATCTTGTGAAGTTCAAAACCGGTGATTGTGGGTTAACTTTTTGAACTGTCTTCTTGCGCTTCGTCTAAACATAATTGAATTAACTAGAACATATTCTAGATATATATTATAGAAATTATATATTATCACGAAACAAACACGAGTGTTCAAAACCGGATATCTGAAGTTTTCGGATACTCAATATCACTATCCGAATCCGTATCCGAAATTTCGGATATCCGAAGTTCGGATATCCGATTTCCTAAACACACATAAAAAAAATGAGACAAATACAAGTACTATTTCGTTCTTAGGATGTTTACAGCTTCCTCCACTAATTTTGAACACCCCTACACGAGACTCTATTATGACTAAAAACAATATTATCACGAAAGGAACCTGAGACTATATTATCATGCAAAACAATACTATCAGCTATATTATTAGGAAACACATAATTCCTAAGTTATCATCAAACCAAAATGAGCAAATGACTATATTATCATGAAGCGAATTACACCTATATTATCACGAAACCAAATGAACAAATGGCTATATTATCATGAAACAAATAAAGCCTGTATTATCACCAAAAAGAAATGAACAAACCACTATTTTATCAATTAAGAAATAACGCCTATATTATAACCAAACAAATAGCGGCTATATTATAACCAAACAATTTAAACCCAAACCCATTTATTGCAGAAACCATATTGACCGAAAGCCACTACATAATTAAGATATATGAACTATGTAAACAATAAAAAATGTCAAAAAAAGTTAGAATTTGGTGTTGTACCAGGTTTGTGGTATTCAAGACCGGAGAACCCGTAATTGGCGCTTCATCAACCATTTTAATCCTGCTTCGAAGATTTCGTTTTGTCTGTACCAAAAGTAACACAAATAATTAATAACTTTTATAAAAATCTGTTACTATGAAATATAAACCGTAAATGTCAAAAAAATTACAATTTGGTTTTCTACCAGGTCTGTGGATTTCAAGACCGGAGAACCAGTGCTTGCTGCTGCATCAACCCTTTTAATTCTGCTCCGAAGATTTCGTTGTGTCTGTATCAAAAGTAACACAAATAAGTAATAAGTTTTAAATAAAGATGTTACTATGAAATATAAAACGACAAATGACTTGAGCGGTATTCATTTTTCGTTTTAAATACCTGAGTTTCATATACCTTGGACTTGCCTTTAACCTTCACAATAAAAACAATAATTATGAATATGTAAAAGTTAAATAATAATTCGAATAAATAAATAATGTTTTGGATTTTCATTCTTTCTTACCAAAACATGATTATGTAAAAGTTTAATAATAATTCAAATAAATAAATTCATAAATGTTAAACATATAAAACACTTTTGGACTTATCTTCGTCTAATAAAGCATGAATACGTAAAAGTTAAATAATAATTCAAATAAATAAATTCAAAATTGTTAAACATATAAAACACTTTCAAAATGAACAAGCTGAATACTTACATTTTTTTGATTTCCTTCCAGATCATCTTCACAGACATCAGCCGGCAACTTTGGTTCAACTATCATATCATCATCCGCAGTAGACTAGAAAATTTAAAAAACATCAGACAAAAATCAGTATAATTATAAAGAGTTTTAATTAATATGTTTCGATATATACTTTTAAAACAACCCGTCAACCTTTTTTAGAAAAACTTCTGTTCCGGTGTCAGGATCGAATACGGAAACATCAAAGCTTACTGAATCCAGGCTGGTAAAAACCAAGAAATAATCATTTTCTATAGGGACCTCTTCAACCACCTTACGCCATCCATCCTTGAAATAACCACCGTCCGATCCTCCTTCCAGTCTTACGTTCCAAAATCTTTCTCCAAAATAAACCTTCGCCATTCCACCTTTGAAATTGTTGCTGTAAAACTCATGATAAAATTTATCTGGCATTACCTATAAAAGAAATTCAACAAATTATTACTATACAATTTCAAAAAATTAAAAATTTGTTTAAAATGAGTACTGAACTAATATGAATTCACTTACACACATTCCAAGTTCTGATTGAATTTGTGCTGTAATATACGAGTTCTGACATACCAAATCTTTAAAACACAAAACTTCAAACTTCAACTTCCCAACTGCCGTGATCAGTACCCCATCTTTGTATTTCAATTGATGTTGTTTAACTAACAACATCCACCCATCTGTAAATACCGGCCCATCATTTTTTTTTCTAATACGCATCTTTCTCAGTTTTTCACCATCCCTTATTTCAACAGTTTTATAATATGGTATTTTATCGCCCCACAGATCATAAGCAAAATCACTTGGTATCTCCTAATAAAGCAATAACAAACATGTCAAATGATAACCTCAAATATTCATATAACAGTCCAACGAAATTAAAAAAAATTACCAGTAAGATAGGCTCTTCTTTATCAAGAAATGCTATGAATGAATGAGCGTTTTTTCTTGAATCCATATCTGCACAGAATGAAATAGATACTTACAATTAGGAAGGTAAATACACTAGCATATGCAGAACTTGAATATAAAATAGAACACTGAAATAATAAGGAATTTTTACAAGGATTTTTATAGCATTCATATAAAAACCATACGAAATCCGGTGGGTATCTAATGAATGCAATAACAGTTAAAGTGAGTGAGTACCTTGAAGTATGAACATCAAAACAACATGAAAACCACTTTAAGAAGAGCCTCTTACATTAGGAAACTTTCACCAGCAACATTTTAACCCAAAAAAGTCCATCATTTTAACTCAAACAGTGTAAGATTTTTGACCCAAAACAGTGTAAAAACACTCATATACAGTTTGTGCAATCTAATTCACAATGATCACTCGTAAGAATTTTCAATTACCACACTAAAACAGAACTTAAAGGTTTGAAAGAACATATATCAAAATCTCCGTTTTATGGTTTGAAGTAAAGAAAATCAACAACGACCTTGAAAATTCATATAACAGTTCATAGAAACATCACGATGAAAATTTAGCATAAAAACATCACCATTATCAATCATAGCCCTAAAAACCATCATTTCAACCAGAAATCTTATATCAAATACCAAAAAGTGTCAAATTTCTAAAAAACCAGGGCATTAATGAAGCACAAACAATCAAAATCTCTGTTTTAGGGTTTAAAATGAAAATCAACAACCACTAACAAAACATTTAGGGTTTGATCAGTATCAAGGTTTTAGGGTTTAATGAAAAACGAAACATAATGTAAACATTACTTAGATAGAAAAACAAATCAAGAAAAAAAATGAAACACAAACGATTGAACTTCTGGTCATCGTTATTTTGTTTTCCGACACTTAGATTCTCATTATTTAACATTATTAAACAAATAAAACTACGAAATCTGTGAAAAAGCAAGAAATCAGTTCAAAAAAAAGTTACCGAATCCAGTGATTTCTGATAACTGTTAGTTTATAACCTTTTCGTCAGTGAAATCGTGAAATCGCGTCTGTGGATGTTGAAGAAGATGCGGAATTCAGAGATTATAGGCTTTGTCTGGATGTTGAAGATACGGAACGCAGAGATTTAGTGGTGAGAGTGTTGGAGTGTTGAAGAACCCTAGGGGAAGCGAGTGGGGGTGTTGAAGAACCGTAGGGGGAAGCGAGTAGTAGTCTTGTGTGTTTTTAATTTTTGTGACTGTTGGTAGTGTTGAAGTGTTTGGATCCGTTTCAACCTTTGGATCATCCAAACAAAAAAAACCCACCCACATATAATGTGATCCTTTTTTTAGTTTCCCCCTCAAAAAAAAAAAAAAAAACAAGTGTTATAATTTATAATAGAGAGATCATATAAAAAAATTTCTTTTGCAAATATACAAAATTTGGTTTTTTTACTTTTACTTTTAAAATAATATGGCTAGAGTTTCACTAAACCCTATGTTGGGAACTTGAAGTCCAACTTCCCAAAATAGGGTTGAGTAAAGCTTTAGCCATATGGTTTGAACAGTAAAAGTTAAAAAGTTTATGTGTGATGAGAGTGTACGGTTAAAGAGAAGAAAAATACAATAAACATATTTGAACCCTATCTATGAACCTTCTTTTATGAGGTATGTAACCCGTTTTTTACTGTTAAATTTGGCAATGTAGATCGTTTTCCGATATGAGTAGCTTGATTTGGGATGTTCAACTGTTCAAGAATAATTCAGTTGTAGTGATGGAAATATCATTATATACCCGTGATTTCACGGGTTATCGGTTGTTTGAAACTCACGCATAACACATGAAACTCACGGGTATATAATATTAAGCGTGGGAGGGTATAAATAGGAGACATTAAGCGTCACGTTAGCAACATGGCACGGTAAGAAAAACACGTGGTAGAAAGGACGTTAAAGTGGTGTTAGTATGAAGAGATTATCCAACTATAAGACCTGAAAGTGGTGTTGTAAATATAAATTTTTATAAAACAACGCATAACCCGTGAAATCACGGGTACGTAACCTAGTGTATAAATAAACCAACTGGGGTGTCCCAGTTGGCCAGCCTCACCCCTACTCTTCATAGAGACCCGGGTTCGAGTCCAGGCACGGGGACATTCGGCCACCTTCTTCCCAGAAGGAAACGGACTCAGCTCGGGATGGGGTATTCACCCCCTGGCACCATGAGGCTAGGTTGCTGGTGGAGTGTTATCACTCCAGCGGTTGGGAGGACCGTGGAATATCCCCCCCCCCCCCCCCGAGATACATGTATAAATACTTGAAAAGTATCAAGTGTCACACCCCGACCACGTGGAACATACAAAACGTGGCGGAAACATCGGGGAGTGTTGTAACAGAATTAATTGTTTCAAATCCATGGCAATTGAAGTTTCGTTTTATTGATTAAAAGTGTTACAATGTCTTAACAAACAAGGAAATACAACATAATTAACTAGTCTTGCATCTTTTATTGTCACTAAAGCCCAAGTCTGCCTATGTGTATCTTGATCCTCTTATGCAACAGCTCCTGAAAAACACATGTGAAAATAGGTACGTCAGCATAAAAATGCCTGTGAGATACATAGGTTTTGTGAAAATAGGTTTCATGACTTATGTTTGAGAAAATGTTTAGTCATGAACCTTGTAATTTGCTTTGTTTTGTAAATCATTTGAAAAACAATGAGTTCAGATGATATGTATAAATAAGAGAATAATGTATGGTTAAATGAATAACCATTTTAAACTGAGTTTGTATAAGATAAGTTGCTTGTAAAACAATGTATTGTGAAAAATATGTTATTTGTATAAAATGTTATATGTATCAAACTGAAATGATTCAAATAACGCTACGATATGTAATACCATACAAACACTTATATATAGGAAGTACCAGCGGCGTATCCACCATGCTTGTATTATATTACACACACATCGTTACTTAATCACTTAATCAAACCAAACCAAACAATGTAAAATGTCTATGTTTAAATCAATTGTCAAATGTATTGAATAATATGTCAAAGTATTCATGTCAAGATGTAAATCATGTCAAAATGTCTATGTCAAATATCCATGTCAAATGTCTATGTCAAATATCCATGTCAAATGTCTATGTCAAATATCCATGTATGGCAAGTGAAATGTCTCAACTAAACCATATGCCCAAAAACAAAGTATTGAAGTAAAACTTGGTTTAAATCAAAGTTATGTTTTTGTGGGAAATACATGATCAAATGTCAATCATGTTAAAATGTCTATGTCGAAATGTCTATGTCAAATGTCTATGTCAAAATGTCATGTAAAACGATGTACTAAGTAATGCACACAATGGCAATACATAGCATGAAATGAAATGAAATCATGTACTATAATGTACTAATGAACATAGCAAGTATATGATGTCAAAACAGGAAAGCATGAAAGTAACAAGTAGGCACATGTGTTCCACCCCAAAACAGTTTGGAAAACAGTAAAAGAGGGGTCTATGTACTCACCTGAGATTGCTCAGTAGTCCTTGAGTAACAACTAAACAATGCTAGAGATCGCGGATATCAAACGGCACCTAGTATAGGTAGCTACATTAATAAACCGGACCTAAATCGGAAGATCGGGTAGCATTAGGGTTTGTAAACCAAACGAGTGTAGAGACTCGTGTCATTTGGTTTAACAAAGCCTACATACTAAATGAAACTTAACCTAAGTGTCTACGACCCATTACGACCCGTTTAGGTAGCTTATGCTACTTTAACGCGTCGTTCGCGTGAAACGCGTTCGGACCGCCTAACTAGCCCTATGACAAGTGTTATATGCCTAAACATATTACATAATCAGTTATGTGACAAAGGTTTAGGTTACATATGCTTAATTACCAATTATACATGAAAAGGGTATTCTGGTAATTTACCTAAGGCATATAAACTACCTATCATAGAACTACTTAAACGATGTGACCATAGGGTATAACCTCGGAAGGTTATTCCCTACCTACTATGGTCACCTAATGTGTTTGGTCGGATCCTAATGATCGACCAAACTGGGTCGGGTTCGAAGGTATAGGCGATTTATTAGATCGCCTACCCTACGACCCTAGACAACGTGGTAATCAGTGGGCATAGTCCCAAGGGACTATAACCAACGTGATTACACTCACGTTGCGAAGTTCAAACGAACTTCGCATTGACCATTACTGGTCAACGCTGAAAGTCAAACAAAGTTTGACTTTCTGACTCGAAAAGCAGTAAAATAAGGAAAAGAACGAAAGAATACTTACGAAGGGTCCCCGAATGCTAATCCCGATCCAAGAACTCAGGTATGAAACAATGGTTTCAACTTAGAGCTCTCAAATCAGAATTCTTGTAAGAAATGAGGTTGGGGTGATGGGGTATTTATAGTTTTCGGGTAACCGTTAGGATCGTTTCTTGGAAAAGGAGGCAACGATCAAAGCCGTACACTTGTCGGAATGTTATGGTGCCTAAATTGCCACTAACCATAAGGATTTGACATGTGGAAGAGAGATTAGGAGTGCAAAACAGCTGAAAACAGGCTGTTAAGTACTCTGCATCTGGTCTGCAGACCCCTAGCGCACCGCTACGCTAAAAGTGTAGCGCACCGCTAGGCCCTAGTTTGGCAGAATTACACTTTTGGTCCCTGTATTGAAATCAGCCCATTTTCGACACGTTTAAGGCCCGTTAACCCCATTTCAAAGCTCTAAAATGAAGTTAAAGTATAGGGAACTTAAAACATGTTCAAAAATATCTCGGATGTCGGTTCGTTTAACCGTACGGTTGCGATGTTCGGTTAATTACGACGGAATGCGCATAAGCGCGAAAAACGATCCAAATGACGAAACGAATGGATTTTTCTTATGGCGAACACTAAAATATAATATAGTCATGCTCACATAAATTTTTGGATGTCCGGATGTATTCAGAACGTAAGTTATGCGCGAAAATGCAAACTTGTGCACTTTTTGACACTTTTAGTCCCTGAATGACACAAAAGTTTATTTTAGCATACCGAACACCTCAAAGCCTATTTCTAAGCTATGTAAAGGATGTTTATGGTATGTTTAACTTATGTTCATGTCCCGGAAGGTCTGTTACAGTTCAAATTGGCATACTTTCGCAGTTTGTCAACTTTAGTCCCTGTAAGCGATTAAACTTTGATTTCACCACACCAAACCTTCCAAAACTTATATCTAAGCTATGTAAAGGTTATTCAAGGTATGTTAAGCCTATTTCACTATTCCGGAGTGTTCGTTGGATTAAACTGGTTATATTTACGCATTAGTGCGCGTATAACCTTCCAGAAAGCGATTTAGAGTTTGAAATCGAACAAGAGTTGATATGTGCAAAAGATACACATATTTATACAAGTCCAAAGTATGAAATACAATTTTTCATTGGTTTGGCATTTGTTTGATGGTTGAAATGACACAGGTGTTACAGTCTCCCCTACTTTAGGAAATTTCGTCCCGAAATTAATTCGTAGGAGTCTATTTGTGACTTTGTGTTAAATAACCATCAAAGATGAACAAGACGAAATCCTGTAATTTCTCTTTAACGAACATTTTTCAGAAATGAAAAATGAACAGAGTTATTCTCAACAGGCATTATTCAGAAACGAAAATGAACGAAATGAGTCTTTTTCCACAATCTCTTCAGAACCGAAAATGAACAAAATGAGTCATTTTCCACAATTTCTTCAGAACCGAAAATGAACGAAAGGAGTCATTTTTCACCATTTCTTCAGAAACCAAAAATGAACGACAAGAGTCATTTTTTCACCATTTCTTCAGAAACCAAAAATGAACGACAAGAGTCATTTTTCACCATTTCTTCAGAAACCAAAAATGAACGACATGAGTCATTTTTCACCATTTCTTCAGAAACCAAAAATGAACGACAAGAGTCATTTTTCACCATTTCTTCAGAAACCAAAAATGAACGACAAGAGTCATTTTTCACCATTTCTTCAGAAACCAAAAATGAACAACAAGAGTCATTTTTCACCATTTCTTCAGAAACCAAAAATGAACGACAAGAGTCATTTTTCACCATTTCTTCAGAAACCAAAAATGAACGACAAGAGTCATTTTTCACCATTTCTTCAGAAACCAAAAATGAACGACAAGAGTCATTTTTCACCATTTCTTCAGAAACCAAAAATGAACGAAAAGAGTCATTTTTCAGACACATGACCAAACTAGCTGTGGTTTCCGTGCACTGAATTTCATAATTATGTATGCATCCATAATTACGCAATTCCTTGCATAGTCCGCACAATTTGTTTGTAATGTGAAGGGGAGGAAAAATCAAACCTGTGATGAGTGTGACTAGACTACCATAGGGTCCTTTTAATTAGATCGACAAATGATCCTTTTAATTAGGCCACCAAGGAGTCCTTTCAGCTATATCATCACATGATATTCCTAACCAGATTTTTGGATCAATCTGTATACCTAGACCCCTCAGGGGTCTAATTATGGAATGGTACAATATAATCCAAGGGACTTAACTACAACGTAAAAGTCCATTAAGGATTTAAGATAGTACCTTTGGATATCCTACTATGAATCCCTTATACGATGATATGGAAGATTCTACGAGGATTTGGATAACAAGAATTTGGATCACACCAAAAACATAAAGGGAACACATAAGCACATAATCACATAGTTGTTTAATTTGTTATCTTTGGACGCGGATACTTAAAGCACACCAGGAATCCAATTCGTGGATTTCTTTTGGCACTTTAATCATTTCAAGAATCTATCTATGAAGATAGGAAAATCTTAATAGGAATTCGGCTTTGTCCTTATTGAATTGTGATGTACGTATTGAATCATACAAAGAATTCAATTAAGGACACCGATGAATGATACCCATCCACAAGGATCTAATTATGAGGATAGAAAGATCCTACATGGATTTTGGAGTTTGTGTAACGAGAGTTCCGACACCTTGCACTAGGCGTGCTTACGTCGATACACAAAGTAGAAAGTTCATGAGGTTGAGGCGCCAGATATGCCAAGCGACATATGAAGCAGAGTTTGAAGGTTGAGCAGCAGCAGGATTTGTAACAGCTTTGCTTTGGATTGCAAAGCGGCATATGTTAACCAAATGTCTCCATCGTCCACCGTGGGTACATTTGAAACAAGGTATTTGATTTGAATAATGACGATGGCATTGATTGCACCAAGGAGCAGTTCCCTTATACAGCTTCACCCCTGAGGCGAGTCATGGTGATAGCTAAGTCAACGGTCCTCTGGAGTACGACGCCTATTTGCTGGGTAATTGCAGCACCTGGTTCGGACATTGTTGTTGCGATGAAGAAGCATCTTGAAGGTAACGAAAGGCATAGGAGGAAACAAGCGAAAGATAGTCAAAAGAAAATGATAAGGTATGTAGATTATGACCATTTGTTTGTTACCAAAGGCAAACAAATGAGTGAGTGACTAATCAAAGTAAGCGGGTCAATATAATGTATCGCGAAGACATGCTCGCCTATAAGTGAACACTCATCCCAAGAATTCCCAGGTAAGCACAACTGGTCTCGCGTCTGATGAGATGTATACGAATTGCTTGCCTAGCCAGAAAACTCAGAATACAGGCATTCACCCTTCCAGTTTGCACGTGTTCACATTATTTAAAACCCAAAACCTTGACGAGATTTTTGAAAACTCAAAGGGGTTCAAAACCGTATAACAGAGGGTTCAAAACCTTACAATAGAGGGTTCAAAACCTAGAAATCAATCATCCTAGAACAGATGATTAGTTTTCAAAGCGGTTTTGAAATTTATGTTCTTGTTGTGGTCGTCGCCTAAGGATAGGTGACGGTATTGTTTTATGACTAAACGCAAGTAAACTCGCGTTAGGGTCCTAAGAAGGTTATAGACTAGGTCAAAGCATTACTAATTACTAATAACCTAATTCCCTATAACCATTGGCTCTGATACCATCTTTTCTGTCACACCCCGACCACGTGGAACATACAAAACGTGGCGGAAACATCGGGGAGTGTTGTAACAGAATTAATTGTTTCAAATCCATGGCAATTGAAGTTTCGTTTTATTGATTAAAAGTGTTACAATGTCTTAACAAACAAGGAAATACAACATAATTAACTAGTCTTGCATCTTTTATTGTCACTAAAGCCCAAGTCTGCCTATGTGTATCTTGATCCTCTTATGCAACAGCTCCTGAAAAACACATGTGAAAATAGGTACGTCAGCATAAAAATGCCTGTGAGATACATAGGTTTTGTGAAAATAGGTTTCATGACTTATGTTTGAGAAAATGTTTAGTCATGAACCTTGTAATTTGCTTTGTTTTGTAAATCATTTGAAAAACAATGAGTTCAGATGATATGTATAAATAAGAGAATAATGTATGGTTAAATGAATAACCATTTTAAACTGAGTTTGTATAAGATAAGTTGCTTGTAAAACAATGTATTGTGAAAAATATGTTATTTGTATAAAATGTTATATGTATCAAACTGAAATGATTCAAATAACGCTACGATATGTAATACCATACAAACACTTATATATAGGAAGTACCAGCGGCGTATCCACCATGCTTGTATTATATTACACACACATCGTTACTTAATCACTTAATCAAACCAAACCAAACAATGTAAAATGTCTATGTTTAAATCAATTGTCAAATGTATTGAATAATATGTCAAAGTATTCATGTCAAGATGTAAATCATGTCAAAATGTCTATGTCAAATATCCATGTCAAATGTCTATGTCAAATATCCATGTCAAATGTCTATGTCAAATATCCATGTATGGCAAGTGAAATGTCTCAACTAAACCATATGCCCAAAAACAAAGTATTGAAGTAAAACTTGGTTTAAATCAAAGTTATGTTTTTGTGGGAAATACATGATCAAATGTCAATCATGTTAAAATGTCTATGTCGAAATGTCTATGTCAAATGTCTATGTCAAAATGTCATGTAAAACGATGTACTAAGTAATGCACACAATGGCAATACATAGCATGAAATGAAATGAAATCATGTACTATAATGTACTAATGAACATAGCAAGTATATGATGTCAAAACAGGAAAGCATGAAAGTAACAAGTAGGCACATGTGTTCCACCCCAAAACAGTTTGGAAAACAGTAAAAGAGGGGTCTATGTACTCACCTGAGATTGCTCAGTAGTCCTTGAGTAACAACTAAACAATGCTAGAGATCGCGGATATCAAACGGCACCTAGTATAGGTAGCTACATTAATAAACCGGACCTAAATCGGAAGATCGGGTAGCATTAGGGTTTGTAAACCAAACGAGTGTAGAGACTCGTGTCATTTGGTTTAACAAAGCCTACATACTAAATGAAACTTAACCTAAGTGTCTACGACCCATTACGACCCGTTTAGGTAGCTTATGCTACTTTAACGCGTCGTTCGCGTGAAACGCGTTCGGACCGCCTAACTAGCCCTATGACAAGTGTTATATGCCTAAACATATTACATAATCAGTTATGTGACAAAGGTTTAGGTTACATATGCTTAATTACCAATTATACATGAAAAGGGTATTCTGGTAATTTACCTAAGGCATATAAACTACCTATCATAGAACTACTTAAACGATGTGACCATAGGGTATAACCTCGGAAGGTTATTCCCTACCTACTATGGTCACCTAATGTGTTTGGTCGGATCCTAATGATCGACCAAACTGGGTCGGGTTCGAAGGTATAGGCGATTTATTAGATCGCCTACCCTACGACCCTAGACAACGTGGTAATCAGTGGGCATAGTCCCAAGGGACTATAACCAACGTGATTACACTCACGTTGCGAAGTTCAAACGAACTTCGCATTGACCATTACTGGTCAACGCTGAAAGTCAAACAAAGTTTGACTTTCTGACTCGAAAAGCAGTAAAATAAGGAAAAGAACGAAAGAATACTTACGAAGGGTCCCCGAATGCTAATCCCGATCCAAGAACTCAGGTATGAAACAATGGTTTCAACTTAGAGCTCTCAAATCAGAATTCTTGTAAGAAATGAGGTTGGGGTGATGGGGTATTTATAGTTTTCGGGTAACCGTTAGGATCGTTTCTTGGAAAAGGAGGCAACGATCAAAGCCGTACACTTGTCGGAATGTTATGGTGCCTAAATTGCCACTAACCATAAGGATTTGACATGTGGAAGAGAGATTAGGAGTGCAAAACAGCTGAAAACAGGCTGTTAAGTACTCTGCATCTGGTCTGCAGACCCCTAGCGCACCGCTACGCTAAAAGTGTAGCGCACCGCTAGGCCCTAGTTTGGCAGAATTACACTTTTGGTCCCTGTATTGAAATCAGCCCATTTTCGACACGTTTAAGGCCCGTTAACCCCATTTCAAAGCTCTAAAATGAAGTTAAAGTATAGGGAACTTAAAACATGTTCAAAAATATCTCGGATGTCGGTTCGTTTAACCGTACGGTTGCGATGTTCGGTTAATTACGACGGAATGCGCATAAGCGCGAAAAACGATCCAAATGACGAAACGAATGGATTTTTCTTATGGAGAACACTAAAATATAATATAGTCATGCTCACATAAATTTTTGGATGTCCGGATGTATTCAGAACGTAAGTTATGCGCGAAAATGCAAACTTGTGCACTTTTTGACACTTTTAGTCCCTGAATGACACAAAAGTTTATTTTAGCATACCGAACACCTCAAAGCCTATTTCTAAGCTATGTAAAGGATGTTTATGGTATGTTTAACTTATGTTCATGTCCCGGAAGGTCTGTTACAGTTCAAATTGGCATACTTTCGCAGTTTGTCAACTTTAGTCCCTGTAAGCGATTAAACTTTGATTTCACCACACCAAACCTTCCAAAACTTATATCTAAGCTATGTAAAGGTTATTCAAGGTATGTTAAGCCTATTTCACTATTCCGGAGTGTTCGTTGGATTAAACTGGTTATATTTACGCATTAGTGCGCGTATAACCTTCCAGAAAGCGATTTAGAGTTTGAAATCGAACAAGAGTTGATATGTGCAAAAGATACACATATTTATACAAGTCCAAAGTATGAAATACAATTTTTCATTGGTTTGGCATTTGTTTGATGGTTGAAATGACACAGGTGTTACATCAAGTTAATATATATTGATCTAACTACTATTCCAAAATTTAATAAATATATTTAAGTTAAAATATTTATTATTTTAACATAATTATATAACTTGGAATAATATTGAAGACACAACGAAACGTAACTGAAAGACACTAAGTGATATTAAGTCAAGGCACGACCCGCTCGTCTAATAGATTATAATACATTGTAGGAAGTCGTGTACATAGGGAAAAGCTTTGAGTTACAGTGATTACGAAGAACGCAAGACTGTGAGTTCTTGTCCCCCTTTTCTTATAACTGTTTTTGTTTTATAACTTCGGGGGTGAAGTACATGCTACGAAATGTTTACAAACGATTAAAATTGGTATGGTTAGGTAAGGAATGTACTGTTAGATCATGTGAATGGGTAGGCGCACTCTTAAGACCATTAATCCTCGTAGTAGGACCGAGGGACATGAGTGGTAGATCTATTTGTGTGTAGCGAGCCCACACCCATGTGGACGGGGGGTTTGGCCCATGAGGTGACTATGTCTTCAAACTGAAGCCCGGTGCAAAAACTGCTAGGTTTGAGCCTTCCTACGCCGTTGCACACATGTTAATGGCCTTGCAAACCATTAATGATCTGTTTTCCTTGTTTGCTTTCATACCGAGTTTACAAAACATACATACTTACTTATTATGGTTACAAAGTTTATTCGAGCTCACACACTAAACACATGAACTCGCTCAACTTTTGTTGATGTTTTCAAACTACATGTATTTCAAGAAACTAAGTATGGATCTGGCAGGCGCTGAAGTTTTCAAGTGTGTTTGGAATAAAAGATGTCATCCGCTGTCGAATGGTTTGGAGTGTGTATCCTATCCTGGATAGGATACATATTTCAAGGCCTAGTTTTCATTAGTGTCTTTTGTGAAATCCTTACGGAACTTAAAACTCGTTGGTGTTGTATTCTGAACGCGAAACCTGTGTTTTGGGATTTAAAACAATGTTGCATGTAAGGTTTTAAACTTAATCGATGGATGAACATCCTTGGTTTTATCATATAGTTGTTTATTATGGTTGAATGCAATGATATTAAGCAAGTCACACATAATCAGGCTTCCGCAAAAGTCACACATAAGTTATGTAAAGGTTATTTAAGGTATGTTAAGCCTATGTCACTGTTCCGGAGTGTTTGTCGTGTTAAACTGATTATGTTTACGCATCAGTTCGCGTATAACTTTCCAGAAAGCGATTTAAAGATTGAAATCGAACAAGAATTGATATGAGCAAAAGTTACATGAAATTGTACAAATCCCGAGAGTGAAACACAAGATTTCATTGGATTTGTATTTGTATGATGGTCGTAGACGCACAGATGTCACTGTCTCCCCTACTTTAGGAAATTTCATCCCGAAATTTATTTTAGAGGAAACTTGTGTGTGCTTGAAATTGATGTCCGAGTGTGAAGATAAAACAACATTGGTTAAGGTTCTGAACTCCTAGTAACTTAAATAACGTTACGCTTGCAATGTAATAAGGAACACTTATATATAGGAAGTACCATCGGGGTATCCACCATGTCCTTATTACATCATTCACGTTTCATTATTCTTATCACTATAGGTTCTTACACATGACAAAACTTCGTGTGGTTTCTGTGCACTGAATTCTATAATTATGTATGCATCCTTAATTACGTAATTCCTTGCACAGTTCACACAGTTCATTTTTTAATGTACAGGGGAAGAAAATCAAATGAATAATCCTGTGATGACTTTGACTAGACCACCATAGGATCCCCTTAACTAGATCAACAAATGATCTCTTTAAATAGACCTCTAAAGGGTCTCTTCAACTAGATCATCATAGGATCTCTTCAACTAGATCGACAAATGATCTCTTTAACTAGATCAACAAATGATCTCTTTAACTAGATCAACGAATGAATAGATCAACAAATGATCTTTTTAACTAGATCGACGAATGAATAGATCGAAAATGGCCTCTTTAACTAGATCGACGAATGAATCTTTTTAACTAGACCACCCAAGGGGCCTCTTTAACTATATCAACACATGATATCTTTAACTAGATTGACGAATCAATCTCTTTAACTAGACCGCCCAAGGGGTCTCTTTAACTATATCAACACTTGATATCTTTAACTAGATTGACGAATCAATCTCTTTAACTAGACCACCCAAGGGGTATCTTTAACTATATCAACACATGATATCTTTAACTAGATTGACGAATCAATCTCTTTAACTAGACCACCCAAGGGGTCTCTTTAACTACATCAACGAATGATGTCTTTAACTTTGGAATCGTACTTTACAATCCAAGGGTCTTAACTATTACATAGAAGCCCATTAAGGATTTAAGATAGTACCTTTGGATATCCTTCTAAGAATTCATCATATGAAGATATGGAAGATTCTACGAGGATTTGGATAGTAAACATGGATCACACATAAACACATAATTGTCAACTTGGTCATCAATTTGTTATCAACTTGTTATTAATTTGTTCATTAGCTTGTTATCGATTGTACACTTGTATTCAAAGCACCAAGAATCCAATCAATGGACTTCAATTAGTACTTTAAACATTCTCAAGAATCTAACTATGAAGATAAGAAGATCTTATAGGAATTCGGTTTTGTTCTTATTGAATCGTAATATACGTTTTAAAGCACATAAAGAATCCAATTAAGGATTCTGATTTTGCGCTTTGGACATCCACAAGGATCTAATTATGAAGATAGGAAGATCCTATAAGGATTTTGGAATTCGTGTAGCGGGAGATGTTTCGAAACCTTGTACTAGATGTGCCTAAGTTAATACATGAAGCAGGATTTGGAGATCGTGTACTACGTATGTTAAGTCAACATACGAGCAGAGTGTTCTTGAAAACTATGCATGGGTTTCTTTGGAAGTGTATTTAATGTTTTTGAAATGTAATGTGTGACAAACGGCAAAATTCCGGTAATTCCGTACAACTTGAACAACTATTTCGACTATTATTTTCGCGTAATTGACTTAATTTTAATTAATTAAAGTCTTGAGAGTCTAGGAATTACAAAAATCATAGTGAATTATGATAATGAATCCGTTGCGATTAGAAACAATATCCTAGATTAACAATAGGAACGCGAATAAACGATACTTGTCAGTACTAGTCGAGGTACAGTCTGACACAATGAAAACATGACATACAGTTATGTCTATACAAATATTTTATAAAAAGCTTTGTCCAAAATTTATATGTGCCTTATTATTTACAATATTCCAATAAAAAAAACCAAATTGTTCAAGTCTGCAAAAAAATACAGCAATCGTGCGGAAATATACAGCATTCCGCAGAACGAAACAGTAACTGTCTGAAAAACCCAAAAATAAATATTATTTGACATAAATAAGATAATGGGTAGTAAAAACGACACAAAATCCGCAATCGAATCTTATCGCGTTAAGCTGCATGGCTAGTTCAGTAAACTGCCAGTCAGCAAAGCCGGTACCAGAACCGTGTCAAAAATAATAAAATGTTTAGTCCAAAAAGTTGGATTAATTATTTGGATAATAAAACATGTGCAAAAATAATTTTTTGTTATGTTATTATCCAAACGAAACACGGTGTCAGTATTTAACCCGATACAGGACCCGAACTGACTTTTTCACCCGAATTACAAACTAAAAATTTCGGTGAACTAGTTGTACCTAGTGTCACACTACTTTAAAATATAAAGGTTTAAAACCTTGTAGATATTTTTATATAAAATGTCAAAGTTTTTAACATGCTTAAAGCTTCTAGTTTAAAACAAATTTTTATAAAAAGTGCGACTTATGTCGGAAAATGCTTAACCTGCGCGAAGATCAAGGCTGAATATCAGAAACCCTCGGGCTTGTTACAACAACCCGAGATTCCCGTTTGGAAATGGGAACAAATATTGATGGACTTCATTACTAAGTTACCCAGGACTTCAAAAGGCCATGACATGATATGGGTAATCATCGATAGATTGACAAAGTCCGCACACTTCTTGCCAATTCGGGAGAAGGATAGTACTGAGAAACTAGCGGAACTCTATGTCAGAGAAATAGTGGCTCGTCATGGGGTACCTATTTCAATCATTTCGGACCGAGATGGTCGTTTTGTTTCTAGAATTTGGAAATCATTCCAACAGGCCTTTGGATCGCAGTTAAATCTAAGTACAGCCTTTCATCCACAAACTGACGGCCAGAGCGAACGGACAATCCAAACACTCGAAGATATGCTTCGTGCTTGTGTTATGGATTTAGGCGGCAATTGGGATACTCATCTACATTTAGTTGAGTTTTCCTACAGTAATAGCTATCATACTAGTATACAAGCTGCACCGTTTGAAGCTCTTTATGGTCGAAAGTGTCGCTCTCCGCTATGTTGGGCGGAAACAGGAGATAGTCAGTTAATTGGTCCGGAGCTAGTCCAAGAGACTACGGATAAAATTTTCCAGATCCGAGACCGTATCAAGGCGGCTCGCGATCGACAAAAGAGCTACGCAAACAAAAAGCGAAAACAATTATCTTTCGAGGTCGGAGACAAAGTCTTATTGAAAGTCTCACCCTGGAAAGGCGTAGCGAGGTTCGGTAGACGTGGAAAGCTAAACCCACGTTACATTGGACCATTTGAAATCTTAGAAAAGATTGGCACTGTTGCCTACAAGTTGAAGTTACCAGATGAACTTAGCAGTGTGCACCACACGTTTCATGTGTCGAATCTTAGAAAGAGTCCAACACAAGATACCGTTATCATCCCTACGGATGAAATTCACATTGACGACAAACTCCAATTCACCGAAGAACCTGTTGAGGTCACGGACTGGAAGGTTCAGAAAACACGGAGAAGTCGTATCAAGTTAGTAAAAGTTCGTTGGAACTCTCGTCACGGACCTGAGTATACTTGGGAACGTGAAGACCAAATGAAAGCAAAATATCCTCAACTGTTTCCGAAGACTCCTACAAAGAATAACAAATCTCGAATTTCGGGACGAAATTCTCAATAACAGGGGGAGAATGTGACAAACGGCAAAATTCCGGTAATTCCGTACAACTTGAACAACTATTTCGACTATTATTTTCGCGTATTTGACTTAATTTTAATTAATTAAAGTCTTGAGAGTCTAGGAATTACAAAAATCATAGTGAATTATGATAATGAATCCGTTGCGATTAGAAACAATATCCTAGACTAACAATAGGAACGCGAATAAACGATACTTGTCAGTACTAGTCGAGGTACAGTCTGACACAATGAAAACATGACATACAGTTATGTCTACACAAATATTTTATAAAAAGCTTTGTCCAAAATTTATATGTGCCTTATTATTTACAATATTCCAATAAAAAAAAAAACCAAATTGTTCAAGTCCGCAGAAAAATACAGCAATCGTGCGGAAATATACAGCATTCCGCAGAACGAAACAGTAACTGTCTGAAAAACCCAAAAATAAATATTATTTGACATAAATAAGATAATGGGTAGTAAAAACGACACAAAATCCGCAATCGAATCTTATCGCGTTAAGCCGCATGGCTAGTTCAGTAAACTGCCAGTCAGCAAAGCCGGTACCAGAACCGTGTCAAAAATAATAAAATGTTTAGTCCAAAAAGTTGGATTAATTATTTGGATAATAAAACATGTGCAAAAATAATTTTTTGTTATGTTATTATCCAAATGAAACACGGTGTCAGTATTTAACCCGGTACAGGACCCGAACTGACTTTTTCACCCGAATTACAAACTAAAAATTTCGGTGAACTAGTTGTACCTAGTGTCACACTACTTTAAAATATGAAGGCTTAAAACCTTGTAGATATTTTTATATAAAATGTCAAAGTTCTTAAAATGCTTAAATCTTCTAGTATAAAACAAATTTTTATAAAAAAAAATTCAGCAATTTTCTTTTCTTTTGGCTGAAGTTTCGTTCAAGGTGGGTCCCCATTTGAGCTTACTCATGCCTTTTGTTGTGTTGGATGTGTTAAATGAATAATTAGTGGCAATTTCCAAGATTTAGACATCCCTTACACTCCATCTCTTCCATTATTCCCAAAACCATCAAACACTACAATTCCTTCTCTCTCTCTCTCCAAAATCGTTCAAACCAAACATCACCTACATCACCTTCATTTCAATATTCAAACTCAAGAACACATGCACATATGGAAGTTCATGGATGAAACAAGATACTAAGGAGTTTAGTAAAGCTATTTGGAACATTTTCGGTGGAACTAGAAGGCTTAGATCATCAAGATTTTTCTTATCTTCATCTTTGTTTCCTTGCAAAAATTTGTAAGAATAACATACTAGCTTCACTTTTATTTTTGATTTCTTTTACAAGTTCATCAAAAACCCACTTGAAAAATAACAAGAAACAACTAAAAATCATTATTTTTAAACATGATTTTTCTATGATTATGAGATGAACTTGGAAGAATCTAGCCTAATCAATTTGAATCTTGGTTATTTTCACTCAAAAATAAGATCTACATACATGCATGTAGGATCAACCAAGATTCATCAACAAAGGAACAAACACGAATTTTTATGAACACGCATGCTAGTAAAATATGAGAAACCATTTAAAAACTAAGAAAATAAATTTTCGAAATATTTCTTGGATAAAGTTTCCATTTCTGGAAAGGATAAAAATCAAGAAATATGTTGATAGTAAATGTTTTGAATACACACTTATGCTTTAAATGACTTTGTAAGACATCTAAAACCAGAGTTTTTCATAAAATCTCGATCTATAATTTGTTGGCAAAAATAAGGAATAAAGTTTCCTTTTTAGGAAAGTTAAGAACAATATCATGTTCAGGCTACTTTTGTTGACAAATTTTGTTAAATATTGATACTTGATGATGTTTTGTATTGAAATAATTTGAAAACAAGTTTTGTATAAACTTGGGGAAAAATCCATATTTCAAACAAAACTATGGAAATTTTTTTATATATTTTGCTATGTATTAAAAGTTGTTAAACAAAGAAGTTTGTTACTAAACAATTATTTGAGGTCTTTAAATTTTGAACAAAGTTATAAATCCATGTTTTATAAAAAGATTTCTAAATAAAAATGACAAGTATATATTTTTGGATAAAATGTGTACTTACAAAAATATTCATCAAGTATCATAAGTTATATATTTTGATGTGTACATCATGTGTTAGTTCTAGTAGGAACAAATACAAACTTTCTACACATCACGAAAATTACAAAAATATATATATGAAATTGATAAAATGTCCATCCTTGGACACGAACACAAAAACGGACAAATTTGGACAATATGGACTTTTGGACAAACAAAAATGTTACGGACAATACGAACAAGCGGCATAAATTATGGTCAAAACGGACGACGGACGAAATTATGGACATATTACCAATCCGAGGACTTAATACGACATCTAGACGATCTTTCGACACGAACACAAAAATTACGTTACCATTAAGAAACTTCGGACATTTTGAAAACTTATAAAAAGTATTATGTTTCTATTACCTAAAAAGTATAATTAGTAAATTTTTATAAAATTGTTTTTATAAAAATGAAAGGCTTATCTTTTTCAAATGGGCTAAATATTTATATAAATGGGCTTATATTTTTTTAATAAATTATATTGGGCTTAAACTAAATACTTGGGCTAAGCCCAATAGCAAATAACTCATGGGCCAAGCCCAATACCAAACTTATGGGCCCAAAAGCCCAACACTATTTAAGCCCAACACTATTTGGGCCCAATATCATAATTTATTAGGCTAAGTCCAATGACATAAATTGTAAAGAAATACAAGTGTATGATTGATAAATACTAGACACAAAGTTCAACTAACAATAAAGACATACAAGTCTTACACATATTTAAGACATAAGACTTGTACTCAAGTTAATCACTAAGACCGAAGTGTCTAACAAATATAACAACTAAGACATAAGACTTGTACTCAAGTTAATTACAAAGACCGAAGTATCTAACAAATATAACAACGATTGTAGGTCGCAACACTGTTCAGGACTACCGCAAGTGAAATCATATTTACTTCTACTCACCGACGTGATACTGTGAGTTCATGTCCCCTTTTCGTCTTAAATACTTTTTAAGCTTTACAACTATCGGGGAAAATACATGTACAATAGTGTGATAAGTCAAGGAATGAAACACCTTAGATCATGTGCGAAATTAGGGCCATAACTAAAGCACCATTAATCCAGTTTGGACCAAGGAACAAAGGGTTAGATCTAATGGGTTTTGGCGAGCCCCACTCATGGCCATTCATTTGCCTAGGGGTGCGTTTGTTGCCCTACGACATGGTGTCGATACAATTAAAATCGTCTAGGGTTGGATTGCTTCCTATTTCGTCACCTATATTAATGTCCTTGCAAAACATTAATGATCACGATTTCATTGACGCTTTTCATACTATATTTGATTCAAATACAAATACATTCTACATTTTTCGGATGTATCATATGCAACTAAACTGCATGAACTCGCTTAACCTTTGTTGATTTTTCTACTTAAACATGTATTTCAGGGAATTAGTGGACCTTGTCAGGGATTCTAATTCAGGAAACAAGTATCAAGACTCCGTGCCATCTTTTGAAGGGTTTATCTATTATACTGCCGCTTTGCGGTGTTATAGTGGACAAAGCCTTAATGTTTAAAACTTTAGTTTTGGATGTATGAAATAGTAACAACTTATTTTCTTTGAATGGTTTGTAAATTATAAACTTAATGTATGTTGCGCATCTTTTGAACAATTATGGTAATTGCAGTGGAGTATGTTTTATTCATTTAGTATGTTTACTTATATCGTTATGCAATGAGAACCAACAGATCACACCTCGCGCTTCCGCTACGAGCAGGGTGTGACATAATGCTTTCAAAATCTTGTACTAGATATACTTGGTAGATATGTTTATAAAGTGTTGTAAAACCATGTGAGATGATTTTGGAATCATGTATGAGGTTTTTGAAAACATGGATAATGTTTTTTTTTTTTTTTTTTTTTTTTTTTTGAAATTATGCACTTGGTATATTGGAAAAAAAATATACTATGTTTAGATATTTTTAAACCCTATGAAATGTTTTTGAAATCATGAATGATGTTTCGAAATCATATACTATGTATATTGTTTTGAAATCAGAAAGAAATGATATGTACATAGACGTATTGCATAAGACCAATTAAGGACTTATGGAAAGTACCCTTAGATATTTAAGCAAGGATTTAAAGTGATACTTTGAGTATTCGTCCAGAGTTGTAACTTGTACCTTGTACTTGATTTTCGAGGAAATCGCGAGCGATCACTAAAATGGAAGAACTACAAGAGTAGTTTGTCTTGCAAGGAATACGGTTCCATGGTGTCGGTATCGTAGGGGTATGTCATACACATATGTAACCACATTTTTTTTCGTACATCGAAATGCAAATAAAGATTTATTTATAAACCAACATAATTGTTTCATGGTCTAGGATAAACAAGAAATAAAACATAAAGTTCAGCTGTCTCGAAGCGGCATCGTCTTCCAGTTGGCCAAATGCTCATCCACGGGCTGGATTTGCATTTTAAGCTTTGGGCAATTATTCCTGAAGTGGCCCATCTCGCCACAGTTGTAGCAAGAACCAGGTGGAAAACGAGCTTGAGCAGGGTTGGCTTGAGGTTGGTTTGGACCACCTTGGTTTGGGTTAGTTCGACAAGCATTTTCCAAGTGACCAAGTCGCCCATATGCTGCACACTGACGACACTGTAGGTGAGCCTGGTGGTGTGCATTACACCTGTTGCATATTGGTGCGGTACCGACATAAGGTTTCCTTGCAGGAGGTTGAGCTGGTTTGTTGTGAGTGTTTTGGTTGGGTTGAGCAGCAACCGCCTAGTTTTGTGAAGCCTTACGCTTCTTAGAAGATTCGGTTTTGTTTCCCTTGTTTTCCTCTTGAGTAGTATTAGCTGCTTGTTTCTTGTCGCCTTTTCGGAAACGTTTACCCTTTCTGATCTGAGATTCAGTCAGGGTAGTGGATAGTTCAATGGCCTGTCTAACTGTGGTGGGATTACTACCAGTAAGAATGTCCTGAACTGGGCCAGGAAGGCCATCGATGTATTTCTCAATTGCCTTATCCAAAGGCGTAACCATAGTTGGACATAATAAACTTAACTCCTCATAACGATCAGTGTAGGCTCGATGTTCACCGCTGTCTTGTTTAACATCATCAAATTCCCTTTCCAATGCCCTGAGTTCATGACAAGGACATAACTCCTTCATCATTAGAGCTCGAAGCTCTTCCCAGGTTTGTGCCATTGCCACATCGGCACCCCTATCCCTCATTACACCGTTCCACCATGTAAGTGCTCTTTTCTGGAATACACTCGATGCAAACTCAACCTTTCGCTCGTTTGGGCATTGTACATGACGAAACATGCTTTCGAGACTCTCAAACCATTGTAGGAGCCCAGGACCCCTTCAGACCCAGTAAATGTGAGTGGCTTAGCTGAGTTGAATTGTTTATAGTTGCACGGAGCGGGTGTATTGTTGTTATTGTTATTGTTTGCTTGGTTTATCTGGGCTATCAGGTTTGAGACTACAACAGTGATTTGCTGAGTGATTAAGGCTGCAATAGCGGCATTCTGAGTTTGATCACGTCAAGAAGGCATTCTAAAAGAGCAAAGAAACATGAAAGGAAACGAGTGAGATGATATTGGATAGTCAAAATTTGAATTCTTTGAAAGAATATCGTCAAAGCATGAAGATTGTGATCATTTGTTTGTTACCTAAAACAAGCAAATGACACTGTGACTAATCAAAGTAAATAGGTCATAGTAATGTATCACGAAGACATGCTTTAGCCTATAAGTGGACACTCACCCCAAGAGTTCTCAGGTAAGAATGACTGGTCCGATACTGCGGATTTGTACGAACACTCTAGCCTTAGACAGAAAACAAGAGGTACAGGCATCCACCCTTCCAGATTGCACGTGTTCACATTATAAGACCCAAACTTTGACGAGATTTTGAAAACTTTGAAGGTTAAAAACCATATAATAAATCATCTATGAATAGATGATTGGTTTTCAAAACGGATTTGTAATTTGTGTTCTTGTTGTGGTTGTCACCTAAAGATAGGTGACGGTACTGTTTTAGAATCTAAACGTAAGTAAACTCGCGTTAGGGTTCTAGGAAGGTTATAGACTAGGTCAAAGCATTACTAATAACCTAATTCCCTATAACCATGAGCTCTGATACCAACTTTTTTGTCACACCCCGACCGCGTAAAACAACAAACCGCGGCGGAAACGTCGAGGAGTGTCGTAAGAGAATCATTGTTTCACAACACATGGTAGTTGAAGTTTAGTTTTATTACATTAATTGTCTCAATGTTTTGATTTAAACCAAATAATTACAACAATTTTCTTTCAAGTTTTAAGTCACTAAAGCCCGCGTCCATCCTATATGTAGCAAATAATCAACAGTCATCACATCATAGAACCTGAAACATATGTGAAAATAGTCAGCATAAAAATGCCGGCGAGTACATAGGTTTTGTTTGTCAAATTCATGGTTTTAAATCCATATTGCAATACCTTGTCCAACTACGAGAGTTGTCGTGTATGTAACTGGATATCAAAAAGTGGTTAATATTGCAATATGTTTTATCATCTTTACAAGATGATATTAGTAAACCAAAACCATTGTAGCCATGAATCTTGACTGAAAACATTTGTCTTTTGTAAAATAAGTAGTAAATCGTCTTGTATAAAAACTCGTATGGTTTATATCTTTAAGAAAACCTCGTACTATGACATCATTTGAAAACATTCGTTCAAGTGATCTAGATAACGCCACTGAATGTCATATGATAAAAGCACTTATATATCAGAAGTACCAGCGGCGTATCTACCATGCTTTTATCACATTACACCCGTCCCGTTATCTAATCACTTACCATAAACTAATCGTCCAAAATCGTTCAAGTTGTTCAAATCGTTCTATCTTTCAAATCGTTCATGTTATAAACCATCGTTCAATCGTTCGTGTTTTAAATTGTGAAATACAACTTTTGGTCGTTCTTTAAAGAATACATTCAACCCTGTGTGACTCGATATATCACCCATGGGGTATCTTTAATAGGCCCTAAAAGACCTCTTTAACAAGATTAACAAATCAACAAATGCTTTGTTAACCATAAAACAGTTTTTGTCGTTCCCAAACAACCCACCAAATCCAGTGAATAGCCTAGTGACGGGATTTGTCAGATCCTATGGCACCATAACATACTACTTGTCGGCTTAATCATGGTTAATGAATGTCATTCGAAGGTCTTTCGACTAACGCCCAACATGTTTGTTCACATTATTGACATCATCGTGTTTTATATAAACCATAACATGTGAATATGAAAATATTGAAAAGCATTTAGCACATATGAATCACCCCAAAACAATTAAAAACAGTAAAAGAGGGGAATTATGTACTCACATGAGATTGCAAGTCTCCTTGATTAAGTGTCCTAACAAAGCTCGGGCAATCAAGGAATCAAGTGACACCTAATATCGGATTACTATGATAATAATCGGGACCTAAAACGGGAGATCGGGTTGAATGAGGTATTGTAAAGCAAATGAGTGTTGGAACTCATGTGATATGGTTTAACAAAGTCTACATTCTGATTCGGAACCTATCCTAAGTGCTTACGACCTGTTACGACCAGTTAAGGTAGTCTACGCTACTTTAACGCGTCGTTCACGCGAATGCGCGTTCAAGAGGCCTAACTAGTCATATGACAAGTGTTGTATGCCCTAACATGTTTAAATATGTTGCATAATCAGTTTAAGTGACAAAAATTAAGTTACATATGCTTAAAATCCAATTTATGCATGAAAAGGCCATTTAGGTCATTTTCCTAAGGCATATAAACTACCTATCATACAACTAATTAAACTAAGTGACCATATGGTATAACCTCGGAAGGTTATTCCCTATATAACTATGGTCACAAAATATGCTTGGTCGGATCCTAACGATCGACCAAACGGGTCGGGTTTGAAAGTCTAAGCGGTTGTCGAGACCGCTTGACTTTTCGACCCTATACAAGCACTATACTAAAAGTGATGAGTTAAACATGTTAAAACATGTTTAACTAAGTTAGAAAACAAGTTTGATATAAAAAAGTGTTTTGATACCCGAAGCTATCTTCGTTGTAAAATACGCATAAATACGTATTTTGACCGAAACTTTGACTCGTCACTTCGACTAATCAACGTGGTAATCAGTAGGTATAGTCACAAGGGACTATAACCATCGTGATTATGCTCACGTTGCAAAGTTCAAACGAACTTTGTGTTGACCAAACCATGTTCAAAGCAGAAAGTCAAACACTGTTTGACTTTTATGCTTGAAAAGCATGAACAAGCATGAAAGAAGCTTACAAAGGGTCCAAGCTAGGAAGAATTGAATTAAAATACTCAGGTATGAAGCCTTAGCTTTAACTTAAAGCAGATTTAATTCAATTTGAGCAAGGAAAAAATGCAAACTTGGTGGGTATTTATAGGAAGTATTGAGTTCTTAGGATGATTACAAGTGTTTTTGAAAGGATCAAAGCATGATCACATGTGGCACATGGTTTAGAATACTAGGGGAATCCAAATGCCAGTCCATAGAGTGTTAAAACCATGTCTAAAACCCAAGGAACAGGTGCTGTTTGCTAAAAACTGGTTTTCAGCACAGAGGTGCCTCAGGAGACATGCGGAAGAGGCCACAGATTCTTCCGCGACAACCCTGGCTGAACCTGCTGAAACTTGTTCAATTTTTGGCAGTTTTGGTCCCTTCACTTGATTTAAGGAATTTTTGACGCGTTTAAGCCCCGTTAACCCCATTTATAGGCTCTACAATGATGTTAAAGCATAGGGAACATGAAATATGCTTGAAAACATCTCAGATGTCGGTTCGTTTGGTCGTACAGTCACGTTATTCGGCTAATTACGACGAAAACTCGAACGGACGCGAAAACGATCCAAATTACGCGACGAATGGTATTTTTGCATTCCTATCACTAAGATAACATATTTTAATGATTACGAAAATTTTTGGATGTCCGGATATGTTCAGAACGTAAGATATACGCGTAAATGCAAACCTGTGCACTTTTTGACGCTTTTAGTCCCTATTGATCAAATAAGCATATTTTCGCATACCAAACCCCTCAAAGCCTATTTATAAGTTATGTAAAGGATATTTAGGGTATGTTTAGCTTATGATCAAGTTCCGGAATGTTCGTTACCATACGAATCAGAAGACTTTCGCAGTTTGTCGTAAATAGTCCCTTCGATCGAATAAACTTGATTTTGACACACCATACCCTCCAAAACTTATTTCTAAGTTATGTAAAGGTTATTTAAGGTATGTTAAGCCAAGGTCACTGTTCCAGAGTGTTTATCGTGTTAAACTGATTACGTTTACGCATCAGTTCGTGTATAACTTTCCAGAAAGCGATTTAAAGCTTGAAATCGAACAAGAATTGATATGTGCAAAAGTTACATGAAATTGTACAAATCCTGAGAGTGAAACACAAGATTTCATTGGATTTGTATTTGTATGATGGTCGTAGAGGCACAGATGTCACACCGTGTGCAGAAGCGTATCTGTACTACCAAGATTTGCTAGATTTTGTGAATCTTAGCGTTGACCACGCCCTGTGCTCAGTGGGCACACCCCCGTGGTGAGAAGTAGAAGCTTCTACAGCTTTGTCTTTTCTGCAGGCATCAGGACACGCCCCCGTGTCCGCTGGGCACAGGGCCATGGTCAGCCTCCTGTTTTCTTGTTTTTGCTTGTGGAGATGCTGTCGAGGGGTCGAGCATGCCAAGTTTATTCCTTTTCTTTGTATTTATGTTAGTTTTTTCTGCATATTTGTTCCTTTTGTTCATTTAAGCTCATTTGGTCCTGAAAATACAAAAGTAAGACAAAAGCACACTTTTTCCAACATTCGTACTAAAAAAGGTTTAGTTTTATTCCTCATTTGATGTAATTTATATGTTGTATTTTACACACATCAAATACCCCTACACTTGAATCTTTGCTTGTCCTCAAGCAAACTCTTTATTATGTGGCTTACACACCCAAATGGAATGGGTAGAAGAAAAGATTTTGGGCTTGTCTTGAGTGCCGGGAATCCAAGATCTTTGTTGGGTTTTATTTTTATACTATTTACAATCCTATTCGTTATGATTTATTTAGAATGTTTCATAAGAGAAATTACTTATTTGGGCATAACATGCCTTTTTAAAATTCCATTTATATACAAGTTCACATACCTCACGGGGGATCACTCAACACTCGGCCGAAGATGTATTTTTGTGAAACACTCAAGACCGGCATGGAACTTACTTCTACCATATGCTTGCCAAGCAATCAATCCTCCTCCTTTTTAACTATAAATCTTTGTAAATATCAAGAGGACTTGGGGAAGGGTTAAGCTTGGGTTAAAGGTAGGTGGTTTTGGGTTAGTGGTTAGTAAAAATGGCTAAAAGCGTAAAAAACGTCGGTCGTCGTAAAACGTTTTGTTTTTGTGACTTTTATTTAAACTAAGCATTTTCAAACAATTCTTTGAGGAACTTGTTTGTTTATTGCTAGACTTCATTTTTTTTATAAGTAAACGTCACAAGATAACCGGGCTTTTTACTAAAATAAATGGTTGAAAAGAAAAAGGTTTTGGTGGGTAAAGAGTGTTTGTTTTGTGGGTTTAGAAATGAAAAGGTTTAGGCTCAAAGGGGTTAACTAGGGGGATTTTGGATAGGTGAAAAAGAAAATGAAAAATAATGGTGTTGAAAAGAAAATGGGTTAGTCCAAATGCCTCCATCATTTACTTACATGGGTTTAAGTTGGTAAAGACCGGGAATATATTGTCGTGGCAAGTTCTAGAGTCGTAAGAAACAAGCGGCTATTCACACAAGAAACGAAAAATGAGCATTTAGTTTAAAGATATGTATTTGTATGCTCAATAAAGGCTAAAAACTCACTTTCTGTGGTAATGGTTTATTATGTGATCAAATATATATAATCAAATTTTAACTAGATTTGTCATGCCATTTTATAATTTTATTATGTTGGTTCTTTTTATCACGACGCTATCGGTTGTAAATTTGTAAAAGTATAACCTTTTTAGAACTTTTTATTCCTAAATTAAACCAAGACAAGTAAAAAAAATAAAAGTTTTTGAAAAAATTTGGGGTGATTATCGGTTCCAATAGAGTTTTGTGCAAGGCTTGTTATTAGGACTTGCAAAATTCAAGGTTTAGCATCCTCCCCACACTTAAATTACACATTGTCCTCAATGTGTCCAAAAAATAAATTTTTAGGTTGATTGAATGTGTAAAAAGGTGTTGAATTACAAAAATTTAAGCTACTGGGCGTCTGGGCACGGGCCGTGTTGGTCCGGGCACGGCCTCGTGCTCAGATTGCCAGTATCATATTTATCAGAAGGCTGGGCACGGGGGCGTGTTCAGTGAACACGGCCCCATGTCCAGTTACCTGAACTGTGTGTTTTCTGCAGAACCTTGGGCACGGAGGCGTGTTGGGCTAGGAACGGCCCCGTGCTGAACTTGCTGTAATGAAGAAAAAGTCATCGGGAGGCTCTATTTTTGTGCATGGGGTGTGGGTTATTGTTTCCCTTGGTAACCTCCACCATTTCAACTGTGTTTTACCATTACAACATCATCCAAACACCATTAATTAAAACCATCATTCATTCAAGAGTGAATTACATAATTCCTAGAAAATGAAACGTACATACTACAAACTGGATAAGTAGGTTATAAAATGCAAGAAATATTAAACCACTAAGAATTCCTAGCCTAGATATTTTTATTATAAGAACAAAATTTTCGAAAAGATGATTCTTTCGGTTGTGAAACGCTTATAGAACTTCTTCTCCGGGAAGGGCTCTTCACACTTCGTTAAGCCATTCTTATATCTCCTGGGGGAGAAGGAAGGCGGGCTCATTGTTTTCCTCTTGTTGAGGAGGTGTAACTTCCACCGGGACCTCTTGTAAGGCATCATGAGGAGGTTCCGGGGGAACGTCGTCCCATACGGTAGGATTAATAACTTCTTGTGCCAAGTTCCAATCTTCTTGGGGAAGAATCAGTTCCATAGGAGTCATTGCAAGAATGTTCCACCTTTGGTGCAAAAGGTTGATTTCTTGGAAGCTATTTTCTAGCCCCACCGTTAGATAGTTCATACGATCGATTAGGACTTCTTCTACGGATGTCATCTCGTCGAGTGCCTCACTTAGCGCCATTACGTAACGTACAAGGGTTGCTTCGATCGAAGGCCTTCGTTCCCTGCGATTGTTCCTTGAGTGAGCTGAAGAGGTTCCGCTATTCTGGCTCGACATTCTAAGAAAACAAGTCGAAAAGTTGAATTTAATGAAACTATAACTCCGGCCATGGCCCCGTGCTCGCTGAGCACGACCCCGTGGCCACCATTCTGCAGGTTTTTAAAACAAGTAATCTTGGAGTTTTAAATTATTTTTCAGACTTTTGAAACATTTTTGAGCAGAAATAACTTAAAACAGTGTTGTAAAACTTATTTTTGACAAGAATTCTTGATTAAAAACCTTACAAATGTCACAATAAAGCTTGAAAACTTGGAGATTTCAAGCTTTAATGGAGGTTTTAAGGAGTTAGAGAAGAAGAAGGCAATAGACAAAAGTAGTAAAGACAAGATGGTTGTTGAGAAACTTCTTTAGAATATACCTTGTAGGGTATATGTGAAGATCCCACCAGATCTTTGTTTTTGGAATGAGTCCAAGTGTGCAGGAATCTTGCTGCATTTATAGAAAACGACAGCACGCTGACCACGGCCACATGTCGGTTGGACACGGCCCCGTGGTCAGACTAGAATCTGACACATTTTGTCTGTATTCTGATTTTAAATCAGACACAAATCTTCAGGTGGGCACGGGGGCGTGTTGACCTGGACATGGCCCCGTGGCTAGAGGTTTTTATAAAGTTTCGTCTATTTTTAAGGATTTTATCCTGATCAGGTGGTTCCTTATTGGACGGAACCACACCGAAGTGCCTGAGGTACCTTAATTGCCCTAGCTTTAGACAAGAACGCAAGAGGTTATCGGAAAGGGTGAATCCTAAGTTAAATACCGGTGGGCGAGACCAACCTTTATTTCCCTTATCCGGGCTCTAGTTAAAGAATGTATATGCCGAATCGCTCAGGTCTATGTATGCATCGGCGGAGACCGATGGGGAGTCCTTCTTGGCACAATCGACACAGGGACGACTATCGCTCATGTCCTCACAAGAGTTAGAGGTGGTTTCGGGAGCAACGATGTTGTTATATTCCGAATATGATCTCAACAATTCTCCTTGATCATCCTCTTGAGATGAATTATTCATTTTCGTCTCAAGTTCTTTTATCAATTGGAGAATTACTTCTTCCATTTGAAATAATTCTTCAAGAATCATATCATCTAAAAGAGTTGATTGAGAGAATTCGAGGGAGAGATATAGATTGTTTTACTTTCACCCATCTTAAGGTTACAGGAAAACGATGGTCTATATAGTGGGGAGTGTAATTTAAAAATTAACATTTTAAATCTTCATGAGTTCCACCACATATTTGACACCACGCACCATAAGAGGAGCGAAAGTAAAAATGATCAGTATCACTCATGTTTGTGTCAGAAATTACCCACCGTCGGGATCTTACGGTTCTGTTTTCAGTAAATAAAACTTGGGCATGGGTGCATGTTCAGTGGGCACGGACCCGTGTTCAGCTACTGTCTGACTTAAAACAGGATTGCCAGTACCAAAGATTGGGCACGGGGGCGTGTTCAGCGAGCACGGCCCCGTGTTGAGCTTTGCAGAAATTGAAAAATCTAAAAAAAAATCCTAAAAAACAGAAAAATAAGAAAAACGATTAGGCCGTTGATTCCTAACTTTCTTAAAATCCTTGTGTCGAGTGTGTTATGATTTTATTTATATTTTAAGCCCTTTTTAACACATTAGTCAAGTTTTAAATTTATAAAACACGATATTCTACTAACACTAAACACACATATGGGCAAGTGCACCCATCGTGAGCGTAGTATAGCGTTGGTAAGATACCGAGGTCGTCCAAGGACACACGAGATTTTAATACCGGTTTATCCTCAACGTCTAATCTAATCAAAATTTTTAGAAAAGGTTTTAAACATGTAACTAAAAACTAAAATGCTGAAAAAGAAAAATAAAAGAAAAAACAGATAGACAAGATGAATCACTTGGACCCGACTCGCCTTTAATGTAACCTTTGGTGATTTCCGCAATTTTCCACTTTTTAAGAGATTATCTTAGTTATAGTAGTAGGCCCCTCTTTTGAAGGTGACGTTACCCTCAACCCAGTGGTTTGAGTCAGCAAGGATACAATCCCAAAGGGTCGGAATATTGGAAGACAATTAATTAAGTTATTAATGCGTAAAGTGGTAGGCCCCTCTTTTGAAGGCGACGTTACCCTCAGCTAAGTGGTTTGAGTCAGCAAGGATACAATCCCAAGTAGCTAGGTTAATGTATTAATTGTAGTTTACATATGAGGGGATCAAACCATTCGCACCCCCGCCATCCAATACCAGTGGGTATTGAAGGAGGTCCTAGTAAGCTTGACCCAGGTCCTTGCAGGATCTATACACTGAACAAGGCAAGAACATTACTAAACCATTCCCTTAACCCCCGACCAGGTAGCCAACATATCTCTATATAGACCGTAGAGATATGAATGGTGAAAATCTTTTACTTTATATAGACAGTAAAGTAATGCCAAGACACCACAGACAAATGATAAAGAAGTTTCACCTTCAACATAAGAAACTAGATTTTAAAGTCATTAATACAAAACCAAATAAAAAGTGTGCAAAGATTAAAAATCAAAAGTATTACACAAAATGCTTGTCTTCACCAAGTGATGTAAGAGACTTAGCCAAGCATGGCCTTTGATTGACAAGAACTCTTATGATCAATCTTGGATCCTGAGACTACTACACACACTCTAAGGTGGATGATGGATGATGGTGGTGGATGTGGGTGTTGTACTGGTGGTGGAGTGGTGGTGAAGTGGGAGAAATGTGGTTTGCCAAGGGATGCCTTTGAAGTGAGCTAAGCACCCCTATTTATAGCCTGAACAGAAGCCCGGCCACAGCCCCGTGTCCGCTGGACATAGCCCCGTGGCCATCGTCTTTCTCTTCCTTCATTAATTGCTCTTGTCTGTATTAGGCTCCACACGACCCCTTGTTTGCTGGGCACGGCCCCGTGTGAAGAAGAGTATCTGTACTACCAAGATTTGCTAGATTTTGTGAATCTTAGCATTGACCACGCCCCGTGCTCAGTAGGCATGCCCCCGTGGTGAGTAGTAGAAGCTTCTACAGCTTTGCCTTTTCTGCAGACATCTAGCCACGCCCCCGTGTCCAACACGGGGCCGTGGTCAGCCTCCTGTTTTCTTGTTTTTGCTTAGGGAGATACTGTCGAGGGGTCGGGCATGCCACGTTTATTCCTTTTCTTTGTATTTATGTTAGGTTTTGCTGCATATTTGTTCCTTTTGTTCATTTAAGCTCATTTAGTCCTGAAAATACAAAAGGAAGACAAAAGCACACTTTTTCCAACATTAGTACTAAAAAAGGGTTAGTTTTATGCCTCATTTGATGTAATTTATATGTTGCATTTTACACACATCAGCACGATGTGCAAATTATTGACACACCCCCTAGAACTGAAGAGCCAATTGAGAATGTGGATTTGATGGGGATAGAGAGTGAAGAAGAAAATGTGTTTGAAGAGACTTTGATGGATGATGCTGAGATTGACGTAAATGTTGGTGATATTGAAACATGGATTGAAACCGAAGGCGTCGCAACCCCCGACCCCTTGCCCCGAGGGGCAGGCGGCCGCGAGATGCACAGAGTATTTGAAATAATTCTTCGAGAATCATATCATCTAGAAGAGATGATTGAGAGCATTCGAGGGAGAGATAGGGATTGTTTTTACTTTCGCCCATCTTAAGGTTATAGGAAAACGATGGTTCTATATAGTGGGGAATGTAATTTAAAAATAATATTTTAAATCTTCATGAGATCCGCCACATATTTGACACCAAGCACCATAAGAGGAGCGAAAGTAAAAATGATCAGTATCACTCATGTTTATGCCAGAAATTACCAACCGTCGGGATCTTACGGTTCTATTTTCAGTAACTGAAACTTGGGCACGGGGGCGTGTTCAGTGGGTACGACCCCGTGTTCAGCTATTGTCTGACTTAAAACATGATTGCCAGTACCAAAGATTGGGCACATGGTTGGTATCAGTGTTTATTAATTTGGCAGCGGAAATTAAACATCAGGACTGTAGTTAGAAATATTTTATCAGAGTGTAACGTGTAAACACCAAACTTTTATAATTAATAAATATATGGGGAAAAACCCAAGTTTCTATTACAATATATTTATAGGGATAAACCCTAATTATTGAAAACATAAACTCCTTTTTTGTTTACGTAACTTTTATAGCCACTTTTCCAAGCCTTCAGTGCTCTCCTGCTGGCTTCTATTAGCTTCACATTAAGTTACCTAAAACGCGTTTTAAAAATATTTTATCTGCAAGAAATGCTGGCGAGTGCATCCCAGTTTAATCAAAACAAGCTTTTATATCTTTACAGTATTGGGAGCGATTACAATGTTTATATCTACCCAATTACCACCCACGGTACTATCAATTCTGACTTGTGGTCTTGCTACCATTCACAATATGGTAACAAGTAATGTATACAAAACCCCAACATACCGACACTAATTGTAGAATACATAAACTCAATCACTGTTATCATAATTTAAAACAATTTGAGGTTTTGGTAAAACAGTTTGGTAGAAAAAGAGAATGACTCACTTTGTTGACTTAGATAATAGTACTGCTTCCTGGTGACTTCCTGGTTATAATCTATTAAAATTAAACAATGCACATGTGTTAGTAAGAAAGCCCAATTTACATTAGCCATACCCTCAAGACAGAACTCTAATGAACTGAGTCAGGCAGAGCCTTGACATGCGTTACGGAGCCGTAGATCAATCGGGTAGAGTAACCAATACGTAACCGGGGGTTATAATACTTAAAACGAGGTAGAGCTTCGCTCTTTAGGGGTATAATACCCAAGTATTATTACACTATTACTTTGAGAGAAGAAAATAAATGAGCGCCTGATAACTGAGGTCGAGACAACAATTTATAGGTCTGATAAGGGGCGACTCGCGCCCCGCGACTCCATGTGGTTAGCCCTTCGTGGCCCGCGAGAAGGTTAGGGTAGGTCCTAGCCTTAGTGAATCAACGGCCTAGATATTACACGCAAGGGACACGTGGCGCAATCTGGTGCCGCCTGGTGCCACCTTGTCGCGGCCCGCGACTCCTTCTCCTTAAGTGGGTTGCGCCCCGTGAGGACCCTATATTTTTGTTTTTATTTGATTTTTATAAATATAAAGGTATAGTAGGGTTATTTTTCATATACGGGGTATATTATAAGCAGTTTAGGGCATGTTAAGGGTTTTAGGAGGGCTGTTATATCCTCCACACCTTGTTTTAGATCTCGTCCTCGAGGTCTACTGGAACAGGTGTGGATATTTCCTTTGCATCTCTGACTCGAGCTCCCAATTGTATTCTGGTCCTCTCTTGGAATCCCATTTCACTTTGACCAGAACTAATCTCTTATGTTTGAGATCTTGATCTTTCTATCTTCAATCTAAAGTGGTTTCTCTACAAACTTAAGCTTCTCAATTACCTCTATGTCTTTAAGAGATATTACTAACGATTCATCTGCTAAGCACTTCTTGAGATTACATACATGAAACACATCATGTATTCCTGCCATTTTCTCTAGCAGTTGTAGCTGGTAAGCTACTGGTCCTATTCTTCTAACAATCTCAAAAGGTCAAACACACCTGGACTTTGCTTTCCCCTTTTAACGAATCTAACTATTCCTTTCCATGGAAAAACTTTTAATAATACCTTATCTCCTACTTGAAATTCCAATGGTTTTCGTCTGTTATCAGCATAACTCTTTTGATGATCGCATGCTGCTTTGAGTCTTTCCTTGACTTGAATAATCTTGTCCGTTGTTTCTTGTAATATTACTGGTCCGGATAGTTGCTTTTCTCCAATTTCTGCCCAACAGACGGGAGTTTGGCACTTTTGTCCATAAAGTGCTTCAAATGGTGTAGCATTGATACTGGTGTGATGGCTGTTATTGTAGGAAAATTCTATTAATGGTAAATGATCATCCCAATTTCCTCTGAAATCAATTACACAGGCTATAAGCATATCCTCCATTGTCTGAATTGTTCTTTCGCTTTGTCCGTCCGTTTAAGGATGATAAGTTGTGCTTAGTTTTAACCTAGTTCTCATTAGTTTTTGGAAACTTGCCCAAAAATGAGAAGTAAAACGGCTATCTCTATCAGAAACAATAGATAAAGGAATTCCATGTAATGAAACAGTAGATAAACGGCTATTTCTCGGTAGTGTGTACCGATTTTTAATCGTAACCTTGTTCAATTCTTGGTAATCAATGCACATACGTATTTATCCATCCTTCTTCTTGACAAACAAGATTGGTGCTCCCCACGGTGATGAACTAGGCTGTATAAAACCTTTTTCCAGAAGTTCGTCCAACTATTTCTTTAGTTCTTGCATCTCCGTTGGTGCTAAACGGTAAGGTACCTTGGCAATTGGTGCCGTCCCTGGTATTAGGTGAATTCTGAATTCAACTTCTCTATCTGGCGGTAATCCAGGTAATTCTTTTGGAAAAATATCTGAGAATTTAGATACTACGGGAATTTCTTTTAATTCTTTTCCTTTAGTTTTAATGATTATAGAAATCATATACACTAGTGATCCTTTCCTTGCATAACTTACTGCTTTCATCACAGAGATGAATTTGGTGGACCTGGTTGGCTTGTCTCCTTTAATTGTGATATTTTCACCCTTTAGTGAACTTACTTGCACTGACTTTTGATCACATAGAATGCTGGCGTGATTGGCTATCAACCAATCCATTCCTAATACGATATCAAATCCAGTCAGATTCATTGGATAAATGTTAGCAATAAAATTATGGTTTAAAATTTCTATTCTTGCTCCCTGCAAGAATTCAGTAATTTTAATGGATTCTCCATTTTCCATTTGTACAAGACATTCTTGTTGAAGTTTAGTTAATGGTTGATTGAGAAGTTTGCCGAAAGAAGTATTAATAAAACTTTGGTTTGCACCAGAGTCAAATAATACTTTAGCAAAAATATCATTAACTAAAAACATACTGGCAATCACATCCGAAATCATCTTGGCTTCTTCAGCTATCAAGAAAAATGCTCTGGCATTCTTATTAGTTTTGCTGTTTGTTGCTAGAGCTAGTTTCAGACAGTTCGGTTTGATACGCCCAGTTTCTCCACAATTGAAGCATAGCTTATTGCTGGGTTTCTTCCTACAGTCTTCTTCCTTGTGTCCAGACATTTTGTAGAAGTTGCAGTATATTGGGCATCTTCCCGAGTGCTTCTTTTTGCAGTACTTACAGTAAGGTGAAAAAGTAGAACATGTACTTTTACCACCGTTGATATTTCCATAACGAAATTCTTGGGTAAGTCTTTGGCTAGGTTCTTTCTCTGGTTCTCTTCTTGCGTACGTACCAATTCATCAGTCAAGGTATTGGCTAATTCTACTGCTTCTTCTATGGTTTGTGGTCTAGCTTCCTTGACTACGTGTCTGATTTCACTAACTAATCCCCAGATGTAACGGGAGATTAACACTGGTTCTAGTGAAGCTAAGGTTGGTACTATTATAGCATATTCAAAGAATATGGTAGTGTAACCTTTGTAGTATATTCCAGTCATTTTAAGATTTAAGAACTTATTAGCAATTTGTTATTTTTCATGAGGAGGACAAAATTTCCTTTCGACTATGCCCTTAAAGTCGGTCCATTCCATATTATAAATTTTATCACTTCCACTAGACTGGAGAATGGTATTCCACCACTCTAGAGCTGCATTCTTAAAAAGACTTGAAGCAAACATAATCTTATCTTCATCTGCACATTTGCTTATTTTTAAGATTGCTTCTGTCTTTTCTATCCAACGTAAAGCTGCAATAGCTCCTTCATTGCCAGAGAATTCTATTGGTTTGCAAGACCAGAATTCTTTGTAAGAACAACCATATGACATGGTTCTTCTTCTTTTTGGAATACGTACTTGGATTAGTGGTCCATTATTCATGCTGTGACTTGGTTCAGTAGGTTGTTGTTTACTTCCACTTATAGTTTTATTAATTTTTGCTTCTTTAACAGTCTTGATAATATATGGCATAACGTCTATAATTCCTTGTGCTACTATATGTAGACTGGCACTGTTATCTACTTGGTTTCATTATTATCATTACTCGGGTTTTCCTTATTTACTTCGTTGTCCATCTGGAGTATAAACATTTATCAGATATTAATATCACAGGATAAGATTTAATGCCAAGAATCATACAAACAAACTGATCAAAAACATCGAACATTGCGACTTTTACTCTTTTCATATATATATATATATATATATATATATATGCGTCTATTACAACTTACAACTGGGAAATAAACACATTAGTAGTTATGCATCGATAGATATTAGGTTATCTATTTTAGTTGATTTTTTTTCAAACTACACACGTGTATATATATATATATATATATATATATTAGGTGTCGTTCATCCAAAACTACATTTCTCGCTCGTCATATTTCCACTCGAGCTTCTCTCCTATCTGTCTTATCCTCTCTCCTTCTTCTACTAGCTCTTCACCATATGTGTGGAGTTCCTACACATTCTCTTCACTCATGGGTGGTCCTGGTGCGGGTACTGGGTCAGGGTATCGAGGTATAGGTTCTCCATATGGGTACGAGTTGCTTAACACACTCCGAATATACCTCTCATCATTCCAAAACGGATCTAAAGGATTAAGGTCGGTATACTGTGTTATGGGATATGGTATCGGTTCTTCCTGAGGATAGAGTTCCTGATATTCCCTATGGTCATCTTCCCATGGATCATACGCTAGAGGATTAGGTGCTGGGATTCTAGGTATTTTGTTAGGGTCAAATGCTGGTATGGGAAATTAGTTTTCTTGGTTAAGTTCTATCTCCATTGGTTGGGTTGGAAATAATGGCAACGGTTGTGGTTCAGCTATTTGATCAAGGTTTGGATCTGCTGCAGTGGTGGCTAGCATATGGAAATCTGCCAACTGTCTATTAACTGCTTCCTGAGTTTGGGCATTCATTTCTCAATTGGCTTTCACTAACGCTCTCTGTTGTTGTAACTTTTTCATCCCCTTTCTCCTCTCATGTGCTCCCCTACAAAATCATCCTTTCTTTTTCAGAGTGAATGGTTTCTCAGATTGCTCCTTAAAGATGAAAATTCCTTCCTCCGTATCAGCAGAATACACCGAAGGAGTAGGCTGTGATGAGGTTCCTTCGCTCTTTGGAGAACTAGCTAACTGACGGTAAGCGTCAGATGTACCTTGCTCACTCATACTGTAAACTAACAGATTGTCAAATAACATAAAACAATAATATACATATAAACACATAATCACATAGATTATTTCCTAACATAAAAATCTTGGTGTAAGCAGAACACTTATGTGGCTTAAATCAGTGACTGTAGCTCTGATACCACATCCTGTCGCAAACCCCGACCCCTTGCCCCCAGGGGTGGGCGGCCGCGAGATGCACAGAGCCGGTGGTACCGGTGTTTATTAATTTGGCAGCGGAGATTAAACATCAGGACCGTAGTTAGGAAATATTTTATCAGAGTGTAAACACCAAACTTTTATAATTAATAAATATATGGGGAAAACCCCAAGTTTCTATTTCAATGTATTTATAGGGATAAACCCTAATTATTGGAAACATAAACTCCTTTTTTATTTAGGTAACAATTATAGCCACTTTTCGAAGCCTTCAGTGCTCTCCTGCTGGCTTCTATTAGCTTCACATTAAGTTACATGAAACGCGTTTTAAAAATACTTTATCAGCAAAAAATACTAGCGAGTGCATCCCAGTTTAATCAAAACATGCTTTTATATCTTTACAGTATTGAGAGCGATTAGAATGTTTATATCTACCCAATTACCACCCACGGTACTGTCAATCCTGACTTGTGGTCATGCTACCATTAGGAATATGGTAACAGGTAATGTATACAAAACCCCAACATACCGAAAGTAATTGTAGAATACATAGACTCAATCACTGTTATCATGATTTAAAACAATTTGAGGTTTTGGTAAAACAGTTTGGTAGAAAAAGAGAATGACTCACTTTGCTGACTTAGATAATACTACTGCTTCCTAGTGACTTCCTGGTTATAATCTATTAAAATTAAATAATGCACACGTGTTAGTAAGATAACCCAATTTACATTAGCCATACCAGAGACAGAACTCCAATGAACTGAGTCAAGCAGAGCCTTGACATGCGTTACGGAGCCCTATATCAATCAGGTAGAGTAACCAATACGTAACCGAGGGTTATAATACTTACAATGAGGAAGAGCTTCGCTTTTTAGGGGTATAATATACCCGAGTATTATTACACTATTACTTTGAGAGACGAAAAGAAATGAGCGCCTGATAACTGAGGTCGAGACCTCAATTTATAGGTCTGATAAGGGGCAGCTCGTGCCCCGCGACTCCCTGTGGTTAGCCCTTCGCGGCCCGCAAGAAGGTCAGGGTAGGTCCTAGCCTTGCTGAATCAACGGCCTAGATCTTACACACAAGGGACACGTGGCGCAACCTGGTGCCACCTTGTCGCGGTCCGCGACTCCTTCCTCTTAAGTGGGTCGTGCCCCGTGAGGACCCTATATTTTTTTGTTTTTATTTGATTTTTATAAATATAAAGGTATATTAGGGTTATTTTTCATATACGGGATATATTATAAGCAGTTTAGGGCATGTTAAGGGTTTTAGGATGGCTGTTATAGAAGGCCTCACAGCAGATGTAACTAATGGAGATCAAACGTTAAGTGTGAATCCTCCTCACACTGAAACATTTGAACATATCTCTGCTGATTCTAACATACTATTTGAAGATCCCACGGTTAATCTTCTATCACGCCCCAACCGATGGCGGAAACATCGGGATGAGACGAACAAATCGTCCAAAGCATCATAACAATAACTGTGACAATATAATTTAAATCAAATTTCATAACAATACTAAAATGTCATACAAGATTCAAATCAACACCAAATTATATCAAACAAAACAAGATTAAATAATGTTTATTTCTAAGGTGTGTTTCTATGTTCACCCTAGTTTGATTCTTCAACGTCTTGACTATCAACCTGCAACATGAATTAAAATAATGATCAAAAACAATGTTGGCGAGTATACAAGTTTGATACATAGCATAAATAGAATAAAAAATGTTTAAACATGCTCATATCCAGCATGAATAACATAATACGAGTTACTAATATGCTGAAACGGTGTAACTATATGTCAACCCAAAGTTTCCAACGCAAACTTGCCTTTCCCCAAGACTCAAGGGAGGTTAACGAGTTTTACTTAACAATACCCCAAGACTCAAGGGTGGTGCGTTAATCCTATAGCGCTATAATTGTTAAAGCAGGCTTGATCGAAGTTAATGAGCATATAGACATGAGATGTATACATAGCATATGAGATTAACAAGTATCAACAATGTTTTCATTTCTAAATGTGGATAGAGTGTGAATATAAATAAGTTTCAAGTGTTGCGTGTTTTTATATAGAATACATGTTGCACCCAAAGTGTTTAGAACTAAAATGGGATCGAGTATACTCACAGTTTTGCGTAGCTTTCCATGAAAACCAAGAGTGGCGTTTTGATGAAGTCTCGAGATTATGCTGAAATGATTAGACGAGAATATGAGATTACTGATATGCGAGAGTGTTGGATCAGTTTATTAAAATATGTGAAACAAAACAAATTAAAACAACGAACAGTCCCTTCGTACGAAGCTACTCCCTTCGTACGAAGGGGCTTATGCTTGGTACGAACCGACTATTAAAAGTGCTGCGAACAAATCAGAATGTTTAAACAGTAAGGTAAATGATTGCAAACAGTAAACAAGATAATCAGATGTAAAAACTGAGGTTAAAACAGGAGGTAAAGCAGTTTGATTTGTTTAGTAGTGTGTGTTCATACGAAACCACGCGTGGGTTCGTACGAAACCACCTGTGTTTGTTCGAAAAGTTATAATTTTGATCTGATTTGGTCGAAAACGTTTAAGTATTTGTTTAATTTGTTTAAGTTAACGGATTAAACGTTGAATTTCTGATAACATCCATAAAAACAGAATTGAAAACGAAACAGAAACATATGAACTGAGGTGGGTTCGTACAAAGGGCATAGTGTCTTCGTACGAAGCCACTGTTCTTGATGAAAACGTATGTTTGATCTTGTTTAAACAGATCATTTCTTGATGGGAATTAACCCTAATGCAGGCCCTTAACTATAGGATGAATTTAAGGGTCTGATGGATTCACGATTCCACCAAGATTGTGAAATAATCGAAAGAAAACCATGTTTAAGTTGTAAAATCTTATAAGTTTTGATCCATTCTTGAATAAGTGATGCTCCACAACAGTTTGCCAAGGCAAAATGAGTGGAAACCATCCTCAAGATAATTAGGATCAAGGTTTTTAAGAGAAGTTTAAGTGTGTGTGATTAGAATGCAAGAAATGAAATAAAATAGAATGGAATGAAGAGGGAGAAGTCTTACAAACAATTCTGATTGCAACAAGGCTTCGAGAGTGTTTGCAAGTGAGAGGGCGAGTTGGAATGAGGACACAAGACCTCTATTTATAGATTGGAGGGAACCTGGGGTTTCCTAAGATTTAGCACGTTCCCCGCTTCGTACGAAGCTACTGCCTTTGTACGAAGGGCCTAGTTTTGAATATTTTATTTTCTAATTCGATTATTTTACGTGTTTTAATCAGTTTAATGAGTATCAAACATCAATGTGTATTAAAGAATCAAGAATCTTGAATAATATATCGTTGCAAATGTGAATTTCGCAAAAAGGTTTGCACATAAGTCTAACAAGAATAACATGAATATAAAATAGTTTCATTTTCATTATGATCAATCGTCTCGGATTACAAATAGAATCGAAATAAGATACAACAAGAGTACAAGTATCTAAATAGAAAGTACAACAAGACTTGCTAAAATAGGAGAGTTACAAAAATGCGGAGTGTTACAGTCTCCCCTACCTTAGGAGATTTCGTCCCCGAAATCTAAGAGGAAGGCTGAACGAAGAGTTGTGGGTAATTGGTCTTCATCTTGCTCTCGAGTTCCCAAGTGAATTCGGCACCACGCTTTCCTTCCTAACGAACCTTGACTATGGGAATTTTTCCGCGCCTGAGTTGCTTGGTTCCTCGGTCCATGATTTCGGCTGATTTTTCCACAAAATGGAGAGTCTTGTTTATTTGCAAGTCATCAACAGAAACATGAAGTCCCTCTTCAGCTAAACACTTCTTGAGGTTCAAGACGTGGAAGGTTAGATGAACGTTGTTGAGCTCTTGAGGTAAATCGAGTCTATAGGCCACCTTGCCAATCCTTTCGAGTATCTTGAAAGGACCAACATAGCGAGGGGTAAGTTTACCCTTTTTACCAAAACGAACAACTCCTTTCCAAGAAGATACCTTGAGTAGAACATAATCACCGATGTTGAATTCCAAGGGTTTGCGTCTTTTGTCGACTTCTAGCCTTGAGTAAGTTGTCGCAGATTTGAAAAATCTTGTCCATTGTTTGTTGTATAAGCTCAGGGCCAGTAAATTGTTTATCTCCAATGTAACACCTGTGCCTTCACGGCCATCAAACAAATACCAAACCAATGAAATATTATATTTCATACTTGGGATTTGTAAAAATATGTGTATCGTTTACACATATCAACTCTTGTTCAATTTCAAACCCTAAATCGCTTTCTGGAAGGTTATACGCGCTCCGATGCGTAAATATAACCAGTTTAATGCAACGAACACTCCGGAATAGTGAAATAGGCTTAACATACCTTAAATAACCTATACATAACTTAGATATAAGTTTTGGAAGGTTTGGTGTGGTGAAATCAAAGTTGAATCGCTTACTGGGACTAAAATTGACAAACTGCGAAAGTATGCCAATTTGAACTGTAACAGACATTCCGGAACATGACCATAAGTTAAACATACCATAAATATCCTTTACATAGCTTAGAAATAGGCTTTGAGGGGTTCGGTGTGCTAAAATAAACTTTTGTGTCATTCAGGGACTAAAAGTGTCAAAAAGTGCACAAGTTTGCATTTTCTCGCATAACTTACGTTCTGAATACATCTGGACATCCAAAAATTTATGTAAGCATGACTACATTTTATTTTAGTGTTCGCCTTAAGAAAAATCCATTCGTTTCGTCATTTGGATCGTTTTTCGCGCTTATGCGCATTCCGTCGTAATTAAGCGAACATCGCGTTCGTACGACCAAACGAACCATCATCCGGCATATTTTTGGGTATGTTTTGAGTTCCCTATACTTTAACTTCATTTTAGAGCCTTGAAATGAGGTTAACGGGGTTCAAACGCATCGAAAATCGCTTAAAACACAACAGGGACCATTTCTGCCTTTTTTTCAAACTTTCTGTTTCAGGTGGGGCAGTGGCGTAGCGCCACTGCATGTGGCCTCACCTGTCGCGCTACGCGACTGCCTAGCCTGGGGCAGAAACATGCAGAAACTTCATTTTTCGCATTTTCGGGACCGGATTCGATGTATCGACAGCTGTTTACAGCTGTTATGCACTTCTAAAAACCTTGCCACATGTTGATACCCTATGGTGAGTGGCCATTTAGTCACCACAACCTTGCAACAAGTGTTCGGACGAGATCATTTCCCCTTTTCCAAGAAACGATCTCAACGGTGCACCTAAATCTATAAATACCCATCCACCCTCAACCCCAAAACCCACAAATCTGATTAAGGAAGCTCTAAGTTGGAACCTTCGTTTCATACCTGAGCTATTTTGATCTGGGTTAGCTTTCGGGGACCCTTCGTAAGTATTTTTTTCGTTCTTTTCCTTATTTTTTTACTGCTTTTCGAGTCAGAAAGTCAAACTTTGTTTGACTTTCAGCGTTGACCAGTAATGGTCAATGCGAAGTTCGTTTGAACTTCGCAACGTGATTGTAATCACGATGGTCATAGTTCCTTGGGACTATGCCTACTGATTACCACGTTGTCTAGGGTCGTAGGGTAGGCGATCTAATAAATCGCCTATACCTTCGAACCCGACCCAGTTTGGTCGATCATTAGGATCCGACCAAATACATTAGGTGACCATAGTGTAGGGAATAACCTTCCGAGGTTATACCCTATGGTCACATCGTTTAAATAGTTGTATGATAGGTAGTTTATATGCCTTAAGTAAATTACCAGAATACCCTTTTCATACATAATTGGTAATTTAGCATATGTAACCTAAACTTTTGTCACGTAACGGATTATGTAATATGTTTAGGCATATAATACTTGTCATAGGACTAGTTAGGCGGTCCGAACGCGTTTCACGCGCACGACGCGTTAAAGTAGCATAAGCTTCCTAAACGGGTCGTATACAATTAGGTTAAGTTTCATTTAGTATGTAGGCTTTGTTAAACCATATCACACGAGTCTCCACACTCGTTTGGTTTACAAACCCTAATGCTACCCAGTCTTCCGATTTAGGTCCGGTTTATTAATGTAGTTACCTATATTAGGTGCCGTTTGATATTCCGCGATCTCTAGCACTGTTTGGTGGTTATCTTTAGACAACTGAGCAATCTCAAGTGAGTACATAGACCCCTCTTTTACTGTTTTCCAAACTGTTTTGGGGTGAAACACATGTGCCTACTTGTTACTTTCATGCTTTCCTGTTTTCACATCATATACCGACTATGTTTGTTAGTACATTATAGTACATGATTTCATTACTTTTCTGCTATGTATGTTGACTGATAACATGCTAAGCACATTGATTTACATGACTTTTCTGCTATGTATGTTGACTGATAACATGCTTAGTACATTGTTTTACATGACTTTTCTACTTTGTATGATGACTTTGCATACTTAGTACATTGTTTTATACTGCATCTCTGTTGCATATGTTCCAGTAACATATGGACACATGGTTTTATAGCTCTACCCTGTATGTTTACTCTAGCATACTAGGTACATTATCTTCATAAAACATGCTTACATTTTGGTATGACATTTGGTTTGTTTAAACTATACTATACATTCATTAACACCGATCATGCCGCTCGGTAGTAGGTAGTGGTACCATAGGACTTGACAAATCCCGTTCCGGACATCCCAGGGAAAGGGGATGAAAGGAATGACCGAATCCGAATACATATTCTCTTGATAACTCACTTTTACATAGTTATCCGTCTGTCTCAAGGCTTGGATGTATGAATTTTCACAATACCGCATAAATGTTCATATTCAGTATAGCATGCATATATCTTACAAAACATAACTTTGATTTAAACCAAGTTTTACTTCAATACCTTGTTTTGTACATTTTTACTTATGGTTTAAGTAGTCTAAATTTTACTTACCATACATATCATTTTGGTAATACATTTCTTGACTACTTTTGGATATTTGACATAGACATTTGACATGGATATTTGACATAGACATTTTGACATAATTTACATCTTGACATGAACATTTTACATTGTTTGGTTTGGTTTGAATAAGTGATTAAGTAACGATGCGTGTGTAATATGATACAAGCATGGTGGATACGCCGCTGGTACTTCCTATATATAAGTGTTTGTATGGTACTACATATTGTAACGTTATTTGAATCATTTCAAGTTTGAGACATAGAACATTTTATACAAATAACATACTTTTCACAAGACATTGTTTTACAAACAACTTATCTAATACAAATCCATTTTACTATGGTTATTCATTTAACCATACATTATTCACTTATTTATACATATCATCTGAACTCATTGTTTTTCAAATGATTTACAAAACAAAGCAAATTACAAAGTTCATGACTAAACATTTTCTCAAACATAAGTCATGAAACCTATTTTCACAAAACCTATGTATCTCACCGGCATTTTTATGCTGACGTACCATATTTTCACATGTGTTTTTCAGGAGCTGTTGCATAAGATGATCGAGATACACATAGACAGACTTGGGCTTTAGTGACAATAAAAGATGCAAGACTAGTTAATTATGTTGTATTTCTTTGTTTGTCGAGGCAGTGTAACACTTTTAATCAATAATACGAAACTTCAATTTCCATAGTTGTGAAACATTAATTCTGTTACAACACTCCCCGATGTTTCCGCCATGTTTTGTATGTTCTACGTGGTCGGGGTGTGACAGAAAAGATGGTATCAGAGCCAATGGTTATAGGGAATTAGGTTATTAGTAATTAGTAATGCTTTGACCTAGTCTATAACCTTCTTAGGACCCTAACGCGAGTTTACTTGCGTTTAGTCATAAAACAATACTGTCGCCTATCCTTAGGCGACAACCGCAACAAAAAACATAAAATTCAAAACCGCTTTGAAAACTAATCATCTGTTCTAGGATGATTGATTACTAGGTTTTGAACCCTCTATTGTAAGGTTTTGAACTCTCTATTATATGGTTTTGAACCCCTTTGAGTTTTCAAAATCTCGTCAAGGTTTTGGGTTTTTAATAATGTGAACACGTGCAAACTGGAAGGGTGAATGCCTGTATTCTGGGTTTTCTGTCTAGGCAAACACTTCGTATACATCTCATCAGACGCGAGACCAGTTGTGCTTACCTGGGAATTCTTGGGATGAGTGTTCACTTATAGGCGAGCATGTCTTCGCGATACATTATTTTTGACCCATTTACTTTGATCAGTCACCGTCTCATTTGTTTGCCTTAGGTAACAAACAAATGATCGCAATCTTCATGCGTTATCATTCTGTTCTGATTGTCCAATAATCTTTCACCTGTTTCTCCCTATGCCTTTCTTTTTCTTCAAGAATGTCTCTTCATCACAATGACGCCCAGATATCTGAGCAAGCAGCCAAAATTCGCTCAGCGAATAGGCGAAGTAGTCCTGAAGACTGTTGAATTAGCTACTGCCATGTATCATCTCCAGGATGAAGCCACTCAAGAGTCACCAAGACGGGCAGGACCTAGTCAGGCGACAACACCATCAACCAATAAACCAATAGAGGAATCAAAGACCATGGATGAACGATCCCCTAAGAAGTCAAAGAAGCGAAAGGCTTCTCAGAACTTCGCCATGGTCGCTCACAATGGTAAAGCAGTCCCCAACCAACCAGCTCAACCCCCTGCTAGGTGTGTATGGCTTTTCCTATGATACCTACATCAAGGAACTATGTACCTTACAACCTACTCTTGTGATTTCTCTCTCTCAAATGATTGCTCATGATTCCCTCGAAAATTTTAAGTACTCGTTTCATTCTAAGAAAACGAAGTACATGAAATAAAGTGAAATTATGAGTAATCGTGCTTTTGCACATCAATACCTTTAAATCCTTGGTTGGATAACTAAGGGTATTTTCAAATCTCATACCCATTACGTTTTGATTTTTCAACATACACAGCACCAGTATTTCAAAACAATTTTCATGATCTCAAAACATTTCATATAGTTTGAAAACAATTTTTCTAGATGCATTGTCTATGTTATTTCAAAAACATTGGCCATGTTATCAAAACCAACCTTTCTAATTTCAAAATATTTCATATAGTCTGAAGACAATATTAACACAATACATTTTCTTATCAAGTGCATGATTTCGAAAAGCATCATTCATGTCTTTCAAAAGCCTTATACATAATTTCAAAATTCATCTCGGATGATTTTAAAACATTTTTATAAATATACTTACCTAGTACACCTATTTTATCATTTCAAATGTATTATATATATAAGGTTTCAAAAACGTTAAACACCTTTTTCTTAAAAGAACCCCATGCATAGTTTTCAAAAATATTTTCCTCATACATTGACTTAACCTTCAAAATTCTGCTTCATATGTCACCTTGGCATATCTAGCATCTCAATTTCCTAAGCATTTTTTTTTACTTCATGTTTTGACATAAGCACGTCCAGTGCAAGGTATCAAAACATCTTCAACTTCAAAAATTCATATGGGATCTTTTTATCTTCACAATTAGATCCTTGTGGATGATTATCATTCAAATCAGAGTCCTTAATTGGATTCCTTATGTACCTTAATTCGAACATTTCGGTTTCTTATAATCGAAATCGAATTTTCTTTTGGAATCTTTCTATCTTAATAGTTAGATTCTCGATAATGTTTAAAGTGCCAAATGAAATCCACGAGATGGATTCCTAGTGTGCTTTAAATACATGTACTCTGTTAGCGGAACAAACTTCTAGTTAAACAATTTTATGGTTATGTGACTATGTGTTTATTCATCTTATGTTTTCTTTTATGCATTTTTGGTGTTTTTAATACTCTGGATATTGGTTATCCAAATCCTCGCAGGATCTTTCATATCTTCATATGAGAGATTCGTAGCAGGATATTCAAAAGGTACTACCTTAAATCCTTAATGGGCTTCTATGTAATAGTTAAGACCCTTGGATTATATAGTACTGCTCCATGATTCATAAGAGACCCTTTAGTGGTCTAGTCAAAAAGATTGATTCACAATTTGGTTAAAGAATGACATCTAGTGATGTAGCTGAACAGACTCCTTGATAGTCTACTTAAATCATTTATTGATTTAGTCTAAAGGACTCTATGGCGGTCTAGTTACACTCATCACAGGATTGTCCATTTGGTTTTACACTACACATTATAAAATAGACTGTGCAGACTGTACAAGGAACTACGTAATTATGGAGGCCTACATAATTATGGAATTCAATGCACAGAAACCCAGTAAGATTTATTATGTGTAAGAACCGATAGTGACAACAATAACAAAATGAGAACGATGTAATGGAGGCATGGTGGACGCACCAATGACGCTTCATATACTTGTATATAAGTGTCCCTCTTACATTGCAAACATAATGTTATTAAGGTTACTAGAAGTTCAAGAACCCTAACCAATGTTGTTTGATCTTTTCAACTTCATGTTTTAAACTCTTACAAGTTTCCTCTAAATAAATTTCGGGACGAAATTTCCTAAAGTAGGGGAGACTGTAACACCTGTGCCTTCACGGCCATCAAACAAATACCAAACCAATGAAATATTATATTTCATACTTGGGATTTGTAAAAATATGTGTATCGTTTACACATATCAACTCTTGTTCAATTTCAAACCCTAAATCGCTTTCTGGAAGGTTATACGCGCTCCGATGCGTAAATATAACCAGTTTAATGCAACGAACACTCCGGAATAGTGAAATAGGCTTAACATACCTTAAATAACCTATACATAACTTAGATATAAGTTTTGGAAGGTTTGGTGTGGTGAAATCAAAGTTGAATCGCTTACAGGGACTAAAATTGACAAACTGCGAAAGTATGCCAATTTGAACTGTAACAGACATTCCGGAACATGACCATAAGTTAAACATACCATAAATATCCTTTACAGAGCTTAGAAATAGGCTTTGAGGGGTTCGGTGTGCTAAAATAAACTTTTGTGTCATTCAGGGACTAAAAGTGTCAAAAAGTGCACAAGTTTGCATTTTCTCGCATAACTTACGTTCTGAATACATCTGGACATCCAAAAATTTATGTAAGCATGACTACATTTTATTTTAGTGTTCGCCTTAAGAAAAATCCATTCGTTTCGTCATTTGGATCGTTTTTCGCGCTTATGCGCATTCCGTCGTAATTAAGCGAACATCGCGTTCGTACGACCAAACGAACCATCATCCGGCATATTTTTGGGTATGTTTTGAGTTCCCTATACTTTAACTTCATTTTAGAGCCTTGAAATGAGGTTAACGGGGTTCAAACGCATCGAAAATCGCTTAAAACACAACAGGGACCATTTCTGCCTTTTTTTCAAACTTTCTGTTTCAGGTGGGGCAGTGGCGTAGCGCCACTGCATGTGGCCTCACCTGTCGCGCTACGCGACTGCCTAGCCTGGGGCAGAAACATGCAGAAACTTCATTTTTCGCATTTTCGGGACCGGATTCGATGTATCGACAGCTGTTTACAGCTGTTATGCACTTCTAAAAACCTTGCCACATGTTGATACCCTATGGTGAGTGGCCATTTAGTCACCACAACCTTGCAACAAGTGTTCGGACGAGATCATTTCCCCTTTTCCAAGAAACGATCTCAACGGTGCACCTAAATCTATAAATACCCATCCACCCTCAACCCCAAAACCCACAAATCTGATTAAGGAAGCTCTAAGTTGGAACCTTCGTTTCATACCTGAGCTATTTTGATCTGGGTTAGCTTTCGGGGACCCTTCGTAAGTATTTTTTTCGTTCTTTTCCTTATTTTTTTACTGCTTTTCGAGTCAGAAAGTCAAACTTTGTTTGACTTTCAGCGTTGACCAGTAATGGTCAATGCGAAGTTCGTTTGAACTTCGCAACGTGATTGTAATCACGATGGTCATAGTTCCTTGGGACTATGCCTACTGATTACCACGTTGTCTAGGGTCGTAGGGTAGGCGATCTAATAAATCGCCTATACCTTCGAACCCGACCCAGTTTGGTCGATCATTAGGATCCGACCAAATACATTAGGTGACCATAGTGTAGGGAATAACCTTCCGAGGTTATACCCTATGGTCACATCGTTTAAATAGTTGTATGATAGGTAGTTTATATGCCTTAAGTAAATTACCAGAATACCCTTTTCATACATAATTGGTAATTTAGCATATGTAACCTAAACTTTTGTCACGTAACGGATTATGTAATATGTTTAGGCATATAATACTTGTCATAGGACTAGTTAGGCGGTCCGAACGCGTTTCACGCGCACGACGCGTTAAAGTAGCATAAGCTTCCTAAACGGGTCGTAATGGGTCGTATACAATTAGGTTAAGTTTCATTTAGTATGTAGGCTTTGTTAAACCATATCACACGAGTCTCCACACTCGTTTGGTTTACAAACCCTAATGCTACCCAGTCTTCCGATTTAGGTCCGGTTTATTAATGTAGTTACCTATATTAGGTGCCGTTTGATATTCCGCGATCTCTAGCACTGTTTGGTGGTTATCTTTAGACAACTGAGCAATCTCAAGTGAGTACATAGACACCTCTTTTACTGTTTTCCAAACTGTTTTGGGGTGAAACACATGTGCCTACTTGTTACTTTCATGCTTTCCTGTTTTCACATCATATACCGACTATGTTTGTTAGTACATTATAGTACATGATTTCATTACTTTTCTGCTATGTATGTTGACTGATAACATGCTAAGCACATTGATTTACATGACTTTTCTGCTATGTATGTTGACTGATAACATGCTTAGTACATTGTTTTACATGACTTTTCTACTTTGTATGATGACTTTGCATACTTAGTACATTGTTTTATACTGCATCTCTGTTGCATATGTTCCAGTAACATATGGACACATGGTTTTATAGCTCTACCCTGTATGTTTACTCTAGCATACTAGGTACATTATCTTCATAAAACATGCTTACATTTTGGTATGACATTTGGTTTGTTTAAACTATACTATACATTCATTAACACCGATCATGCCGCTCGGTAGTAGGTAGTGGTACCATAGGACTTGACAAATCCCGTTCCGGACATCCCAGGGAAAGGGGATGAAAGGAATGACCGAATCCGAATACATATTCTCTTGATAACTCACTTTTACATAGTTATCCGTCTGTCTCAAGGCTTGGATGTATGAATTTTCACAATACCGCATAAATGTTCATATTCAGTATAGCATGCATATATCTTACAAAACATAACTTTGATTTAAACCAAGTTTTACTTCAATACCTTGTTTTGTACATTTTTACTTATGGTTTAAGTAGTCTAAATTTTACTTACCATACATATCATTTTGGTAATACATTTCTTGACTACTTTTGGATATTTGACATAGACATTTGACATGGATATTTGACATAGACATTTTGACATAATTTACATCTTGACATGAACATTTTACATTGTTTGGTTTGGTTTGAATAAGTGATTAAGTAACGATGCGTGTGTAATATGATACAAGCATGGTGGATACGCCGCTGGTACTTCCTATATATAAGTGTTTGTATGGTACTACATATTGTAACGTTATTTGAATCATTTCAAGTTTGAGACATAGAACATTTTATACAAATAACATACTTTTCACAAGACATTGTTTTACAAACAACTTATCTAATACAAATCCATTTTACTATGGTTATTCATTTAACCATACATTATTCACTTATTTATACATATCATCTGAACTCATTGTTTTTCAAATGATTTACAAAACAAAGCAAATTACAAAGTTCATGACTAAACATTTTCTCAAACATAAGTCATGAAACCTATTTTCACAAAACCTATGTATCTCACCGGCATTTTTATGCTGACGTACCATATTTTCACATGTGTTTTTCAGGAGCTGTTGCATAAGATGATCGAGATACACATAGACAGACTTGGGCTTTAGTGACAATAAAAGATGCAAGACTAGTTAATTATGTTGTATTTCTTTGTTTGTCGAGGCAGTGTAACACTTTTAATCAATAATACGAAACTTCAATTTCCATAGTTGTGAAACATTAATTCTGTTACAACACTCCCCGATGTTTCCGCCATGTTTTGTATGTTCTACGTGGTCGGGGTGTGACATCCAATCTCATGCCAGCTGATGGGAGATCCGCACTTGCGACAATATAATGCTTCAAAAGGAGCCATTTGTATATTGGAGTGATAGCTGTTGTTGTACGAGAATTCAATCAATGGTAAATGTACATCCCAACTTCCACCAAAGTCAATAACACAAGAACGGAGCAAGTCCTCTAGGGTTCGGATAACACGCTCAGTCTGTCCATCCGTTTAGGGATGAATGGCCGTACTAAGATTAAAGTAAGAACCTATAGCTGATTGGAATGTTTGCCAAAGACGTGAAGTAAAACAACCATCACGGTCAGAGTTAATGTCAATGGGTATGCCATGACGACATATGATTTCATTAGTATATATTCGAGCAAGTTTCTCCACTTTGAAATCTTCACAAATAGGAAGGAAGTGAGCTGATTTGGTCATAGGTTGATGATTACCCAGATGCTATCATGACAGAAGGTGTGCGAGGAAGTTTGGTTATGAAGTCCATTGTGATGCTATCCCATTTCCAAACAGGGATTTTGGGTTGCTCATGTAGACCAGAAGGACGCTGATGCTCAGCTTTGACTTTCGAGCAGGTGAGGCACTTAGAGACATAAGTGGCAATGCCTCTCTTCATACTGGGCCACCAATAGGACGCACGAAGATCGTGGTACATCTTATCAGCACCAGGATGAATCGAGTAGTTTGACTTATGAGCCTTGTTCATGATAAGCTCACGAAGATTGTCACAATTTGGCACCCAAATGCGATCGCGATAGTGTCTTCAGAAGCACCACGTATTTCTACGTGCAAGGTTCCTTCATTGGCTGATGAGTATTGAGCTTCAAGAATACAAGTATGAAGATCGCTGGTGATTTGAAATCATCGAATGCTACTAACATGAGTCTTGCGACTAAGAGCATCGGCTACAACATTCTCTTTGACAGGATGGTAGCTAATCTCGCAGTCATAGTCGTTAAGCAATTCAACCCAACGGTTAAAGATGTGTCTTAGGCTCTTATGGTCAGTGAAAACCACACACTTGGTACCATATAGGCAGTGTCGCTAAATCTTTAATGCAAAAACAACTGCACCAAGCTCGAGATCTTGGGTAGAGTAGTTTTTCTCATGTATTTTGAGTTGTCGAGAAGCATACACGATAACCTTGTCTCGTTGCAAGAGAACACAACCAATACCATGGTTCGATGCATCACAATATACTCCGAAATCATCATTCCCATCAGGAAGAGCAAGAACAGGAGCGTTTCAAAGCAAGTCCATAACAGTTCGAAAAGATTCCTCCAGCTTAGGACCCCAAGCAAAAGGCTTCTCTTTTTGAGTCAACATGGTGAGAGGAACAACGATTTTCAAAAAGTTTGAGATGAATCAACGATAGTAGCCCACCAATCCTAGGAAAGAACGGATTTCAGAAGGAGATTTAAGCGTGTTCCATTTCTTCACTGCTTCGATTTAGAAGGGTCAACATGGATTCCTTTTTCACTAACAACGTGTCCAAGGACTTAGACTTCCTTGATCCAAAATTCACAATTAGAAAACGTTGCGTATAAGCGTTCACCACGCAAAAGTTCGAGTATGAGGCGTAGATGGCATTCATGATCGACTTGAGTTTTCAAATAAATAAGAATATCATCAATGAATACTATTACAAAACGATCCAAGTAAGGTTTACAAACACGATTCATTAGATCCATGAACACAGCTGGTGCATTGGTCAAGCTAAAAGGCATAACCACGAACTCATAGTGACCATAACGAGTGCGAAAAGCAGTTTTGGGAATGTCCTCTTTGAGGACACGAAGCTGTGATAACCAGATCGAAGATCGATCTTAGAGAAGCAAGTTAAGCCATGAAGTTGATCAAAGAGATCATCGATGCGAGGAAGAGGATAACGATTTTTGACAGTGAGTTTGTTAAGCTCACGATAGTCGATGCACATGCGAAATGAACCATCCTTCTTCTTGATGAAAAGTACAGACGCACCCCAAGGTGAGGTACTTGGACGTATGAAGCCCTTATCGAGGAGCTCTTGAAGTTGACTAGATAATTCTTGCATCTCCGAAGGTGCAAGACGATAAGGAGCTTTAGCAATAGGAGTCGTACCAGGTACGAGATCAATATGAAAATCAACTGCTCGAGATGGAGGAGGACCAGGTAAATCTTCAGGAAAGATGTCAGGGAAATCACACACCACTGGAACATCACTTACGCTCTTTCCCTTGCATTTTTCTTCCACTATGTGGGCTAAAAAGGCAAAGTATTGTTTAAGTAAATATTTGTTCGCTTGTGTTCATGACATCAGCTTTAGTCCTTTCGAAGGGCGGTCTCCATAGACGTGTAAGGTATCGCCAGAAGGAAGAGGCAAACGAACATACTCCTCATGGCAAGCAATTTCAGCATGGTTCTTAGAAGCCAATCCATGCCTACTATGATGTCAAAACTACCCAATTGCATGGGTATAAGGTCGATAGGAAAAACATGATCGTTAAGAGTAAGGATGCTGTTGGGATTGAACCCTATCAGAGGAACAGATAATTAAAGCCAAAACTGGTTCACAACAGTGGATTCATAATAAGCAGTAGTTTACATCAGGCTTTCCCCTTGAAAGTGTTTATAACATCTGAGGTCCTCTATCCACTGACCGTATACAACAGCTGCTGTCCTTCAAACTGCTGATGAAACCCTGAAGACTGATAAGGAGTAAACACTGTTGGTTCAATCTACTGATGCTAAAGAACTGCCCACTCAAGGACTGATCAACTTTGAGGAAAGCACTGATGAAAGGAGAAAGCAGTAGTTTAGTGTGTCACTTGTTTTGTATAAAGTCAGTAGTTAAGATTAGCAGTGTTTGTATAAGAACATTGGTTATAGGTTGTTAGGTTGTTAGATGTCACTTTCATGGTGACGTCAGCTTAGATGCTTCAGTGGTTTGATTTGCCTATAAATGGAACAGTACCCTGTACTGTTACATTTGATTGACTGAGTGAGTTCTTCTCCTCTAGTCCAATCCTTTCATCTTTTGCGATCAACCAGGAAGCATCAGGCTGAGGGGGAGTTTTTGTTGTAAGCATGCAGTGTAATCTTTTGATTTGATGTGTAATCTTTCGACTCAATGAAAAGCATGTGTTTATCAAAACTATTCTCCATTTTGATTGTGTTTATAAAGTTTGTTTCCATTTCCGCTGCACTTTACATTATTTCATATTCATTTATTGTTCAAGTTTTACAAACAAACACAATCATGAGAGCCTCCGATCGTAACAATTGGTATCAGAGCTTGGACAGTCAAATTCGATCTAACAATCAATTTGACATAATAGTTCAGCTCAAAATTCATTGATGCTAAGGTTGATCGTCTTTAGTTGAAAAATAGAGTAACGGGTGATCACGTTCAAAGTGGCTATTCAGAAACCCTGTAAAACAACCAAGATGTCATAAGACACACAAATTTCATATAACAAGTGACGTCATGCATAAATCATCTATAGTTTTCAGATCTGAAAATATGTCTTATAACTATGGTATAATTATCTTCTTTACAAAATTGATTTCAATTGTTGTTATGAAGTTTTGTGTTGTTTCCATCATGTTTACTGCTAAAGTATGTACCTTAGGTCGACAAAAACCTATGTTCGTAAAAACATTAGTGTTTTTGTTAACATAAAAAGAGGGAAATTAAAACTTTAGTTACTAGATCTTATGTGTTGAAAAACAGGTTGGGAATCCTGTTAAAAAGGACCAAATCAACTTTGTTAAAAACACATTAAGAAAATCAGGTGTTAAAATATTCCAAATCATATGTAATGTGAGATTTGACATATGCATGTACAAATATGACCAGATCTCTCAAAAACATTGCTGCAAAATGATTCTGGAATAAGTATTCCTTCAATAAAACCTCCTAGTGAGTATTTCAGTACTTATGAATGGGAAGGGTAAAAAGGGAAGAAGAAAAATCACAAAAAAACCCTTAAGAGTCGAAAAAGGGGTTAAAAATGGTTATCAAGCAACTGTGTGCATTCATTGGTTCAGGGAAGTTCAGGTAACAATAGTATCACCAGTAATTGAACTTACAAGAGGACTAGACAAGTTTTTCAGAGCTATCTCATGGTAACAAAGTCTATAACCGGACTTTCAAAACTTATGTGAACATGTTTCCTCATTTTTACAATCAATTAAATAAGATAATGGTCTCAAACAGCGGTTATTACAATGTATTTCAAACCACTGACCATTTTCATAAAGCTTGAGAGTGATGTGATCATGAGTTTAATTGGAAAATATACCAGATCCTTTTGTTGTTGTTTTCAGAAAAACCTCTAATCATTTTTCATGAAAAGGTTTTTCTCAAAATAAAGCAGGATATATTATTCTTTATTTTTTTTCTTTAAGAATGATATATTTTGTACTTTTACTTGTTTTTTAATAGCAAAAGTTTCAAACACCTGTCAGGATATAGAACCCTTATTTTTGGTGATATTATCCTTGAAAATAGGTCAAAAGGAAATGGTATAAGTGTCGAGGTCATGTCAAACTCAATTTTGTTTTAACACAGATCAGAAATTGATTGTTAACAGACCTTAAAATACTTGGTACTCATGTTCTAATTTAAGTATTATGACACAAAATGAGTTGCCATAGTAAAAAAGGTTTCCATCATCTGGGATACCAAACCACTGTCAGGAATTTATAAAAGCTTCAAAATCTGTAATTGACATGTGGCAAAACCTTGAATGAAAATTCCTGTAAAAACTGTAGACATATTGAACTTGACAATTTGCAACTGAAAAATATTTTGTTGAGGATTAAAAACTTGCAGATATTTCTGAATCACCATCAATAGATATTGGACATGATATTGTGATTTCACAAGATAAAATCATTCCTTTTATCAGAACAGCAGATGCTCAAAATATTTGTCAAAAGCTTATCCACTGGTGCACTAGCAGTTGCTGACATAATAGCCTTTCAAATCCTTACTATTACTTTACCCCTAACCACTGTTTTGTTCAAACATCTGTTTCTAAACCACTGTCCACTGCTGAAAGCCAACCCCTGTTTTCTCATTTTCTTGATAAGCACTGTTGTTCAAAATCAGTGTTTTATCCATTGATAGTTAAAATCATCCACTGTTTTCACTTTGATCGTTGCAACTACTGATATTTGCTTCATCAGTGATTCCCTAAACAACTGTCCTCCATTATTCATCTTTCCATCAGAGGTTGGCACGTGGTCAGTTATTAGCCATCAGATCTTTGTAAACCGCTGCCACGTCAGCATTCATTTTTTCCCTTATAAAACCCTGATCAAAACCCCAAACAGGGTTTTACACTGTCGAATTGAATTCCAAAATTCTCTTCTCATAGCAGTTTCTAACTTTCCGTCTCAAATCGTTCTTCATTCTTCTTCATCAAAATGACAAAATCAAAAGCGAAATCATCCTCATCTTCCAAAAAGGTCGCTGAAAAGGCCGCTGAACCCATTGAAATACCATACAAAGCACCTCACAACTACTTGGGTCTACTCACAAAACCCACCACCACCAAAACCTTCGATTCCAATATTGACACTCTTGCAGCTTCAAAGTACAAAACCTTGTTGATTGCTGATGCTCCTATTTACGAACAAACCCAGAGAGAATTTTGGGAAAATTCCACACTTGAATATCAAGGTGAAAAAGTTATAGCCATTAATTCTTCCATAACGGGAAAAAATATCCAAATCACTCCACAATCAATTTCAGAAGTCTTTGCACTCGATGATCAAGAAGGTAAAACTTCTTTTCCCAAAAACGAGTTAAAAACTGATTTTCTAGAAAGAGGGTATGGTGCACAAATGAAAAGGGACACCTTACAAAAAGGCTTCTTCCCTTCTGCACCAAGATTTTTATTTCATACCCTTTTGATGTGTGTCTCAAATAAAACAACTGCTTTTAATGAAATACCATCAAAGATCCAAAACCTGGGCTATGCTATCTTACACAATGAAAATTTTAACTATTCCCAGGAGATCTTTGATGATTTGGTAAAAAATGTTGATAGCAAATCATTTCTACTTTTTCCAAGGTTCTTAAGCTACTATTTTAAACAAAAATTTGGAAAGGAGAATGAAAATTTGCTCATCCAAGGAAAATCATTTCAAATACATGGTTTAACATCTGAAACATTTACTAGGATGTTAACACCTGCAAAAACACAAGCAGAGGTGCCTGAGCAGACTTTAGCAGCTACCACTGCTCCTCAGGTATCTGCTGCTGAGCCCACTGCTCCAGGTGATCATGGCAGCACACCCACTGCTGTGAAACCCACATCTGCCATCACCAAAAAGACTAAAAAGAAATCATCCAAAAAACCCCCCCAAACCCACTAAAAAGGCAACTCTGGAAGATGAGATCCCAGAGCTACTGCCAGTGACAACACAAATGTCACCAAAAACCACTGCTGCTACTTCCTCACAGCAGATGGAAGAAAGATCTCCACCCTTGCCTCAAACTCCTACTGCATCCTCATAAAAGGATCAGGTTGTAAGCATAGGGACCCCACATTATGAAGCTCTGGAGCCAATTGGATCCATCTTCCTCAGTCCTGATCCCAAGGACATGTCTCTTTCAACACCCATATCTTCACCCCTCACATTACCACAATCCATAATACCCTTGTTGAATGCAGTTGCTATAGCTCAGACACAAACCAGTTCCTCTCTATCACCTATCACTAAGAGTACACTCCCACAAGTGACTGGGTTTGATGTTTATACCTCTGCTATCCCAGCAACAACTGAGGAGGTTACACTACAGGAGTTACAAGTAATTCATGTCAGTAGTTCAAGTGGAGCAGCAACTACAAGTGTTGGATCAACAGATCTACATTTGGACAGTTGTTTCATCAGTCAGACTCCCTTGAAGGCAATTTCTTCTATATCACCTCTGGTAACCACTAGTGAGTTTGTTTTAACCCCTGGTACCTTCAAAAGGTTATCAAGTGTTGAAGAAAGAAGACCCCAGAACAAAGAACAAGGGGCATCAATGGCTGATTTTTGGGATTCATTTCCTAAGTCACACATTGATACAACCACTGCTGGTGGGGATTCAGATGATCCCATTAACTTGGGTGATGATTTAAAATATCAGGAATTGACGGGTAGAATTGACAATCTTGAAACAGCTTCGCTGAAATAAAAGATATGGTACAACAACTGTTAAAAGCTCAAAAAGTGCAACCTACTGCTGTTCCAGCTCAAGTACCTGCACAACCTGCACCTGCTGCAAATGAGTTGTGGAATTTGCTTCAACCCCTGCTCCAACAACAAAGAGAAATGGCTGATCAGCAGCATGCTATACATGTTCAAGAGCTGAGAAACATGATGGAGTCAAGGTTTAGAGATACTCAAGCAGATATCAAGGCTATAAAGGCCCACGTTCTGAACACTACTGGCAAAGCCCCTCCCACTGTTCTTTTCATTGATAAACTTCCTTCAGATAATGCCAAAAAGGGGGAGAAAATCAAAGAGTGGAAGAAGAAGGGAATAGAAGATGGCCTCTACATTGAACCAGAAAAAGAAAACATGACTAAAAACATCCCTTTGCCAGATGGTAGTAAGAAAATTGATGCCACCACAAATGCACTTGCAGAAGCAAAAGCAAGTGTTAAAAGAGATAGAGAGGCTAAGGATAAAGCCCAGCGGGAACAGGAGAAAAGAGCTTACATGGAGCTGAATGCACATGGTACTTCTGAGACTAAGGATGATGAAAATCCTAAGGATGAAAAGAAGAAGCCCACTAGACAAGTGAGGCAACCCAAATCCACACCATCCAGACCCACAAAGCATGCCTCCAAACCACCTCCCAAAGGCTCCAAACCTCAAACCACAAAATCTCAAACTTCCACCCAAACAGTTGATATGTCAGTGGTTTCAAAAACTGCTAGCCAAACAACTGCCACCACTACAACACACACCACAACCACTGCCCTACCACCACCACATAAATCACCACCTGTTGAAAAGCAGAAGACATCTACTGACACATCAGTATTTGTAACGACAACAGATGTTGAAACACCAGTTGTTTCAATAGCTGTTTGCCAGCCATCTACCAGTGACCTCACCATTTCAACAATCACCACACAACCCATTGTCATATCACAACCCAAACCCCCTTCACCCAAAAGGCTTTACACAAGGAAAAGGAAATCTCATAAGGGTAATGATGATATACCAGCACCCATTCCTTTATCCTCCACACCTTACATTGCCATTAAACCACAACAATCCATTCCAACAACTGTTGTCAAACCAATAAACCCTGGTAATATTGTATCCACTGCTGCAAGTTATCCACTGGAATTGGAAGCTGTAAAGGATGAGATGAGACAATTCTATACAGTGGATGATCCTTCACAAAGAAAATTTCCTTCTCTCATGGGCTTCAGGAACCCAGTAAATATAGATGAGTATCTAAAACTCAAAGCCAGGAAAGCAGATATACGAGCTAGAATTGAATGTAAAGATCAAGGTGATGAAGCCATTTCTAAAAGAATGGAATTTTTAATCACTAAAGTCAAACAAATGGAAGATTATGCAAGAGACCTGAGCAAAGATATGTCAAATATGCCACCTGATGCTGCCCTACAAAAGGAAATGAGAAAGGATTATCTTGCATTCATCATGAAAGAAAAGTTTTATACAGACAAAGAAGAACAATTCAGTGAATGGCCACTCATTGCACTAAAGCATGAGGTAAACAGAATCAAGATGATCAAGAATGAACCAGGTAAGAAAAAGACAGCTCCAAACTGGAGCAAATACAAAAAGGCCATTGATAAACTTACCTCAGAATACAAGAGGAAGAAACAAGAGCTGGTGGATGCAAAGGTTGGACCTGCCAAAGCCATAGCAAAATGGACAAGGCAATACACAGACGAGGCTTATGAAAGGTTAAAGAAAAGAAGGATGACAGATCCTAGTCTACCACAGAAACCTGAATACAAAGAGCCAAAACAGATAAATATTTCTGAACCACTGTTCACAACAGCAGATGTCTCAGTCATTGAGATAGATCAAAGAAAGAGACAAGAGCAGATTGAAAAAGAAACTGCAGAAGATATAGCTGCAGTAAATGAAATCATAAACAAGGCTTTCAAACAAATGTCAGCTGAAAACTCTGAACTAGCAAAAGTTCAGGGTACTGCTCAACAAATAATCACAAGGCCAGCATCACCAAACTCCTCATCAGTAAATAAACCTCTCCCAAGAAACCCATTGGGTTCAAAAAATACTAAAATGGATGTCTGATCAAAAGACCCATGTATTGACACTGTTCAGATCCAATGGAGAAGTAAAGCACACATCAAGGGAACAAGCTCTGGGCCTGAGTGTTGAAGATCTACAAGATCAGCTTGAGCTTATACTTTGTAGGGATGAGGAGGATACAAGTCCTATGGATTTTGAATTGCAATTTAAACGTCAAGTTAGGGAACTTCTGATGAGACAATAAAGATCCAAAATAATGAAGTGTTTTGGCATTATCTGTTCCAGGGGGAGATTGTTGGGATTGAACCCTATCAGAGGAACAGATAATGAAAGCCAAAACTGGTTCACAACAGTGGATTCATAATAAGCAGTAGTTTACATCAGGCTTTCCCCTTGAAAGTGTTTATGACATCTGATGTCCTCTATCCACTGATCGTATACAACAGCTGCTGTCCTTCAAACTGCTGATGAAACCCTGAAGACTGATAAGGAGTAAACACTGCTGGTTCAATCTACTGATGCTAAAGAACTGCCCACTCAAGGACTGATCAACTTTGAGGAAAGCACTGATGAAAGGAGAAAGCAGTAGTTTAGTGTGTCAGTTGTTTTGTATAAAGTTAGTAGTTAAGATTAGCAGTGTTTGTATAAGAACAAAGGTTATAGGTTGTTTGGTTGTTAGATGTCACTTTCATGGTGACATCAACTTAGATGCTTCAGTGGTTTGATTTGCCTATAAATGGAACAGTACCCTGTACTGTTACATTTGATTGACTGAGTGAGTTCTTCTCCTCTAGTCCAATCCTTTCATCTTGTGCGATCAACCAGGAAGCATCAAGCTGAAGGGGAGTTTTTGTTGTAAGCATACAGTGTAATCTTTTGATTTGATGTATAATCTTTCGACTCAATGAAAAGCATGTGTTTATCAAAACTATTCTCCCTTTTGATTGTGTTTATAAAGTTTGTTTCCATTTCCACTGCACTTTACATTATTTCATATTCATTTATTGTTCAAGTTTTACAAACAAACACAATCATGAGAGCCTCCGATCCTAACAGATGCAATCTCGAAGAACGGAAATTGACTGAGATAGATTTGCCACTGGTAACTTCGACTGAGAATGACTTAGGTAGCTTAGATCGTGCACGATTTAACAAAGATTCAAATTCCACGAACACAATGCTTTTGTCTGCACCAGTATCAAATAGTATCGAAGCATAAAGGTTACTAACAAGGAACGTACCATTAACGACTTCATTGTCGTTTTGCGCCTGCTTAGCGTTGATGTTGAACGTTCATCCTCATGGAGCTTGCTGTTGTACCTCTTGATTCAGCTGAGGACATTGGGGACGAAGATGCGTAGTATCACCACATTTGTAACAGTCTCTGACGTTGTTTGCTGGTTTAGTGTTTTGGTGAGCTTGTTGAACTTGTGGGGTAGTGTTGGTGCGACAATAAGCAGTAGTGTAGCCAAAACAGTTACATGTTGTGCAATGGCGGCAGGTAGAGTTGGCTGGGTGATAATAATTACAAGTAGCACACTTGGGATGAACCCCAGTGTACGACTTCCTGGTGTTTTCTAGTGTAGCAGGGTTTGGGTTTGCAGCAGGTACAATCACATTGCAGCCAGGCTTCTTTCGTTTCTTCCCCTTGCTACCACTTGTTTGTTGGGTAATTTGGTTGGCTGGTTTTGAAGGAGTAGGTGTTGCAACTTGTTTATCGCTATTGCAATTGTTGTTTAGGCTAGCAGCAAGACGATAGATAGCCTCGATGTTGTCAAGTTTGGCTACCTCGATGGTATCGTGCATGGCAGGAGGTAACCCATTGATGTACTTCCAGATCATGAAATCAGTAGTGAGCACTAGGTGTGGTACAATGAAGCTGCATTGCTTGAAACAGGTGGTGTAGGCTAAGTTGTCATCACCAATTTTCTTGAGAACCCAAAACTCTTCCTCAAGCTTTTGCTGCTTGTGAGAAGGACAAAATTATTCCATCATAAGGTGCTTTACTTCTTCCCAAGGCAATGCATAAGCTGCTTCATTCGAGTGAATGTTTCTCTCGTTGCTCCACCATTACAAGGCTCTCGCTTGGAAGACCCTAGTAGCACTACGTGTTTTAAGGTTCTCAGGACACTCGTTGTTGATAAAAGTGACCTCTATGCTATCGAACCATTCCAGCATAACTGTCACCCTATCATTGCCAGTGAATGGCTTAGGGTTGCAAGCCAAGAAATGTTTGAAATTGAAAGAGACAGGCTTAGGTACTTCGATCTTCGAGTCAACAGAGGAGTTTGGAGTAGAGGCTGGTTGGATCTCACTGACAATCTTGGGAACAACACATGCGATTTGATTGGCCATGAATGCCATCATCTTCTTTCGGTAGCCGATCTTCGACTTCTTGGTTAAGTTGGAGAGATGATGACTTGAAGACATCTAAAGATTCGAAACAAAGAATAGGCGAGACTTGATCATAATGTTCTTGTTTAATAAAATTTGTTTTCATGAATGCATCACATAGCATATAGTTTTCAAATATTGTCACATAGTATAACATGAATTCCACATAGTGTCACATAAATAATGAAAGCATCGTAAATTTCGTTTGTTCACAAGAAAGTATTATTATTCGTTTTAGATTGTGAGGATAGTGTGAATCGTGACTCCAAGCTCGAAATGAAAGTAACGTTCAAATATAAAACACATTGAAATTGAGATGGTATAAAGAGATTTAACGTAAAACGTGGATTGTCACGGAACGTAACATAAGACTATTCCAAAGTAAATTGAAGTCCTTTTCGAACTATGGAAACGTGCTTTGGCCTAATAGACAAATACTCTCATCGAGAAGCGACTAACGATATTTGTCCTTCCAGATACTACACGTCCATAATTGATTGGGAAAATCAAAATTTTGGCGAGATTGAAAAACAAAGAGTGGGACTAGTTATCAAGTTTTTTTGAGTTTCACCTCTAGCTTAATAACATCGTACCCTAGTGTGGTTGGTACTTATCAAAAGATAAGGGTCCACTAGAATATAAAATGGAAATTTCCTTCAAGGTTTGGATATCACTCTTAACTTAAGGGTATATTTCGTGCAAAATACAAAGTATAGCTGAGTGAAAGTTTTCACCGAACGTGGGAATCACCCCTCTTTCTGGTGAGTCATATCTATTGTGTTATAAGAGTGTCTTTAAAGCCTCCAAGTACGTATTGTGTTAGCCTTAGGAAAGGCATGTATAATGAAAGACTAAAGAGAATAGAGAGAAGCAAATCAGATAGAAAGCATATAGTTTTAAACAACACATAAGGATAAGCTCCTAATCTATAGACTTGGTAAAAACATTCCTACTTTTCCTAATTCCCTATAGTTATGGCTCTGATACCAATCTGTCACATCCCAACCGATAGCGGAAACATCGAGATGAGACGAACAAATCGTCCAAAGAATCATAACACTAATTGTGACAATATAATTTAAATCAAATTTCATAACAATACTAAAATGTCATACACGATTCAAATCAACACCAAATTGTATCAAACAAAACAAGGTTAAATAATGTTTATTTCTAAGGTGTGCTTCTATGTTCACTCTAGCTTGATTCTTCAACGTCTTGACTATCAACCTGCAACATGTATTAAAATAATGATCAACAATAATGTTGGCGAGTATACAAGTTTGATACATAGCATAAATAGAATAAAAAAATGTTTAAACGCGCTCATATCCAACATGAATAACATAATACGTGTTACTAATATGCTGAAACAGTGTAACTATATGTCAACCTAAAGTTTCCAACGCAAACTTGCCTTTCCCCAAGACTCAAGGGAGGTTAACGTGTTTTACTTAACAATACCCCAAGACTCAAGGGTGGTGCGTTAATCCTATAGCGCTATAATTGTTAAAGCAGGCTTGATCGAAGTTAATGAGCATATAGAAATGAAATGTATACATAGCATATGAGATTAACAAGTATCAACAATGTTTTCATTTTTAAATTTCTATAGAGTGTGAATATAAATAAGTTTCAAGTGTTGCGTGTTTTTATATAGAATACATGTTGCACCCAAAGTGTTTAGAACTAAAATGGGATCGAGTATACTCAGAGTTTTGCGTAGCTTTCCACGAAAACCGAGACTGGCTTTGTGATGAAGTCTCGATTTGTGATGAAGTCTCGAGATTATGCTGAAATGATTAGACGAGAATATGAGATTACTGATATGCGAGAGTGTTGGATTAGTTTATTAAAATACGTGAAACAAAACAAATTAAAACAACGAACACTACCTTCGTACAAAGCTACTCCCTTCATACGAAGGGGCTTCTGCTTGGTACGAACCGACTGTTAAAAGTGCTGCAAACAAATCAGAATGTTTAAACAGAAAGGTAAATGATTGCAAACAGTAAATAAGATAATCGGATGTAAAAACTGAGGTTAAAACAGGAGGTAAATCAGTTTGATTTGTTTAACAGGGTAGGTTCGTACGAAGCCACGTGTGGGTTCATACGAAGCCACCTGTGTTTGTTCGAAAAGTTATAATTTTGATCTGATTTGGTCGAAAATGTGTAAGTATTTGTTTAATTTGTTTAAGTTAACGGAATAAATGTTTAATTTCTGATAACATCCATAAAAACAGAACTGAAACCGAAACAGAAACATATGAACTGAGGTAGGTTCATACGAAGCCACTGTTCTTGATGAAAATGTATGTTTGATCTTGTTTAAACAGATCATTTCTTGATGGAAATTAACCTTAATGCAGGCCCTTAACTATAGGATGAGTTTAAGGGTCTGATGGATTCCCGATTCCACCAAGATTGTGCAATAATGAAAGAAAACCATGTTTAAGTTGTAAAATCTTATGAGTTTTGATCCATTCTTGAATAAGTGATGATCCACAATAGTTTTCCATGGCAAAATGAGTGGAAACCATCCTCAAGATAATTAGGATCAAGGTTTTTAAGAGAAGTTTAAGTGTGTGTGATTAGAATGCATGAAATGAAATAAAATAGAATGGAATGAAGAGGGAGAAGTCCAACAAACAATTCTGATCGCAACAAAGCTTCAAGAGTGTTTGCAAGTGACAGGGCGAGTTGGAATGAGGACACAAGACCTCTATTTATAGATTGGAGGGAACCTGTGGTTTCCTAAGATTTAGCACTTTCCCCGCCTCGTACGAAGCCACACCTTCGTACGCAGCTTCTGCCTTTGTACGAAGGGCCCAGTTTTAAATATTTTATTTTCTAATTCGATTATTTTATGTGTTTTATTCAATTTAACGAGTATCAAACATCAATGTGTAATAAAGAATCAAGAATCTTGAATAATATATCGTCCCAAATGTGAATTTCAAATAAAGGTTTGCACCTAAGTCTAACAACAATAACATGAATATAAAATAGTTTCGTTTTCATTATGATTAATCGTCTCGGATTACAAATATAATCGAAATAGGATACAACAAGAGTACAAGTATCTAAATAGAAAGTACAACAAGACTTGCTAAAATAGGAAAGTTACAAAAATGCGAAGCGTTAAATATTCATCCTAGGAAATTGAGTAGAAGAGATCCTAGGATCAGCCGTGAGATAACTGGTGTATCAAGCACAAGCCGAGAACCACGCATACCAGTAGTTACTACAAAACAACCTATCAGTACTTCTGGAACACATGTGAGTGATGCAATAATCGGGTTTCTGACCAATCCTAGAGCTGCTATGTACATGCTTGCTCCTAAGACAGCTGAAGGATCTAGTAACATTCCTTCTTACGCGGATGTGTTAAGGGTAGCGGAGTTGTTACAACATGCGGTAAAAGAAAGTGTTGTAGCAGCTGAGCTGAGCCAACCCAAGAGAATGCTCATGAACAAACCAACAACCCAGACAACAAGAATCTATTTGGTGATGTTGATGTTGGAGTACTAATGTAGAGGATCACTACACTAGAAGAAGATAAAACATTCAAAGATGTACAAATTGCAAGCTTGTTAGAAGAGATAACCCACAAAAATCAGCAAATCCAAGAGCTTGAGACCAATCTGGGATCACTTACAACGGTCGTTATGGATCTTAAGTAGAAATTGGAAGGAAAGTTTGGAAAAGAGTTTGCTGAGCCTCCAAAGGAATACACTTCTGTTGAGAAAGAACAAATGGATAAGGAGCATGAATATGCAATAAATAGGTATATTCAGAACCCTCCTTGTATAGTCAGTCAGAAAATGAAGCAAAAGGAGGTGGTTATGAAGAATGTGGGTAGTGAGAAGAACTATGGATTTCAGGACTTGCCTGATCGATACGTGATTAAGATGTGCAAAGTTAGATTTGATCATTATGGTAATAGATCCGTGATTCAGAGTTGGGCATACAATGATGAGAAGGGAATGTTTCTGGCGAAGAGAGTAAATAGGAAAATAGAATATTATAATAACTTAAGTGCATTCGAGTCGTGGATGGAAGTTGATCTACGTGAGCCGAGTCGAGCTCCATATCATGATCAATGTAGAGATCATAACTGCAAGATTGGGTGGAACTTTTACAACAAGCTGCAGAAACAAGCGCAGGTAAATTTGAAGGATATGAATCTGGCGAAGTCATTTGTCAAGGTTCACGAAGATGTTATCGATCCTTCACCAACAAGCCACTCAAGACAGTGATGTGTCCTCCAACTAAACAGACAAAGACTATTCCGTTGCTTAAGGATCTTCCAAATAACAGTCTAAATGATTTCAGATTTTGGATGTATGATTTTATATCTGATCAAGCTGTGATTGTCTGTGAATATGACAAGTACCGAGTTGCTGATGTTCGAGATCTTATGAGGTTTGGAGAAAATGATATCAAGCTGCTATGAAGGTCGCAGATGCAGAGTGATCCACATTATGATGTTTGTGCCAAATTGTATACTGTTGGAATTGCTTAAATCATACTATTGAAGATGTGGTTTGGACAGAGAGGAAGAGTGGAAACATAGTTGTTTGGTCCTTATATCAGAAACCAACTTCCTGATGCTCAATAACAGAAGAAGAAAAGACGCAAGTGAAGCTTGAATTGCCAAGACAACATAAACCTAGGGGGGATATTGTAAGGACATGTACTTGTAGGTTTACGTTTATCATGTATGCATTAATTATGGGTTGGTTAGATCGTTTTGATGGGCTTGGTCAATCTTTATTAAGTGTACGGGTTTGGGCTTAGCCCAGTTGTAATAGGTCACCCTATATGGTTAAAAATAGGGTGCACATAGTACTTTCTTTGTTGTTGATTGTTTTGCTTTTTATTGCTTTGTACCAGACAATCCTAGAGATTGTGTGCCAAATCTTTTAATACAATTGACATAATTGTTCTTATTCTACACCCTTCTTTGTTATTCCGTGCTTAGAATCGTGTTTGTGATATCCAATTGATAGTTCATGGACTTATAGTGCGAAGGGTTCTATTCGAGACACTTAACCATCAAACGGTTAACGTTCTGATTTTGGTTATGTTTTATGTGATATTATATTGTTTATAATAACAGTCCAATAAGTCAGAGAGTTCATGGAAGTCATGTATAGAGGTATAACACCTCATTATATGTTTTACCAAAGCCCAAAGTTTATTAACATTGTTAACAAACCGGTTAGCCATGAATATAACAGAAATAAATATACCAAACAGCCGAACAAGGACAACCCGGGCGTGTCATTCCCAACATGGCAAGTGTTAGAGGTGATGCGGGGTTAACTTATTCTGAGTCTAGGACACTGTTTGGGTGTTCCTTTGCAAGTCCAAGTGAGGCGGTGGAACTAGATTGGAAAGCCAAGGCTTCCACAGTTCACACTTCTGTTAAACACAGATTCACCCATATTGAAGATGGGGATCCAAGATAACATTCAACACTTAGGATTTTGTAGGAACGCGAGTAACATAGAGTCCCTTCGTGCGAATGGGATGTCTAGTCGTGTGAACAGACTGTCCAGTCACACGAGTGGACTTGCTCAGTCATGTGAATGATCTGTGTTTGAACGAGTAGGTTCTGTTTTGTTTGAACAGACTTGTTTCTTGGCTGTAATCAACCTCTACACTTACCGACAGTTATGGATTTAGCCGTGAGCTTGGTGGGATCAAGATTTCGCCAAGTTTCAGAACTAACAAAGGTATTTTTATAAAACTTTAAATGAAAACGGAACTTCAATCTTTATCTTGGACCTCAATGTGGTGAGCTTCATTAGTAGACTGCTAAGGCAAGTCTGTGGAAGCATCTGAAATGCAATATTTGAAGTGTGCAAGTGCAGAGACTTTTGAGAGAGAGTTGGAGTGTGGGAAAATGATAAGTGAGGGAATGGCTTCGTATTTATAGGGGCAGATGGGTGTTTGGTGTGAGTGAGATGGGAACGATTAAGGTTTGGAGCGAGTGAGTTTGGGACGGTTGAGCCAGTCGCACGAAGGGCAAGTTCTCTTCGCATGAAGAGACTTGTCCAGTCGTTTGAAGAGTTAAGTTTGGCCATTTTCGCATATTTTAGCCGGTTTTAAGTGTTTCAAGCATACAAGTGTGATGAAAATGTATAATGTATAAATAAATGCATGTATAAACTGATGTTGCATGTATTCCAAGTATGAGTTTGCGAGTATGAGTATGTATTCGAGTTTGCATGTATAACAAGTATGTAACTAGTATGTAAAAATAATGTGTAAAATAACCGAGTTTTATTATGATCAAAGTCTCGAATTACAATGTTTGGAAAAGAAATACGAATACAAGGAAATTACAAGTTTCCAAAAATAGAAATACAAACTGACTTTCTAAATAAGGAAAGTACCAAACACTGCACGTGTGTGTAGTTTTCCCTCCTCGGGAAGCATAACCGCCTTATTGAGGCGACCATTGATAGGACAAGTAAAACAACTATCCACCATGTTTCCTTATATAAAGGGGATCTGGTAACTTCACTGTTACCTTTTCTTCTTACCGCCTTCTCTTTTTTCAGCTTCTTCACTTTAGTTTTTCGATCGGAGTTCATTTTTCCAAAGACTGTTATCATCTTTAGAAGCTTCAAAAAGAGGTGCGTTCTCTATCTCTTTCCTCTTTTCAATCATGATTCGGGGTAAAGAGAATTTGGCCGTTAGTTTCAGTGTTTTAACATAGAAACAACTAGACAAATTTGTAAGAACTTACTAGATTTCGGCTTTCCTGAATTCTGAACTCCAGCCCAGAATCGGGCTCTCTACCATCACCTTGCTGGTAAATTTTCATTTTACACCAGTGGGTGTAATTTTGCAAACTATCGTGTTCCCTTTACATGTTTTTTTAATCAAGGTGGTTCGTTTCTTTCGAGTGCACATCTCTCAAGTGAACCTGTTCGGACTCAGCCGGATAAACCATTTTGAGATCTCTGAAGAGCTTTAAACCGTAAGCCTGACTTAAGTGAGTTCCATTATTTATACGAGTTTATTATGGCTGGTGATTGGTTCACTTTTGTTCATCATAAGTTCGTTCCCAACAGTTCCTCCGAGGAAAAAGTCTAATCTGAAACACTGGAAAGATAACATTTTCTGGCTGGATGACATGTGTTTACCCTCGGACTTGCCCTGGAGGTTCAAAGACCAATATCTGGACTTTGAACTTAAAAAGGGTTTTATTTTTTATGAGGTTCTGGCCTAGGACTTAGTTGATAATCGGAACCCCATTCGTAATTATTAACAAGGAGGATGGTGAGTGGCGTTGCTCCGGTTGACCTCAACTTTCTAACTTTTGTTTTATTCTAACTTTTTATTATTATATTTTTATTTTGAAGGTGTTACAATGTTTCTTAGGGATGCGTTGAAGGTTCCTCAATTCTCCAGTTTGGATTTTACTTTTTTGCAAACCATCGGGGAGGCTAACACTTTTATGCAGCAGACTGCTCATGCGACTTATAATATTAGAGTTCTGGTTGATCCAGAAGTTCCATAAGCAGGTGCTGCTCATTTGGAACCATCAACTACTAGTGTCGGGTGTTCTAACGGCCACTTGGTCGTGCCGGATGGGCAGGTGATAATTGGAGACGGGGATAGAGATCCAGAAATTAGGGAATTAGACCTGGGTTTAAATGTTAGACGTTCATCATCAACAGTTTCTGCCGGGAAAGGTGTAGAGAGTGGGTCAATTCAAATTTCGACTGCCTCTAATGTGCTACATCCAGGATCAAGAAAGAGAAATAGCGAATCCGCGGCTATGGTTCAGATTAATCCCAAGAAGGGAAGGCAATATGTCCAAAATATTACCTCTAAAAAGGCCAAGCCCACATTGTCCGCTTCTTCTGATCCGGTGTTGACAAATCTAGACGATCATCTTACCGGCAGTAAATCTTCAAGAGACGAAGCCCTGCAATCTATGTCTGGTCCGGTCATGACTTATACCTGATCTCATCCCTTTGCTGAGGCGGATGATGATTACATGGAGGTTGAGCCGGTGGTGACTTCGTCGAAGAAGGAGGGAAAAAAGACAAGTATGTATACAGGTATGGATTGGGGTTTAGCTTTAGGCCCGGACTCATTCTTAGAGGAGGACGAGGACTAAGTTACCTCGATTCCTCCTTCTTGGTTCGGGTCTGATGTAATGTACTTTTTTCATTATGTTGATATTTTTTTAGATGAGATGGAGATGGATTCGGCCATGGCGGAGGAGAAGTTTATCCCAGATTGGGATATTAAAAACAAGGATTCGGTGATGGATGTTGTAACTGCTAAACTTTTCCTGTTCAGTTTGAATACGCATGTCGATCACCATTCTGGCTAACCAGGCTCAGGAAAAAGTGTATGTTACAGAGCCTTTCGGAGGTGGATGGAGGTGGAATCAATGAAAGAAGATTTGGACTGGGAGCTCTCCTCCCTTAAGCAGAAGCTCCAGAAGACCCCAAATGCTGAAAAAAGGGTTGCTTAGCTTACTTGGGATTTGGCCCAACAGAAGGAAACAGTGAAATCTTGTGACACCTCGGAAATTTTAATCGAATGATATGGCAACACGTGCCCGATAAACCCTCAAATAATCCAGATATGTTGGACGAGAGGGACCAATTTAAACAAAAATGGAAGATGATACAAGTTGAGGGATAAATATGAGAAAATGCCAAAATTTTGACTTCTGATGGTCCCTTACAGACCACAAGGCATATTCCTTATGGTCCGTAAGGCATTTGAATACTGTGGACGCCAGAGCACTTACGGACCGAAGGGCCTTACCTCACGCGGTCCGCAAGAGGGTCGCTGGCAGATTGTTTTGGGCTGGCACTGCAACCTGCTCACTTCTGCCACTTAGCACGAAATGTGCCACCTTTCTCATCCTTCCTACATTTGTTGAGATAGTAATCAACATCTCAAAGCTCCAGGGACACTTGGCTTCACCTTATGATCCTTGTTCAACTATAAATAGCCATGATCTTGCATCATTTTAACTTGCACCTTCACATTTCTCACTCTAACTTCTCTTGTAGCAGCTTCTCATCTATAGAAGCCTTCTCTTTGGAGTTATAACACTCTCTTGAACACTTATAAGTGTTCTAACTCAGTTCTTTTCCATTCCTAGGCTAGTTATTAGCTGAATGTCTAACAAATTGAATTTTTCTTTAACTTTCAATTCTGACCATTTCGGTAAAGTTAAAGTTCAAATCGAACTTGGCTACATGATCATAACAATGAAGGTGTTAATCCTTTGTGATGATACCCTCTAAAGATCACGTTAAGTAGGCGAAATGACGAGTTAACATTTTATTAAATAAAAGTCAAAATGCATATTTTTGGCAAATCACGCTAAATAAGTTTTTTAAGTATCACAACCACGATTTTTTGACATTGTAACAGTTTCTAAAACATATTAGGACATGTTGGATCATGTCTAACTCGTCATTTCCTGCTTAGAGCTAGTTTCACAACTAAAAGTCAAAACAGTTTGATTTCTGCTTTGACTTTCGATTTTGACCCATTTGGTCAAGTTTAGAGGCTAATTAAAGGTTGTTATATAATCATAATATATTATATGGAATAACCCTATGAGGTTATACTTTTGATCATATCATTTGATAGGTCTTATAATAGAGTCCTAATATTATGCATAAAATGCCAAAATTACCCTTATAATCTAGAAATGGTTTTAAAACCAAATGAACATATAATCGGAATTTGAAACTGATGTTATAACAATGTGAAATATTTTTTTGGCGTTATGGACTTGTCATGGACCTATTTGACCACCTGATACCACATATGCGCGCGTACTACTAGTTTAAATGAAATGAAATATATAAACTAGCTGAATCGTGTCAAAACCTTGCCGATTTAGTTCTAATCAGAATATTTGATTGTTTAACCCATATTATACGAGTCCTTGTACTCGCAAGAGTATAAATCACATTCTATCTGGTCAATGCTTAATCTAGCAAACCGTACGTGTCTATTAAGTTAACCTGTCAAAGTCTGTTAGTGCAATACGTCTATTGACTTCGTCTTGAATCATTTGATAGGATAGGTTAGGATTATCAGTGTCCGAGTTGCAAGAAACTGTTATTAGAAAGTTTAGAAGGCTGTTAGCTTGAACATGCATGATAGCTTGAACATGCATGATAGCTTGAACATGCATGGTAGCTTGAACAGGCCTGGTAGCTTGAACAAGTCTGGTCGCTTGAACATGCCATGTCCATTTCAAGCTAACTACCAACTACTATAAATAGGGCACTTGTTGATTCATTTGGTAACGCTTCAGGATTTGTAACGAAGTGCTGCCGAAATCTGTTCAGGTTGTAATTAGTGTTATAATCAATCAAAGTGACAGATTTATTAGTATCAAGTTATTTCCACGTCCGTTTCACTGATTCCGCCTTTGAATCGGATTATATGCTCTTCTGATTGACTCGTTTGGGTCCTACAACGATCCTACAAGTGGTATCAGAGCTCAGGAAGAAGAGTTTAGCTTGATATCATATATTTTCTGACTTCTACACCTTCTTTCTTCAATTGAACGAGATTTCACGGTCCGAATTGGTTCAAATTTTCACAGTGCACTCGGAATTGGACATAGACAAACCCTTGAAAGTTTTAAACTAAAATACGAATTAAAACTGATCAAAATACGTTTGACAGCTTGAAATTGTTCGTGAAATGATGACGTCATAGGCTTGTTCGCTTGAAATATGCTGTCAGCTTGAACCTGTTCGCTTGAAATACGTTGTTAGCTTGAAAGTGTGTTAGCTTGAGAGTGTCAAGACATGTTAGCTTGAAACCGTCTGACAGCTTGAAACCGTCTGACCGCTTGAAACCGTCTGACAGCTTGAAACGACACACCGCTTGAAATGACACACCACTTGAAAACATCTGATTGTTTGAAAGTGGTGATTCAAGGAGATAACATCATGGCTAAAACGTTTGATGAACAGGAAAACGAGAATCTTAAAGATTTAAATGTTTGGACTTCTGGATCTTGGATTGATAAGAAGAATAAGAAGGATGTTTGGATTATAAGATTCGAAAATTTCTTGTGCATGAAACATGAATCTTTGGAACAACTGGATAGACGGTTTGATGATTTGATTGATAAGTTAGATAGATATGAGATAAGGGTTTCAAATGCTGAAAAAATTTCAAAATTTGCTGATGCATTATCTTTAGAGTGGGATAAATTTTTAAGTGAATTAAAAAGGGATGCTAGTTTCTCAAAGCTTCATTTTAGAGAATTCATCAATAAGCTTAGTTTACATAAGTTTGATAAAGAAAAAAGAAAAGAAGAGTTGATGAATGAAATGAAAAGGGACTTAGAGAAGATAAATTTGGATGTGATCATTGAAATGAGAAAAAGATTCTCTGTATGTCTTGCTGCAAAAAATGTCATGAAATACGATATTAAGAGAGGTTGTTTTATTGATGAATATGCAAATCCTCTTGATTTTGTTAAAATTTTTTGTGCAGGAACTTTCAGGATGGAAACAAAGAAAGAAGCTGATGCTGAAAAGATGAATGAAAAATGCTCAAAATGTGATAAATTCGAAGCAGACAATGTGAAATTCTTGAAAGACATAGAGAATTTGACATTGCAAAACAAAGCGTTGAAAGCTGAGAAGAAAGCTGATGATGAACAGATTTTGGAGTTGCGTTTGAATTGCGAAAAACTAAAATCTGAAAATGACAAACTTTTGAAGAATATTGAGAGTTTGTCATTAGAAAACAAAAATTTTTAAAAATTAGAAAAAGATTTTCAAAGTCAAATGAAGGTTTTAGAAGATGATAAATCTGTTATTTTTAAAAATAATCTTGAAAAACAGATTGAGATAAATTCTCATCTTCAGAAAATCATTCGGCTTGAAAACGAAGCTGAAATTGCTCGGAATAAAATTAATGAGCTTGAGAATAAATTGAAAGGTTTTGTGAATTCTACATCATATGTTTGTCCAAAACCGATCAATTGTGTTCCAATAAGTGACAAAGTCACAAATTTTGATAAAGTCAAAATTGAAGATTGTGATGACAAAGCTGATGATGAAAAAGAAAAAGAAAAGAAAAATATTTTTAGATTTACAAGAAAAATTTAAAAATACTGTTTTGCAATCTACTGAAACAGGTGAATGTTCTAAACAAAAACCTGTTAAGAAGAGTGTAGAACATAAACAAAAAGTTAAAAAATTGAAAAATTTTAAAAATGAAAATAAAAGCTCATCAGTTCAGTCATCCAATCATTATAAAAAATCACAAAAATTTGTAAATGAAAACTCACAAAATGATGGTAATAAGTGGTGCAGGTTTGACCACAGTGCTCAAAAGACAAATCCAGCATTGAAGAGGAGAAATGATTATCACCAAGCCAAACAATGTTATGATCTGAAGGTTTGGGCTGACAGAAGTGGATGGTACGATAACAGAGTGTGCTATACCTGTGGTGTTAGAGGACACATTGCTGTTAACTGCCAGAATTGGAATTTTGAAACACGAAGATGCTATAATTGCCATATCAGAGGACATATTGCCAGAGATTGCCCAAGGAGATCGATGGGAAGATCAAGGGTTGAATCTCAGAGAACGGTGAAGAAACCAGTCAATGTCAAGCCCAAAGAACAGAAGGTTCTAGAACAGAAAGTGAAGCTTTCGCAGGGGCAAAAAGACAGACTGAGGAAAAAGAGGAAGAAGGCGAGAGAGTATTTGGAGAAGATTTTGTCTTCGGGTTTACCAGTTGGTTCGAATAAAAGTTCTGATGAATCAATTCACTCGACGGCGAAGTCAAGCAAATCGAATTCTTCAGATGCAAATCTGAGGACAAACAAGAAGAAAAAGAAAGTTATTGGCGATGAATCTGGCTCATCCAAGTCAGACAAGCCAAGTTCGGGCAATGAATCTGATTCCATAAAATCAGATGAGCCACAAGTTGAGGTAAAAAAGGAAGAAACAATTCCTTTAATGAATGATGAGAAATTTCCACCATTACAAGCTGCAAACCTAAAATCAAAAGGTGTTAATGCTGAAAAAATGTTGAATAGCAATGTTAAGCATATTTTTAGTAAGATGGCTGATGGTAAGGAAAAAGGAGTAAAAGAATTTTATGTAGAAAAGAGAAAAACTCAAAATACATCCAAGGACAGTCAGGCTTGGGTGAAACTTTTCAAATAGAAAAATCTGACTTGCCAGAGCTTCCAGGTTGGTAAGTGTGAAGCAGGTATCGGTATCACTCTTGAGAAATTCACAGGATGGTAACTGTGATATTTCGTCTTACAAGTGGTTAATCAAGGACATTAAGTTGTTCTTGATTTTCTACAAGTGATAGTGGTGTTTGACCTAATTATGTTAAATTTTCAAAATGGTTAAAAGAGAACAAGGTGATGAGATGACCCCGAACCCACAAGTGATGGGTAAACAAACTAATTTTTCCGGAAAAACCATTCTGATTAACACAAACTTAAGTGTTTTGAAATCATTATGGGAAAATAGTTTGTTGTAAGGGGGAGTTCTGATTGAATACGCCGAAACCCTCACGGCTGAACAAACATGATTACTTTCACAAGATTGAAAAACGGTTTTCAAACTGTCGAAAATCAATGGGTTGTAAATCATGGGGGTACTTTATATTAGTTTTTCCTTCAAAACAGAGCATAGTTAGCAGAAAATGGATGGCGAGACAAAGCTATCAGTGTTGGTTGTCAAATTTTCTTTAAATGATTTTGCATTTTAGGGGGAGAAAAATTGTCAGAAAATACAAAAACATTTGAAAATTTGAAAAAGTCAAAAACATGATAAAATTAAAAAATTGAGTTTTTGCGTGAAAAGAGGAAATGATAGTACATCAGTAGACAGTTACAGTATGCTAAAGAAATGTAATGATTATATAGCGTTAAACAGTCTCAATGATGATATCCCGATAGATTTTTATACATTTAGTAAACTTTTTCGGGATATAAACCTAAATTCAAACTTGCTTATTTCGTGGGGAACACTACTTGGATATATTGGTAACCCCTGAAATCTCGTTTGAAAGGTCCCTCTTTCTGAGATACTAGGTCTTTATGCTTAGTGATATCTGGGGTATTATCTCGGGACTTCTGATTTTGCGGAAGCAATGGCCTAGTCCCCGGAGAATACTTTCTGCATTGCTTGAAATATAGCGCCGCCCTCAGCAAATTGATGAAACAATAAAATTGATAGTCATTGCTGTTGTAATACAAAAGATCCTCTAAAGGGGACACACCAAAAGTCGAGCCGTCATCTCTCTGCTGAACGGAAGTTCTGACCTGAGCTCTCACGGTTTCGTACTATAATTTATTCCCCTTACAGATATCATCTAGGTATACTCACCTGTAAGACTGAATATTGGGATCTGGATACGGGAGTATATTCAAGAGGTGGGACACATGAATGAGTTTAAGTTCCTAAAACATCTAATTCGTATCCTGAATCAGTTGAAATTTGTGTGAAAATTTAAATGGATCAGTATATCGACAATCTAAGTGAATTGTTTAATTCTTAATGTGTAATTAAGCTCAACGGTACTGGTGACTTGTCAAAAACTGATATGATCCTCTGACGCATACTCAAACAAAAATATTGTCTGTAAATATGTTTGTACATATTTCTTTACTGCTTTATATTTTCAAAAAATACAAAAAGATTTTTGATTCTGCTTTATTTTCGACAACCGATGTCTAAAATGCTGAGTTTCAAAATCTAAGTAAGCTGATTGTGTTTCTGAAAATAAAACAAGTTCATTAATTTGAAACTTGAAGTTTTTAAATCAAAAATCAAAAACAGTTTGTGATATCTCCAAGGTCATTAGTTTGGACTTGGATGATTAACTGTGAGGGATTTTGGATACTTAACACTGCCAAATCTGTAAAGATTGTTGATAGAGGGAGTGTTTTAGAGAAGATTGAATTGCCGGGTTATGACTCCTGGTAGTTTAAAATGTTGTTACTTATAAACTTATGAGTGATTGCAGATAGTCCAGATTACGATCCCGAGAGCAGAGTCTAAGGGGGAGTCTGAAGACAAGCTTGAAGCAAAGAGGAGCTTGTAGATGGATAGCTAGGTGTCGATCCCAAAGCACGGAAGCTTGACGAAAGGGGGAGCCTGAAGCTGATGGAAGAAGAGAAGGATTGATGGATGCTTATAATGTTACAACTTGAATGAGAAGGCAGAATGATCAAGACTGAAGATGTGTCATACTGAAGACTAGACACGGAAGACTTCGTCAATATCCGAGGGGGAGTCTGTTAGTGCAATACGTCTATTGACTTCGTCTTGAATCATGTGATAGGATAGGTTAGGATTATCAGTGTCCGAGTTGCAAGAAACTGTTATTAGAAAGTTTAGAAGGCTGTTAGCTTGAACATGCATGATAGCTTGAACATGCATGCTAGCTTGAACATGCCTGGTAGCTTGAACAGGCCTGGTAGCTTGAACAGGTCTGGTAGCTTGAACATGCCATGTCCATTTCAAGCTAACTACCAACTACTATAAATAGGGCACTTGTTGATTCATTTGGTAACGCTTCAGGATTTGTAACGAAGTGCTGCCGAAATCTGTTCAGGTTGTAATTAGTGTTATAATCAATCAAAGTGATAGATTTATTAGTATCAAGCTATTTCCACGTCCGTTTCACTGATTCCGCCTTTGAATCGGATTATATGCTCTTCTGATTGACTCGTTTGGGTCCTACAACGATCCTACAAAGTAAAATGACTTGTATAAGACCCATTAACATTCTAACAAATCATAGTTCAATTCATTCCAGATTAGGAGCCTATAGTAAATTGCACCTGTATTAGTTTTTTTAATTAAAGATTGTGCTTAACAACTTTGATTTGTAAAGATTAGCATAGGTAAATACTCTTAGCCTATTTTTATTTATAAGGGCTTGGGGTACGGCAGTAGCCGCTTGATCGGGTATTGAATCATGGGCGAACGATGCCTAAAATTTAAATAACCTGTTTTAATCTGTTTTGCTTGATAACTTAAACATTGGGAGTTAATGTGACTGAGTCCTGGATATCCCAGACTCATTTAACTGCAAATGGCCATGACTTAAGCACAGGGTGTAGGCATACGCCTGACAAATGCTAATGCCATATTTATATGATATTGAAAATATGGTGTGTCGACTAATCATGTACCGGCATTTGGTTTCTAGTCCCCATATGTATTGACAAGCATGTAAAACTGGTAACCAGAGACATTATTTTATCCCAAGTTATTTTAAAAATGATATAACAAATGGTATCAAATATTTTGAAAATATTTTCAAAAGAGTCGGTTAATTGTATTTACCAATAAAAACTAACGTATTTTCAAAGGACTAAACGTAGGTTATATAGCAAACACGGAATAGGCTGGAGATGCTTGGTCTAGGCATTTTGGAATTTTCCACTCCACAAAAGGCCCTTTTAGTCTCAAGTAATATTTTATTTTATTCGGTCTGCCTGTGGATCTTTAGGTACAAATACCTTGTATAATTATTTGGACATTTATGTTTGTACTTGTATAATTTAATTTAAATTCCCATCTTCCGCTATGCATTGTGATTACTGATGTCAATCATCATGCATATATCCCAAATCCGGGCCCACCGGGAAATGAAGGTATGACAGGTTGGTATTAGAGCAACATTTGCGGGAATTAAACACTAGCCTTTTGTGTCTAAGCTCAAATATCATTATTGCATATTCCTTAGACTATTTTGAGTCTAGGCTTAACCTAAGTCCACTCTTATTTATATAGGTATTGATTTTTTATTTGACAAGTAAAACATGCCACCAATGAGGCGAGGAATGGGAAAATGTCCCATTCAAGGAGGACCGTCACGACCTCAACCGTCACACTCCCATCACTCGAAGCATCAACAACACTCAAGCGAATCTCATTCCTCATAGCCAGCTACACATTCATTTTCACACCACTCTCATTCATACCATTCACATCATTCCCACTCTCATTCACACCATAACTCATTCTATCTATCCAATTACCTAACCTTACCTCACCCAAGTCAGAACCATCTAGATAATGATTCTGACCCGGAGATGCCACCTTCTGGAACCCACCAAGGGAGTCCCTTTGTACGAAGGCACACATAGGTGGTTCGTACAAAATGTTTATCAAGAACAAGCTGGGTTCGTACGAAGCCAGGGGTAGCTTCGTACGAAGCCCGGATACCTATATATATGGGTGCTTAGGTTCTTGGTTGGACAAGCTTTTGGATCCCATAGGGGACATGCTATCCAACTGTTTTCACGGTGAAGTAATTGCTATACAATCAATAAAAACCAGATTGTAAGTGACTGCTCGGTGTCGTATTCTTCTTTTACTCCTTTCTTAGTAATAATAAACGCACCGTAACGGTTATCTCGGGACTGAAGCTCTGTCAAACTTGCTGGATCCTGGAATAACAAGTGGTATCAGAGCTACGGTACTGATTGAATTGATCTAACAGTTGATTGAATCAACTACACTCATAAATTTTGGGTTTAACGGGGATTTTGATGTTAAAACATAGAAAATCATCAAAATAAAGGTCAATTCACAGATGGAATTTGGAATTGAAGACACCATTCTGTTCGGCATTGATTCGCGCACAATCCTGTGAAGTTTTATCATGAAATTCGTAGAAATAAAGATTCTGGATCAAATTATGTGTTTGGGAGTGTTCTTGAGAAGTTCAGCAATGTTGGTGCGAAGCCACAGCTTCGTACGAAATCACATAGGTTCGTACGAAGGGACACCTGATGAGCAAATGCCTAAAAAAATAGAGTGTATTTGATCGCGATGATGAGTGGTTCTCCAAGAGATGGGTTGTTCGGAGATATCGTCCGGTGCTTCAGAGTCGAACATGATGATGCGATCACGGATTATGGAAATTGTGGGTAGTCAGGATACCAGTGCAGAACTGTCATATTTTGTATTATTTGATTATTTATGGGCCAAAACTGTTAAAAATCCGCAAAGATGAAAAACTGACAATGGTGGTGAATATTGTTATATTCTGGTTTGGTCAAGTTTTTTCGGATATGAGAAGACGTCAGAATTTGCAAAAATGCGGGGGAATAATATTTTGTCAAATGTTCCAGCATTTTTGAAATTTGTGTCGCTTTAACAGTATTCGTGTGGTTTCGACTTCAGATTGTCCTGGAATGTGAATCTGATCGTGGGTGAAAGCTTCCGAGATCTAGATGATCCGAGGAGATGAATATCTGATCGTGGACGAAAGCTTCGAAGATCCATGAGTGATCGTGGATGATAGCTTCTGAGATTTAGATTATCCGAGGAGATGAATCTGATTGTGGACGAATGCTTCAGAGATTGGAATGCATTACCAGATGATTTGTTTTCCGATGAGGATTTGCTGATTGCGGAGATTACTGTTTATATGGGATTTCAGATCTTCAGGGGGAATCATTGATTTGACGTTTAGCCAGTGGGGTATTTGAAGTTTCTGTCAATTGTCGGTTTAAGTTTTTGTACATTCTTAGATCAAGCAGACGGAATGCGTGATCGTGGTGGTTAACTGTCAACTACTCAAAAACTGAACGTGGATGTGGTTAAAGCTGAAACAGAGAGTATTGTATTGATTAAGTTACAAGTTGGTGATTGTTCTTGGAGATTGCATATTAGCAAATCGGAGGAGGTCGGAAACCGTACTAACAAAGACTGCAAAGACCTGAAGATTCATTTTAGGGGGAATACACTATCAAGAAGCAAACCCGAATCATCAATCAAGGGGGAATCTATATTGTCAGACAAAGAATATTCAAACATAGCTCTACGGTTTTGGTATTGTCAAAAACACGATTCGATAGTGACAGCCGAGGGGGAATCTGTTGGTGTATATTTCGTACGTCTGCCACTATGCGAATAGCTAGATAGAGAGTGTGTTGAATATTGTATAGATTAGAGTGAAAACGAGTTAGAACCAAGGTTTTGTGATTGTCAAAGCACCTTCATACGAAGGGAGTCCCTTCGTACGAAGGCACACATAGGTGGTTCATACAAAATTTTTATCAAGAACAAGATGGGTTCGTATGAAGCCAGGTGTAGCTTCGTACGAAGCACTGATGCCTATATATATGGGTGCTTGGGTTCTTGGTTGGACAAGCTTTTGGATCCCAGAGGGGACATGTTGTCCAAATGTTTTCGCAGTGATGCAATTGTTATACAATCAATAGAAACCAGATTATAAGTGACTGCTCGGTGTCATATTCTTCTTCTACTCTTTTCTTAGTAATAATAAACGCACCGTCCCGGTCGTCTCGGGATCGAAGCTCCGCCAAACTCACCGGATCCTGGAATAACAATTCCCACTCCCATTCACACCATAACTCATTCTATCCATCCTATTACCTAAATTCACCTCACCCAAGTCAGAACCAACTAGATAATGATTCTGACCCGGAGATGCCACCTTCTAGAACCAACCAACACCGAATTGAACTAGCCAGTGATACCGCATCTTATGTTGGTTCAACATATCAAGGTCTTGATGAATGGGACCAATAATTTAACAAGTTTACTTTCTATCACACCCCGAGCATCAACCACAAACACCATCAGAACCACCTCCTCAAACTCCTCCATCTCCACCAAACGATGCACCTGTATTGCCACACCAACTACTGGAGCAACAACAACAACCACCACCATAGCCGAGGAAACCATGTAGCGGAGCACGAATGTCGATACGCGCTGGAGAATGGTCAGGATCTCTTCACCCACTACCAACATCATACCTACTGATACCGAAGGACCCCCAAATGGGTGGACCATCCAACATTGCTCTTAATACTGATCCACCACATATGGGATTTGATAACCCCATACCCACCTATCCAAACCTAACTAGGTATGATAACTCTTATACCACTACTACTACGGAGTATGGTTATCTGGCTCCATCTTACGAATCCTACATGCAGGCGGTCATTCATAACACTCTCTACCCATCTCCATTATCTCCTACTACGCAAACAAAAGTCATCCAAATTATGGATAACAGTATCCGGTTGTACCTCCACCACAACCACCACTGCAACCACAACCATCTCAAGCACCAGTCCTTCTAGAAGCAACTAATAAGGCATTGGAATGAACTGAACAAAATCCAACAACAAGTCGAGAGGAGTGAACAGAGAACAAGCAAAATATACAAAAAGCTCTCCAAACTTGTGAGAGGAAGAAGAGACGAATGAAGACTTTAAATTTATATTTAATGTTTATTGTAATTTTTATTCTCCAAAAGTCCACTATGGACATAGTATTGTAATTTTTATTCCAAAAGTCCATGTTCGACATATGTTGTATTGTATTTTCAAAAGTCCATTATACAAGTATTGTAAATTTTGAATTTATGAAAATTTGAATTATCTCATCGCAACCATTCAAGCGTTAATCTCAATGTTTAAATTCAAAATTTAATTGATCTGCCCTAAACGATAAATCTATTGTTGGCCTATAGATCAATTATTGATGTTATGACATGCCAAAATTCTGGCAATGATCACGGCAGACATGACAATGTGGGGCATCTTGACCGAGAGGGCGAACAAAATGACCTTTGATCCCTAATTGTTGCTATAGTTAGCAAAGCTATGACAAAGTTCATGACTAATTATAATGGGCCAGGACCAGCAAGTTCTAAATCTACATCTATCACTCCATCTTCCATACATAAGACTCAGAGCACACATTTCTCCTCATCTAAACGTGAGAGGAGCGAATCAAAATGTGTTGCCAAGAAAGAACCCCGAAATTCTAAAGAAGGGTGTTCGTATAAATATTTTGTCTCGTATAAACCTCATGACTTCACAAGGGAGAATGGAGCTATAGATGCCATGAAATGGCTAGATGAAATGGAGACTGTCGTAGATATCAGCGAATGTGCTTAGAAAGACACCATCAAATATGTGTCTCAATCTTTCAAGGATGACGCTCTGGCATGGTGGAAAGCGATGGTTCAATCTTCTGGAAAGGTTTCTTTGTACCACATGGGTTAGGACAAATTTTTCGAATTGATCAAAGAAACCTATTGCCTTCCTCATGAGGTAGAAAAGGTAGAGTCTGATTTATTGACTCTCACAATGAAGAACCTGGACGGCAGGAAGTATGTATCTGATTACAACTTAATGTCCATATTGGATCCATATCTGATTACTCCTGAATCTAAACGCATTGTACGTTACTTTGGCGGTCTAGCACTAGAAAATAAGAGGATGGTGAAATCTTCCAGGCTTGTTACTTTCAGATCCGTAGTGGATCTAGCTCTCTCACTGACTGAGGATGAAGTGAGATTGAGGATGATTAAATATGAGGTTGATGGAAGAATGAAGCGTGAGGATAACTGCTTTCAAAACTCGAAGAATGGAAGGTTTGGTTCAAATAAGAACCAACCGAGGTCTGGTGATAATAGAACCGAATGCAAGTATTGTGGGAAATGACACTCGGGGCAATGTCGAAAAGAGCAACAGAAGAAGCCATGTGGCATAGGCAAGAAGACTGGCCACAAAACCCACGAGTTTAAAGAGATAAAGAACGCGATGTGCTATGAGTCTGGCGAGAAAGGCCACATAAGGACCAATTTCACCAAACGTTCAACCAGAGGAAATTCCAAATCTGGAGAGGCCAAGAAATCCAATGCTCGAGCCTTCTAGTTGACCACAAGAGAAGTGGTGAATGACACGAATGTTATAACAGGTACGTTTCTTGTTAATAACATCTATGCACATGTCTTATTTGATTCTTGAGCTGATAAGTTTTTCATAGATCATAAGTTTACTAAACTATTAAATTTACCCATAAGAACTTTAGACCATTCGTCTGAAGTAGAAATGGGTGATGGCTCCATTGAAATAGCTTCTAAGATTCTTGAAGGATGGGCTATATCCATTAAGAATCAATTTATTCCTATCAATCTGTTACCTATGACTCTTGAAGGATTTGATATAGTCTCAGGCATGGATTAGTTATCCCATAACCAGGCCCATATTGCATGCAATAAAAAGATGATCAAGATCAAATCCCCATCAAGTGAGACTCTCATCATTCACGTAGATCAACATTATGGATTGCTTGAGAATGCATTGCTTAAGACATCTAAGTGTCTGAAGAGAGGATGTGTCATTTATACGGCACAGGTGACTATAGATACGCCAAAGGCCAAAATAGAAGATATATCGGTCATTTCTAAGTACCCTGAAGTATTCCCAGAGGATTTTCCTGGATTACTCCTAGAAAGGCAAGTCGAGTTCAAAATCGACATATTGCCTGCGTCGGCTCCGATATCTAGAGCACCTTATCGCCTAGCGGAAACCGAGATGAAGGAATTGAAGGCCCAAATTGAGTAGCTATAATAGAAAGGTTTCATTCAACCGAGTTCATTCCCATGGGGAGCTCCTATCTTATTTGTCAAAAAGAAGGTTGGTTCAATGCGAATGTGCATTGATTACCGCGAGATGAACAAGATAATGATCAAGAATCGTTATCCCTTGCCAAGAATTAATGATTTATTTGATCATTTGCAAGGGGCAAGTTTCCTTTCTAAGATCGATCTTTGATCGGGCTATCATCAACTGAAGGTCAACAGTGAAGATGTTAGGAAACTTTATTTGTAAGTATTGAAGAAAAACACAATCAACTGTGTCTATGAAGAGATCACAGTCCTGAAGATCATGAACTAGAAAAAGAAGAACAAATGGGACAACCGGAATACATAGCATCTACTTCAAAGAATCACAAGTTGATCAAGAGCTGAATTGGATTATCAGAAGAGGTCATTTCTGATGGATCTGATGATATTTCTAATGAAATATCATCAGTATCTGACGATTCTGATCATCAAGGATTTTCTGATGATTTGTTCATCAGAATTTCTGATGAAGTGGTTTATCAGAATTTCTGATGAAATAACCCACTTGTCTGAAATTGGCTCTGTCCTGCCACACTTACCGAAGCAAGTTGACATTAAATGATATCATGATGAAAAAGGCAACTTGAACGTTGGAATCAATGAATATGTTAATTGGCTACTTTTTGCAGGAATTATTATATGAATAAACTATTGTTTATTCATACTAGCCGTCTATAAATAGAAGGCTCAACCAGGAGAAGCAAAATGAGTTTGAAGCTTAGCATTCACACATACATCTAAACTCCATTGCTCTCTCCCCCACAGAATTCAAGATTCGTTTGTATTAGATAATAATCTTACAATCACCTTGTAAACCATTTTTGTTTCAAAGTGATATAAACTTGATAATTCTGTAGGTCTTGTTTCTTGAAAGTCTGATTTCCATTTTCGCACATCTTTTTCACATCTACTGAAATCACTTGCCATATTACGTGAAAAGAAGTTGTTTTGAGCCTGAACTGGGTCTAACAATTGGTATCAGAGCAGATTGAATAAACTATTTTCAAACGATCAATCGCTCATCTTCTTTTCTCTAAGTATGGCCAGCTTTAAATCCTGGAATAATGCTTTTAACATTGGTTGTAACGCCCCGCGTTTTTCATACTTTCTATATTTAGTAACCACCGTTTGTAAAACTATTTTTGGAAACTTCGTAAGTCTTGTAATCGTCCTTTTATTTAAAAACGATGTAAAATCCGAGACTTGGATCATGAATGAAACTCGTATTTTGTTAATTACATATTACACATACTTTATATATGCTCATACATTCAATTTCGTAGAACAATTGATGCTTATTCGTAATTCTTGGAAACTATGTGCTAAACTTGTAAACACATGAAACTTATGCATAAAACGTGTTTCGATCATAAACGATACTTGAATACGACTTCCATATGCTTAATTATACTTGATTATGTTCCTCATACTTTATTTAGCCTTAAACTATGCTTAAATGGCAAAACTAGTCCTTAAAACACCTTAAAGGCCCAAATTAACAAACTGCAGGGACTAAAATGAAAATAAGTGAAAAAGGTTAGCTTACGGACCGTAACACTCCCAGTGTTGAGGTCCGTAAGCATGTCTGGCGGGCAGAAAACACAACAGCCTCTTTTCTACGCGATTTTGCACGAAATCCCAAGATTTAAACCTCCCCAATCAGCTTTAATCCACCTCTAAACACCCCCAATCACCTCTAATCTCTTCCACTATAAATATATACCCTCTCCAAGCCTTCATACACTTTCAACACTCTCAAATCACTCCAAATTCACTCTCAAATCAGTTGCAAACTCAAGATTCGGGCAGATTCATACACCTTTACTAAAATGAGCATAACTTGCTCATTTCTCAACGAAATTGCTTGATTCTTCTTCCTAATTGCTTGGATAATCATAGGGTATGATTCCTTGACTTCTCCTTGGAGAAATCAGACCTGGAAATCCCCTGAAATGATCCAAAACTTTCTGTTTTGATTTATGTTCTTACAAACTTGTTTAAACTTCATCCAACTTGTGTCTAATACATCTCACACCAATGTCCTAATGCTTACAACCTCTTTTATGGTTGGTTAAGCTTAAAAACATGGTTGAGACACTATAAATCAGAGGTTAAAACCTCAAATAATTCTGTTTTGATAAGGGTTTTTTTGACCCACAAATCATGTTCAAACTTATGCTTTGATGAAGAGAGATTATGGAACAACTTGGGTTGTTCCAACATAAAATCCTCACATGGTTTGATGATTTCTCTTAGTATAGCTTGTTATATTATTATATGTACCTTAGTTCATGACCCTCCTTGGTTGTTTTTACATCAAGTGTAGTGGTGAACATACAAGGGGTTCCTAAACGGAAGCTAGTTCTTCCTACCCCATACTTGACATCCATGACTACTCGAGGTGCCTAAATGGAGATTTAATCTCCTACCTCCTACTTGAATTATTGGACTAAAGAATATGTATTACTTAACCTAAATATGTATATATACCCATTCGAACCTTTGATGTTGAACTTGTGTTTATATGTCAAAGTAGTAGATCACCATCTAAAACCAAAGCCTTGTTGTGATTCTTATGGGTGTTCAACCCATGAAAACATTATCATAACCCTTGTGGTTACCAAGTGTCATACAAGTGTTAAGTGTTAAAGATAATTATTTTCACATGTTAAGCTCATATCTATTTTTATGATGTTTTAAATACCGAATCTCGGCCCTAAACCTACTTGAACCTTAACCCTTACGCATTCAATCTTTTAACCTCATCAACTCGTCAATAATTGGATAATTGGAAAGCATATGCAACCCTTGTGAGTATACTCGTATTTCCCCTTTTACTTTTACCACTTTTGGGGTGTAACATGTTTACTTATCAACAACTTACACATGAACTTTTGCTTAAACACATGAACATTCCTATTAACATGCTTGTATACGTGATGGCTTGATACTTTAAACTTGGGTGATTCTTATGTGTTGAACTTATCATTAACTTCGTACGAGCCAAACCGTGACATGTGTAGCGCTATAGGATTAACGACCCGCCCGTAAACTTGAGGTAATGTCAAGAGCCTGTTGCGTTTCCTTGGTTTGATATGTTAGACACATGCCATATTTATTGTTTATCTTGAATCACATGCTTGCTATGAGGAATTGTTCAAAACTTATCATTTGTTATGTACGTACCAAACTTGTATACTCGCCTTTGCTTTTGCATTGAATTGTATTTTTAAACATGTTACAGGTTGATGATGACGATGATATGAAAAGAAGTAGCGTTGATGCCTAGTTACACATATAGACGTTTAGGTTTAATATGTTGTATCAATTTTGCTTATGTTGTTATGTATTTCTTTTGAACTTGGTGTTATTAGAGTTTATGTAATGTTGACAATTTGAAGTTATGGAATGAAATGGGAATTATTTAAATATTGTCAAAAATAGCGTTATGATGTCTCTAGCAATCTTCACACTTCGTCTCATCCCGATGTTTCCGCCATTGGTTGGGGTGTGACAGATTGGTATCAGAGCCATAACTATAGGGAATTAGGTAGAAATGCCATGCTTTTACCTAGTCTATAGTTTTTAGAGCCTTATTCGTATGTTTTGCTTGAACAACTACATGATACTTTAATTGTTTCTTATTTATGCTATTTTAGACATATGTATCACTCGTGAGAAATATTCAACATGTTATTCATATGCATTAATGCTTGTCTTAGTATGTGTTAATACTTGCTTCATTATTCGATTCTTTACGTGTTACTCTAAACATATTTCTCTATGTGTTAATACATGTTTTATCATTTCGTTATCCAAACACCATTCTTGATATGCTCCCTTATGTGTTTATACTTGTTTATGTATTTCCTTGACATACACTTCCCTCATACATTTTTCTCGGTATTTCTAAATCCGAAGACACTCATAATGCACAAACGAGACGACTTCACCAAAATAGGCGTGAAACCCACAATTTGGTGAATGACTCTCAATCCTTCTGCTTTTCTTTTTACACGAAATTCACCGCCAAGTTAGGAGTGAAATCCTCACCTTGATGGAGAAATTCAAATTTCAAATTCTAGTGGACCCTCGTCAAGGTGTCAAAATTAACTTTTGACCCGGCGAGTACCAACCACACTTAGGATACTAAATCGCCAAGTTAGGGGTGAAACCCGCACCTTGTCGACTAGTTCCACTCCTTGATTTTCATTAATCCCGCCAAGTCTCGAAATTTCAATTGAATTGGGGACATGTAGTAACTGGAAGGGTAAATACCGTCAACCGACTTGTCGGCGAGAGTATTTCACCTATTAGGCCAAAGCATGCTCCTCAAGTTCGAAAGACTTTTCGACTACTTTGGTTAGTCAAAGGTTCCATTTTGGAACCATCCGAATTTTAATCAAACGTGTTTTACTATTTATTTTGCGCGATGCAATCTTTCAAATTCGAATTTACTTTCGATATTTTCTTCTCACACACACAACATATTGAATCTTTTCCATACATTTATACATATGCAAGATTTCATGTAGTTTAAATTCATATTCCTTGTAACGACAAGTGGAGACATATCCTCGAGATAGGAGTGATTTCCTTACCTTGATGATTAACTCCACTCCCCTTTTCTTAAAACGACCTCACCAACGAGTTAGGGGTGATTCCCTTACCTAGGTGATCGTTACCAAAACGCCTCTTCAAAATATCCTATTATGCAAACTCGATCATGTTTTATACCTAAATTATTTATCATTATTCAAAATACATACGTATACGATTTCAAAATACATTGTTTTATCAAGCATACTTTCTATCCTACAACCTATTTTTTTTTTTTTACCTAACTCACATACACGGATTCTTAACTTATCTTAAACGTTTTACTACACAAATGTCCAAACCTTACGAAATGCTACCCATCACTTTAATTGGTCAAACAAATCTCTTGCCCATGAACTTCATATTCGACTTAATCACTAAAACGCACTCATGATATATATCACCAAACTAAAGATTTTCATTCTCAATCGGAGGATCAAACCAACCTTTCTTTTACACCTATAAGATCTTATGGATGTTATAAGATCGTTTTACCAAAGATTCTTTTCACATCAACAAATCATTTGTTAGAACTTTTAACAATCACAAAGCCCTTTTGCTAAAACTCTTTTCTAAAGGATCCTCGTTTTCACAAGAACCTCCTAAATTCACAACTTCTTGTCTAATGAAATGAAATTACTTTTGATTGAAAACTTTCTTACACCAAATTACAAAACAAGTGGGCAAGAAGACTTCTTGGAGACCGACCATCCTTGGATCTCGTAAACTCTTTTAAAACAAAAGTAGCATTTCCATTTATTACAAAATGCATTGGGCTTAACCAATGAGTACCTTATATCCTTTTACATATGCAACTATATCCTACCTTTCAAACCAAGCTCAATCAAATTTTGATACGATAAACTCAACGTCTCATTTAACAACTATACCCACGTATCGTTCTACACGTTTTAGTCGTTTTAACGCAACAATTCACTTATAATCATTCGTATTTACTTAACCTTTTGGACGATTTTGTACACCTAAATTCGTGATGTTCCAACATACACTATATACGTAAATTTAAATATTCGTACCTACACTTACATTCATACGTTCTATGCCTATACTATTAATCGTATTCATACTTATGCTCATACGTTTCATGTTTTACTTATATTCATACGCTTCATGATTTTACCTATACTCATATATTTCATGCTTTCACTTATATTCATACGTTGCGTGCTTATACATATACACATACTACTAGTACGTGCTATGTCGATACCCATACTTGCGTGCTTATTCATACCTAAACTTATACTTATGCTCACACTTTCATTCATACTCATGATCCATACATTCGTACCTATACGCGAGCGTAATCCGAGGGATTCGCTTGCGTGGGTCCTATACATACTTAAGCATGGACTTGCTTACATACTACATTCTTACACGTGCACATTCTTAATTTTTAAATTATGGATACCCTAATTCATACACAACTAGTTCAAGCTATGCGGATCAGGCGTCGATCAATATAATCACGGGTGCACACGGGATTATAGTGATAGGCGTATGAAAACCATGGAGTGTACTACTGTGTATGGTAAGACACGGAACGTAACATGACACCGGATACGAAACGGACGTAACATGGTCGAAACATGGTGGATACGCTGCTGGTACTTCCTATATATAAGTGTTTTCACCGTATTACCAAGTTTCGTAAAACGTGCCATGAGAAATTCAATGTTTTGCAGACCTTTTGAACCTAATAAAATTCACACAACTCACAAACGCATCGTATCCGATTATCCATGACGAGACTTCATCCTTAACACACTACGTTCATCTATCCAACACTTATGCTATTCTTATACCCGCACTCTTTAAGAGTCATTCGTTCATTCTACACTCGTATCATTCTCCTTATCCTTTTAGTTCATACAAACCTCTTCCGCCATGAAGCTTGTCTAAACATTCGAGTCCTAACTTGCCACGTTACCTATAAAATAGCCTCCCTATTCTGGATTCTCGTGTGACTATACTTAGTATACCTTTAAAGCTTTATTTAAAGTGCCAGACCTTCTCGTTTCACTCAATAAACAACCTTCTACAAGTGTGATCTCGTTACCACGTCCCATCAAAATACAAGCCGTGTGTGAACTTCTTCTTTTTAAATACGTCACTTCCTATTATTACGTCACTTTTTTTTAAAACGTCGCCAATTTAAGTTACTCAAACTTGCTTAGACTCACTGCAACTATATACGCACCTACATGTTTTCAACTATGTTAGATACCTCAAATCTTTTTAAACAATGAACTCACTCACAAATTTACCTTGTCACTCTCCTAAGTTTTGTGCCTTTCAAAACGTTTCAAATTTTCAAGTCTCAAATTTTTACAAAAACTTTTCAAGTCTACCTTTTGAATAAATTTCAGGACGAAATTTCCTAAAGGAGGGGAGACTGTAACGCCCCGCGTTTTTCATACTTTCTATATTTAGTAACCACCGTTTGTAAAACTATTTTTGGAAACTTCGTAAGTCTTGTAATCGTCCTTTTATTTAAAAACGATGTAAAATCCGAGACTTGGATCATGAATGAAACTCGTATTTTGTTAATTACATATTACACATACTTTATATATGCTCATACATTCAATTTCGTAGAACAATTGATGCTTATTCGTAATTCTTGGAAACTATGTGCTAAACTTGTAAACACATGAAACTTATGCATAAAACGTGTTTCGATCATAAACGATACTTGAATACGACTTCCATATGCTTAATTATACTTGATTATGTTCCTCATACTTTATTTAGCCTTAAACTATGCTTAAATGGCAAAACTAGTCCTTAAAACACCTTAAAGGCCCAAATTAACAAACTGCAGGGACTAAAATGAAAATAAGTGAAAAAGGTTAGCTTACGGACCGTAACACTCCCAGTGTTGAGGTCCGTAAGCATGTCTGGCGGGCAGAAAACACAACAGCCTCTTTTCTACGCGATTTTGCACGAAATCCCAAGATTTAAACCTCCCCAATCAGCTTTAATCCACCTCTAAACACCCTCAATCACCTCTAATCTCTTCCACTATAAATATATACCCTCTCCAAGCCTTCATACACTTTCAACACTCTCAAATCACTCCAAATTCACTCTCAAATCAGTTGCAAACTCAAGATTCGGGCAGATTCATACACCTTTACTAAAATGAGCATAACTTGCTCATTTCTCAACGAAATTGCTTGATTCTTCTTCCTAATTGCTTGGATAATCATAGGGTATGATTCCTTGACTTCTCCTTGGAGAAATCAGACCTGGAAATCCCCTGAAATGATCCAAAACTTTCTGTTTTGATTTATGTTCTTACAAACTTGTTTAAACTTCATCCAACTTGTGTCTAACACATCTCACACCAATGTCCTAATGCTTACAACCTCTTTTATGGTTGGTTAAGCTTAAAAACATGGTTGAGACACTATAAATCAGAGGTTAAAACCTCAAATAATTCTGTTTTGATAAGGGTTTTTTTGACCCACAAATCATGTTCAAACTTATGCTTTGATGAAGAGAGATTATGGAACAACTTGGGTTGTTCCAACATAAAATCCTCACATGGTTTGATGATTTCTCTTAGTATAGCTTGTTATATTATTGTATGTACCTTAGTTCATGACCCTCCTTGGTTGTTTTTACATCAAGTGTAGTGGTGAACATACAAGGGGTTCCTAAACGGAAGCTAGTTCTTCCTACCCCATACTTGACATCCATGACTACTCGAGGTGCCTAAATGGAGATTTAATCTCCTACCTCCTACTTGAATTATTGGACTAAAGAATATGTATTACTTAACCTAAATATGTATATATACCCATTCGAACCTTTGATGTTGAACTTGTGTTTATATGTCAAAGTAGTAGAACACCATCTAAAACAAAAGCCTTGTTGTGATTCTTATGGGTGTTCAACCCATGAAAACATTATCATAACCCTTGTGGTTACCAAGTGTCATACAAGTGTTAAGTGTTAAAGATAATTATTTTCACATGTTAAGCTCATATCTATTTTTATGATGTTTTAAATACCGAATCTCGGCCCTAAACCTACTTGAACCTTAACCCTTACGCATTCAATCTTTTAACCTCATCAACTCGTCAATAATTGGATAATTGGAAAGCATATGCAACCCTTGTGAGTATACTCGTATTTCCCCTTTTACTTTTACCACTTTTGGGGTGTAACATGTTTACTTATCAACAACTTACACATGAACTTTTGCTTAAACACATGAACATTCCTATTAACATGCTTGTATATGTGATGGCTTGATACTTTAAACTTGGGTGATTCTTATGTGTTGAACTTATCATTAACTTCGTACGAGCCAAACCGTGACATGTGTAGCGCTATAGGATTAACGACCCGCCCGTAAACTTGAGGTAATGTCATGAGCCTGTTGCGTTTCCTTGGTTTGATATGTTAGACACATGCCATATTTATTGTTTATCTTGAATCACATGCTTGCTATGAGGAATTGTTCAAAACTTATCATTTGTTATGTACGTACCAAACTTGTATACTCGCCTTTGCTTTTGCATTGAATTGTATTTTTAAACATGTTACAGGTTGATGATGACGATGATATGAAAAGAAGTAGCGTTGATGCCTAGTTACACATATAGACGTTTAGGTTTAATATGTTGTATCAATTTTGCTTATGTTGTTATGTATTTCTTTTGAACTTGGTGTTATTAGAGTTTATGTAATGTTGACAATTTGAAGTTATGGAATGAAATGGGAATTATTTAAATATTGTCACAAATAGCGTTATGATGTCTCTAGCAATCTTCACACTTCGTCTCATCCCGATGTTTCCGCCATTGGTTGGGGTGTGACATTGGTTCTATGTCTAAACCTCCGACTCTGGTCAGAGAAGAATACCCCCAGTGGAAAATCAGGATGGTCAATTTCCTTAATGGTCATGACCGAGCTCTGTTTCAATCCATTGAAAGGGGTCCACATACACAAATGGCTGATATACGTACTATTCCAGCAACTGACCAATCACCAGCAATCCCTGCCTCCCGCGCTCATAAAAGTGAAATAAACTGGAGTGCGGAAGACAAGGAACTGGTGGCTGGGGATGAAAGGGCTAAGTCACTTTTAATTATGGCCATCCCCAATGACATATTTTCACAAGTTGATGCTTGTGCATCAGCTAAGGAAATATGGGATCAGTTGGAAAACCTTTGTGAAGGAGGAGAAAGGATGAGAAGAAACAAGAGAACAAATAATGTCTCATCTTATGAAAGGTTTAAAAGTTTGCCAAATGAAAGGTTAAATGATACATATCAAAGATTTACAAAACTTTTAAACGAGCTAAAGAAATTTGGTATAACAAAATCAAACGATGAAAGAAACATACAATTTCTTGATGCCCTTCCTAGAGAATGGAGAAGTCTAACCATGACTTTATCATCAACCTTAGAACTAGGAAACATGAGTCTTCATGACTTGTACAGCATCTTGATCCCCAGAGAGGAAGAAATATTTGAAGAAACCATTCAAAGAGGGGGATCTTTAGCTCTAATCTCCAACTCACAAAGATCAACAACAACAAATGATCCACAACCTTCAAACAGTCAAAATCTTGAAACTTCTGATGCATCATCATACTTTTCAGCTTTTGCTGAAGCAATAGCACTGCTCACCAAAACATTTGAGCAGAGGTTGAGGGGAGGTAACCAGAGATACCAGAGGAGTGACAAAGGAAGGATGGATGGAAGATCTAAAGAAGAGTTTAGATCTAAGGATAAAGGGAAGGCTGAAGTTGTGTGTTACAAGTGCAAGAAAAGAGGTCATTATGCATCAGAATGCAAGACCAAAAAGCTGATGGATGTTGCCTATTATGAGAAAAAGCTTGAAGAAGCAAAGAAGCAATAACAAGTAAGCTTAATTGCTGGACCAGATACATGGTTATCTGATGATTCTTCTGAGGATGAAGAAGAAGAATTGGCAAATTTTTGCCTCATGGCACTCTCTGAAGGACTACCAGAAACATCAGAACAAAAGGTAAATTTAGACAATCTTGATCTTGAACACAAACTAAACAAGCTCATGTCAGATTTTCTAAATCTGCAAGAAAAACATCAATCAGGTATTAGAAAATCTGATGAGTTGCAAAGGACTTTAAATAAAATCATTCTTGAAAACCAACATCTTATAGAAGTCAGTTTAGATCAAAGAGCAAAAGTTGAGTTTTATGAAAATGAAAGAAAAGATCTTTACAAGAAAATCAATGACAAAGAAATCAACGTAAGAGGTTTTCAACAGGCTAAAGAATGATGATCTATTGTCGGAAGGAAGTTCGGAAGTTAAATCGCTGGAAAATTCTGCAACAAATTCTGTATTGGGTTCATTTTTTGAGACCGAGATCGGAATTCAAGATGATGACATCAGAGGTGCAGGGAATGTTGGAGTGGCGGCTGCAGAGGAAATCACATCAGCTAGGGCTGCTGGTGGACCCCTCCCAAATTCTGCGCACGCTAATGTTGGGCTTGTTACTGATGGACCCAAATCCAAAGAAAATGGATCTGGTAATGGTTCCGCATTCAATGTAGTTGTGGGCCAGCATCCTATTACAAACCCAATGTGTAGTAACTTGTTGGGCCAGCAGAATACTCAATTGGGCCAGAAGGAGGCAAAGACTGGAACTTCACATTCGGTGGATCCAGAAACCCAGAATGTTATCCATCAAAGTGATGTAGGCCATGATAAGATTAGTCCTTCTTTGGTGGACCTGGTAAAAGTTCAGGAGCCTTCTAAAAATTTTGCAACACATAATTTGCAATTTGGGTCTTTTAAGAAACCTACTTTTCAATTTGTATGTGACCCAAATTTAAAATTTGGCCCAAATGGGGTTGATATTGACCCAGTATTTGGTACAAAATTTTGGAATCAAGAGTTATTTTTAAAACTAACTAAGGGGCTTGAAGTTGAGGAGAGTGAGACACGGCTAATTTATGACCCACCGATGAAGGAAGATGGTGAGGTTATAGTTAGCTTGAATGGGCATTTTATGACTAAAAGTGTTAAAGCTCACCGATTACAATTATTTGGTTACTTTGTGGGAGAATATATTTCCTTTCAAGATGTTAAGGAGAATTTGATTAAGATGTGGCATAAATTTGGATTGAAATCTATTATTAAGAAAAATGGTGGATTCTATTTCTTTACATTTGAACATGATGAGGGTATGCTTCAAGTGTTGGAAAGAAACCCGTGGTTGGTGAAAAATGTGCCTCTTGTATTGCAATTATGGCAACCGGATACCATATTATCAAAGCCGGATTTGGATAAGGTTCCGATTTGGGTGACTATAAAAGATTTACCACTTTGTTTATGGAACGGTGGCAATATTGGGCAAATTGTTAGTAGTGTTGGTAAACCGCTTATGTTAGACAAAGCTACATATCTTCGATGTGAATCCAAGAAAGGTCCTTTGAACTTTGCTCGTGTACTTGTGGAAGCTAAAGCATCATGTGGCCTCCCTAGTCGTGTAAAGGTTCGATTTCCGTCTCTCAATGATTTACCTAGTAAAGTTGTATACCTTGATTTGTCGTATAAATGGAAGCCTCCCATGTGTGGAAAATGTGGTGTTTTTGGCCATTTGGAGTCAAGCCATGAGGTGGTTCAAAAGCCGGTTGAAAAAATAAAAGATAAAAATATTACAAAGCAACCGGTTTTAAAGTCTATTTTGAAAAAACCCATGGTTCAGGATGATGGTTTTACGTTGATTACTCGGAAGAAACCCAACGTAAAATGGGCTCCGTTGGCTAAAAAAGATGTGAATAGATTAATTAATGGCCCAAAATCGAGTGGTGCAGGCCCATCTAATATTTCAAATAGTGCTGCTGGTCCAACAGGGGTTCTGGACTTCGATATAGGCCCAAGCAGGCCCAGTGAAAAGACTGTTGGGCTCCATATGGGTGCTGATATGGGGGGTACAGCAGCGAGGAGTCCAGGCCTGGTTAATTTGGATTCGGATGAACATTTTCCTTCATTAGTGGGCCACGTTAAAACCAATATTGGAGCTGAAAAGGATGCGGTAATAGAAGCTGGCCCAACTGTTGTAACAGTTGGATCAGGCCCAGCTGTTATGAGATCTCCTTTGATGAACAAATCTGGCCCAATCGGCTTAAGCCCAATGAAAGTTGTTGATGCTGATTTAACTAAGGATGGGATGGGCCCGGCTAAGGATCCGAGTCTTCCAATGAAGGCTATGATTGATAATTTATGTGAGAAGTCACAAGGTAGTGGGTTTTTTGATGTCTCAAAAAATTCTATTGGGCCTCGACAAAGCACGTTGGTTGAAACAAAAAATTCTTTTGGTAAACTTCAAGATGAAGAGGAATGTTTTGACACCGAGTTTGGGTTATGGGAGAAAGAAATGCTCTTGGTTCGGAAATTTTATGAGACTAACACATGCCCAACGGATGAAGTCTATACCTCTTGGTCCGATAAAATGAAAGCTTATTATGTTATGTTGACAAATTTTGATCCGGTGAAGGAAGCAATGGTGGAAACAAGTGTTGAAAATGAAGTAGAGGTTGAATCCGAGACGGATGAATCGGCTAGAGACATTGATCGTGGAGTTTAGCCTTTATTTTAGTTTCTAGTTTGGTTTTTTTGTTGTATGTTGGTATTGTGGTTTTGTTTTTGTTTGTGGGGGTTTGGTGTTTGGCGAGTCGCCTTGGCCGTTGCTCTGTGTTTGTAATCATGTTTGAACACTATTAATAAAAGGTTTGCCCGGGGGTTTTCCCTCGTTTCCCAAAAAAAAAAAAAAAAAAAAAAAAAAAAAAAAAAAAACAGGCTAAAGAATTCATAAATTTTATTGAGTCCACACCAAAGAACAAAGGAGAGGGTTTAGGCTATACAAGTACTACAAGCTCAAATAGAAATAAACCCACTATCTTTGTAAAAGCAACTCATCAAATTTCTGATAATTTAGTATCAGAATCAGAATCTGAATCTTGCAAATCAATCTGTTCTGAATATTCTTTTAACAAACCAAACTTCAAAACAAACAAGAATGAATGCAGTCAAGAATCTGTAAAAACTCCAGAAGCAGTTCACTCATCTTTTCAAAATTATCCAATCATTTCATCACAAGAGGATCTATCAGAAAATTCTGATAACTCTTGTATGTGTGTTGACATACTGAAGCTTGTTCAACACCATCTTCAACAGAAAAATGTAAAATCTGTTAATGGCTCAGCATATAACAGATTTTCTGATGCAAAACCAAAAAGAAATAAAAATAAAATGTTTCAAATTTCATCAGAAACAGTGCCCAAGCATGCCTGGGTACCAAAAACCCTCTAATCATTTCATTTTAGGACCATCATGTGCAGCAGATCTGGTACTGCGACTCAGGAAGCTCTAAGCACATGACTGGGGACAGGAGCTTACTCAGCAACTTTGTTTCAAAGCTGGGTAGAATGGCAAATTTTGGAAATGGAGTGAAAGGAAGGATTATGGGATATGGTTGCATAAAATATGGATGTTTGACCATTGAGAAAGTAGCCTATGTTGAAGGCTTAAAGTATAATTTGCTGAGTTGTGGTCAATTCTGTGACAAAGGTTTTCAGGTAACCTTTTTACCAGAAAAATGCTTGTTAATAGGTATAGATGATAACAAAATTTATTTAAGTGGGAAAAGGATAAGAAAATCAATCTACTATTTTGACTTCAAAGAAGAAAGTGAACATCCAAAACTATGTTTATTTTCAAAACATAACAAAGGTAGTAGTTGGTTATGGCACAAAAGGCTTGCTCATTTAAATTTCAAAAACCTAAGCATATTAGCAAGCAAAGATCTGGTAAAAGGATTACCTTTGATATCCTCTAAGAAGGATAAAATTTGTGAAGCATGTGAAATGGGAAAATCCAAAAGAAGCTCACACAAATCAATTTCTGAGTCTTCTATTTCACAAAATTTGGAACTGTTACACATGGATTTGTGTGGGCCCATAAGTACAGAAAGTTTTTCTGGAAAGAAATACATACTAGTAATAGTGGATGATTTCTCAAGGTACACATGGGTAGAATTTTTGAGAAAGAAAAGTGAAACTCCTGATCTGATCATTAATTTTATTAAAAAAATTGAAAATCTGTTAAAACTAACAGTGAGAAGGATCAGATCAGACAATGGAACAGAATTTAAAAATGCAAAAATTGAGAATTTCTTAGTAAGTAAAGGAATCTCTCATGATTTTTCTGCTCCAAGAACACCACAACAGAATGGTGTGGTTGAAAGAAGGAATAGGACCTTGGTAGAAGCTGCCAGAACCATGCTAGCTTATGCTAAATTGCCCACTCACTTTTGGGCAGAAGCTATAGCAAATGCATGTTTTACACAAAACAGATCCATAATCAACAAAAGGCACAACAAAACACCTTACAACATTATAAATGGAAGAATACCTAGTATAAAATTTTTGCATACATTTGGTTGTAGATGTTTTGTTTTTAATGATTTTGAAAGCCTTGAAAAATTTGACAGAAAAGCAGAAAAAAGCATTTTTCTTGGTTACTCTTTGTCCTCAAAAGCATACAGAGTTTTTATTCTAAACACCAGGACCATCAGAGAAAGTTTGTATGTCTCATTTGATGACTCATCAGAAACAGAGGTTTCTGATGAGTACATACAAGAAATAAACTTTTCTGATAAACAAGAAAATTATGAACATCTCTTTGAAATATTAAATGAAGATTTCCTAGAACATGATAATGCATACACAAATAAATCAAAAGATTATTCATGTTCTAACTCTGCAGATCAAGTATGTAGTACATCGGAAATCCAGATTTCTGATACTTTTCAGACAAATGTAGTACCTGATCAGGGGGAAACTTCAAATCCATCAGAACCAACAACATTTCACAACAAGTTAAGATGGATCAAAGGACATGTTCATTCTGATATCATAGGCAATCCTGCAGATGGTGTCAGAACAAGATCTGCCACTACACATGAGTGTGCATTCTCTGGGTTCTTAAGCAAGATAGAACCCAAATCTGTCAAGGAAGCTCTAAATGATCCAGACTGGATTCAAGCCATGCAAGAAGAGCTTGATCAATTTGAAAGGAGCAAGGTATGGGATCTGGTACCCAAGCCAAATGACAAATCTGTCATAGGCTCAAAATGGGTGTTCAGGAACAAATCTGATGAGAACGGCATAATCACCAGGAACAAAGCAAGGTTAGTGGTCAAGGGTTACTGTCAACAAGAAGGTATTGATTATGACGAAACTTTTGCACCAGTAGCTAGATTAGAAGCTGTAAGAATTTTTCTTGCTTATGCTGCATCTAAGGACTTAAAAGTTTATCAAATGGATGTAAAATCAGCTTTTCTGAATGGTAAAATTGAGGAAGAAGTTTATGTGCATCAACCAGAAGGCTTTGTTGATCCAAAATTTCAAAATCATGTTTATAGATTAAACAAAGCCTTGTATGGGTTGAAGCAAGCTCCTAGAGCCTGGTATGAAACCTTATCAAACTTCTTACTCAATTCTGGGTTTACCAAAGGAACTATTGACACCACTATTTTTCTCAAAACACACAAAGGTCACACTTTGCTGGTCCAGATATATGTTGATGACATTATATTTGGATCAACAAATGAAAAATTTTGTGACAAATTTCAAAAATTGATGACCAGCCACTTTGAAATTAGTATGATGGGTGAGTTAACCTTTTTCTTAGGGTTACAAGTAAAACAAAGAATTGATGGAATATTTTTGAGTCAATCAAAATATGTGAAAACAATTCTATAAAAATACTCACTTGAAAACTGCTCTGTTTCAAAAACTCCCATGGCAATAGGGAACAAGTTAGATTCTGATAAAAATGGTATAAGTGTTGATATTTAAACCTATAGAGGGATGATAGGATCACGGCTTTATTTAACTGCGAGCAGACCAGATATCATGTTTGCAACATGTTTTCTGGCCAGATATCAATGTGATCCTAAAGAATCCCATCTGAAAGCTGTAAAAAGGGTTTTTAAATATCTCAAAGGCACATCAGAAATTGGTCTCTAGTATCCAAAGGATACAAACCTTGAATTAATTGCGTACACAGATGCAGATTATGCAGGGTGCAAAATTGACAGGAAGAGCACATCTAGTGCCTGTCAACTTTTGGGAGAAAAATTGGTATTTTGGGCGAGCAAGAAACAAAACTGTGTTGCCACATCAACAGCAGAATCAGAGTATGTAGCAGCAGCAAGTTGCTGTTCACAAGTGCTGTGGATGCAAACTCAACTGAAAGATTATGGAGTAACTCTGACAAAAATTCCAATTCTATGTGACTCAAAGAGTGCCATTGCAATAACTGAAAATCCTGTTCATCACTCAAGAACCAAACACATAGATGTCAGATACCACTTCATAAAAGATCATGTGGAGAAAGGTAACATTGAAATGTATTTTGTCCCAACTGAAAATCAAATTGCTGATATCTTTACAAAACCTCTTGATGAAAAGAGACACAATTTTTTAATCAGCAAACTAGGCATGGTTAATCTAAATGATGAAGATTTCTCAGAAAACTCAAAAACCCAAATTGGAAACCAACTTGTTGAAAATCAAAATTCTGATATTCATAGAACAAATCAACTAGTTTCTAATAAAACAATCCATCAATCTGATGGAACACAAGAAAATCTGATGAACTATCCATAAAATGATAGTTTATCAGATATTCTGAAGAAATATCAGGATATCTGGTAAAAGCACCAGAAGTTCTGATATAAAATCAGAAATTATGTTTGAAACATCAGGATAATCTGTAAAAATACATCCTCATCCACATTCCACATAATGTAATTAATTATTTCCGTGTAGTTTTTGTTTTGTTTTTTTTAATTAAAAAAAAATAAAAAGGGGGAAAAGTAACATGCATACTAATGAAGTTCCATACAGCTGTAATAATCAACCGTCTCATTTTCTTTTCAGTTTATTGAATTTCATTTTTTTTGCATGTAACGTCATTTCTTCATAAGGAACTTAAATGTGACACGTAGGCACTAGAATCATTAGGAGCTATGAAAATAGATGCCTAGTCATTAAATGCTTACTCACACATGGGGCTTGATAGACTGTCAAAATCACTGTTACACTTACTGTTACATTCACTGGGATAGATATCTTCTTAATTGAAGAGATAAAGGTTGGTTGTTAACATCACTTTCACCTATAAATACTAACAATCTGAAAAGAACATTTGTAACAAAAACCAGCTTTTCAGAAGCCTTTCAACAGTATTTTTCCTTATAAAAAATGGGTCGCCCAAAATTGATGAAAGCCACTCAATTCCCTCTTCCGTTTCACAGACTTCACAATCTTAGATTAAGATCCAACTTGGAAGGACCTGCATGGGAGGACTGCAGGTTTGTGTACATTATGATCATGCGAAGTCCTCTAGGCTTTGCTGTGTCATCACATGTCACCATATATCCAGAACTTCTCCAAGAGTTCTGGTGGAATTCTCAAATCATTTTTGGTGGTACTTCTATGTGGATTGAAAGTGAGGTTATGGGAGTAAAAATTACTCTAAAAGAAGAAACAATCAGAAATGTCCTCAAACTGTGTAATAATCATGAAATCCAACTTCCGGAAAAATCAAATGTGCAACAAACCTTGACTGAAATGGGCTATCACACACTCAACTCGTCAAGGGCCATTAGCAAGTCTGGTTTTATACCACTTTTCCAGTTTTTGGTAACACAGCTAAGTGTCTGCTTTTCCAAGAAAATTGGACACTTCAATGAGCTGTCGAACAGGATGATGGAAGTGGTGCATGCTGTGATACAAGAAAAACCGTTCAACTATGTTAAGTTTCTAATGAGAGACCTAGAAGCAAACATCCACGACCGTCAACCCTTTCTGATTTACCCTCGATTTGTTACCAAGGTGATCACTAGTCAGCTGGGCTTTGGAGGAGTGAGAAGCTGCTATTCAATAACTGAGCTGGTACTTCAAGAAAACATTAGTGAAGCCACCTTGACGCCATCAACGAATCACACCGGACGAGTAACCAGTCTTTGGTTATATGTGAAGTGCATGTTCAATGTGTTAGAGGAGGAGGAGGGGTAGTTTTCTTTGTTTTATGTTTTGTTTTCGTTTAATATGTTTGTTTTATGTTTTCTTTCAACAGGTTTGTTTTAAATTTTTTTTGGTAAATAGATCTAGGGGGAACAAACACAACTTGACTGATAAAAGCAAGGAAAATCTGGTGAATTACACATAAATACTGACAGAAGTTAGTAGAACTCATAATCTGATGATCAATCAGAAAAATTGATCATTCACCAGAAAACTGTGAAAATTCTGATAACAAATCAGAAAATCATATTTTGTTTTGAAAAACCAGAAAGTTTAACATATCATCAGAAAAACAATTCTTTTAATCAGATTTAATTGAATTTATAAAAATTCAATTTTTTAAGAAAAAGTTTCTTTCTAAATTTTTTTTCTGAGGACTGGAACAAGCTATATAAACAATATACCTCTGGTATATCAGAACAAAGGTGTGGAGTTCAGAACTACAAGACTATAATGTAAGTAAAATCCCAGAACTCTACTTATTCCCTCTCATCCAAAAAAAAAAATAAAAAAAAATTCTGATGATATATTTATATCATTATGAGAAATATCTGGGGAAACACACAAAGGGTTTCGATTGGACCTTTTAAAAAGGGGTCCCACATAGAGAAAATGTGCAAGTTGGAAACTAGTGTTTATCTGCAAAGTCTTTGAAGTCTCTAAATATCTTTAAAAGGATATACATTAAATTAGAGATAAATCAAAGGTTTTTCAAAAACGGTTGTCTCCTTAAAGGATTAAAACATCTTAAAGGTGTCATTAATCACCCTGAACTCAAACAACCCACGACAAACACTCAAAAATCTCTGTCGCTACACCCTATAAATACCTCATTCAAAAACAGAGTCTTTCATCTTCAACCTTCAAATTCAAAACCCTAAAACCCTTTTCCAAACACAAAAACCCAAATTCTCAATGGCTGCTGTCAACATCAACATACCTCAAGTTAAACACTCAGTTCCTTTCATCACTGAAGATGAATTTCTTCCATTAAAGAGCAACAATGAAGCAATGAATGATAACATCGAAGAATATGATATGAAGTGTCAAATTCTCATTGAATTTCTAACAAAATGCCCGTTAGCTCAAGCTCTTACAAAGACCAGAGAGGTACCACAAGAAATCATACAACCAGTTGTAAAAACTCTCAAAATCTCAAGTCAAACTGAGCTAACAGCACATGTATGGGGAAATATCTTCATTAAAATTTCACCAGAAACGATAAGGGAATGTTTAGAGCTACCCTTACATCAAAACTTTGAAAAGTCACCAGAAAGAGAAGATATGTTCTCACAACTTAATGCTGTAATGGGATACAAAACAAAGATTTCAACAATCAATAAATTCAAGAGAAACAAGCTACCTGCCTTCTGGCAAGTCTTAATGGAAATTCTGAACAAATGTCTATCGTCAAAGATTGGAGGTACAGATCAGATAAATACGAACATTCTAACAATCATGTTCAGTCTAATTAATGGATTGAACATTGATTATGGAGCAGAAATATTTATTCTGATCAGGAGATTAATTCTGACCAAAGATGGTAGAATAGATTCACATCTACCCTTTCCAAGATTTCTATCTATCATAATTTCTGATGCTTTTCTTAAAAGAAACATCGCTATACCAGCATCAGAAAATATGCGGAAGACAGAAATTATGAAACCTTGGAATGCTGCAGGGTCTTGGAAGTCAGATTATGATGTACCTGCTCTGACAGAAAAAATGATGAGTATAATACCAGAAGAATCACCATACAGAGCAGAATACCTGAAAATGTTGAACAAAATGTCAGAAAGAAAAGGAGTCTTTGAACAAGTGTTCCCTATGGAGCATGATGCACAAGAATCTTGCACACCAAGAATGGAACAGCAGGATGAATCTGATCCTCATCTAGCTGATGAAGATATAGATATGAATCCTGTGGCTGAAGAACATCATGCTGAAGCCTCACACATTGGAGAAACAGGTGCACAATAGTCTAAAATAAACATATTTTATGATTCTGAGAATGATTCTGATGAATCAATTCAAGGAAAACATGAAATCTTAAATAGAGAAACTATTTCTTCAAAACAAGATGTGAGTAAAACAAAAGACTCATTTTCTAAATCAGATTCTGAGGAGGAAAATGTAGTAACAACAGGTGGAGATCAGCCTGCTGATCAAGGAAACCTGGATGAGAAAACAAAAAGTTTCTCAACAACTCATGGAGAACCTGAAAAGGTTCAAGGATATGAGGAAACCCAGAACTTGAATTTGTTTCAATTTTCTGGTGAGGATATAAGGAATTTGGATTCGTCCAATCCTTTTAACCTTAAAACAGCAGAGAATGTGTTTTCTGCTGGTAGTAGAAGAGAAACGTCTGTTGTTTTTCCAATTTCCCAAGAACATCAGTCTATATCACCTAAACAATTTCAAAAAGAACCTGAAGATGAAGCTGCTACTGTAAAAACAGCAACTGAAGAAAAACTTGATCTAATACTAGAAGAAATCAGAAATCAAAAGTCAGAGATCAAGTTTTTGTCAGAAACTGTCAGAACTGTGCAGAAGTAAACTGAAGACAATACTGCAACTCTCAACAAATTGCAAAAATCATCAGAAAACAAAGAAAGCTCATCAGAAATTGAGAAAGCTATCAAGGAACTGAATGATATCAAGAAAAAGATGGCTGAGGGTGCAACTGCAGGGGAAAGCTCAAGTTCAGGGAAGCTTCTTGAAGAAATACAGTTCCTCAGAGCCAACAATAGCAGCATGACTGAGGCTTTGGAGAAACTGTTGATGGAATTAGCTGCACAAAGAAATCAAGAAAATCAAGAGATACAGAAAATGAAGAAACAAGAGGAAAAAAATACTCAAGCTCTTACTAATGTTCATCTGTTAGTTAAGAGATTGCAGTATGATGTTGCCAGACTAGCAAATATTGATCTTCATGAACTGAAAGCCCCAATTCCACAAGAAAGACAAGCAAGAAGATCAGAAACTTCTCAACAACAACCAGAAATTGTTCAACAAGATCAAACCAAACCAACAGAAACCTCAACATCTCAAAAACAGAAGCAACCCATGGGTCCACTTCAAGATAAACAGAAGATACTCATGGGTCCTCCACCAAATGTCTCAAAGCCAGACACTTCAAGGATACAACCAAAAGATCATGTTCCAGTACAACCAGTTTCTACAACCATCACAGGAGAAACAGAGTTGAGCATACTAATGGATACAAAAGAAAAAAGAAGAATGGAACATGAAGTGACTTCCTCAAAAAGGCCAAGAAAAGAAATGATAGAAGAATCAGAAGGGAACATCAGAGAAATGGAAGTACTAAAAGGTGATTTACACACTATTATGTACCCTGAAGAACATCTAAAGAATTACTATTGGAAAGGTCCAGAAGACAACCCAAAGAGATCACTCTCTCCAATAAGCAAAGGTATTGTTGAAAACAGAAACAATGGAGGTTGGGTAATTTTGCACAAGCACTTGACCAATCCAATAGTATCAATTGAAAGAATTGATACAATGACCACTGGAGGAGGCATCCTAGGCAATGAAGCACAAAACAAGTATACCTTGATCAGAAAAGACAACAGTCAACAAAAGGTTACTGATGCAGATCTGGCTGATGATATTCACCCATTGGGAATAGTTAAAATAAAGAATATCATTGATGAAATGAAAGGTAATTCAGTTATAATCAGAAGAGCCCTTGAAAGTCTCAAAAGTGCAGGAGCAAAGTTATACAAAAGGGCTGCGCTGGCAGACTTTGATCTATGTATCAATTTTGAGTACAGCAACAAAGTGCTAATACCACCTCCAAACACTTCAATTCCAGCTGAAATTGCTTCTAAACCATTAAGAACTGGAGCAATCTTTGATTAACCAGAAATGAGTGTAGTCTTCAAAGATGCTAATAAAGAAAAAGCTCTGTTCGGAATCAGTGATATATGCAGGTATTCAAATCAAACTCTGAAATATATAAAAAACTGCATGAATGAAAAACAAGAGCAGCTCAAAGAGAAGGGAAAGAACAATGAAAAGCTGAGAAAAACAATTGAAGAGTGCATTGATAATTGGATGGAAGCAAGAGGATGGTATAAAGAAATGTACAAAGAAACTCAAAAGGCAATTGACTACAAGAAAAGGCTGAAACCTGGAGACAAATACAGAAGTGGAGTGAAGATCAACTAAAGATTTAATAAGATTAAATTTCCTGTTTATGAACAATATTTTTATCAATGTCTGATTTAAGTTGGTTTGACTATGTTCAATGTTTCTGAAATTAGTTGTTTTTGAATTTTTCTTTCAAAGAAAGTTGTTTATGTTTGATATAGAGGTAGTTCTTTTTCTTACAATACTTAGGGGGAAACTATTAGGAAACTTTATTTGTAAGTATTGAAGAAAAACACAATCAACTGTGTCTATGAAGAGATCACAGTCCTGAAGATCACGAACTAGAAAAAGAAGAACAGATGGGACAACCGGAATACATAGCATCTACTTCAAAGAATCACAAGTTGATCAAGAGCTGAATTGGATTATCAGAAGAGGTCATTTCTGATGGATCTGATGATATTTCTGATGAAATATCATAAGTATCTGACGATTCTGATCATCAAGGATTTTCTGATGATTTGTTCATCAGAATTTCTGATGAAGTGGTTTATTAGAATTTCTGATGAAATAACCCACTTGTCTGAAATTGGCTCTGTCCTGCCACACTTACCGAAGCAAGTTGACATTAAATGATATCATGATGAAAAAGGAAACTTGAACGTTGGAATCAATGAATATGTCAATTGGCTACTTTTTGCAGGAATTATTGTATGAATAAACTGTTGTTTATTCATACAAGCCGTCTATAAATAGAAGGCTCAACCAGGAGAAGTAGAATGAGTTTGAAGCTTAGCATTCACACATACATCTAAACTCCATTGCTCTCTCCCCCACAGAATTCAAGATTCGTTTGTATTAGATAATAATCTTACAATCACCTTGTAAACCATTTTTGTTTCAAAGTGATATAAACTTGATAATTCTGTAGGTCTTGTTTCTTGAAAGTCTGATTTCCATTTCCGCACATCTTTTTCACATCTACTGAAATCACTTGCCATATTACGTGAAAAGAAGTTGTTTTGAGCCTGAACTGGGTCTAACAGAAGATGTTCCAAAGACTGCCTTCAAAATTAGATACGGTCATTATGAGTTCTTGGTTATGCCATTTGGACTCACTAATGCTCCCGCAGCTTTCATGGATCTCATGAACAGAGTCTTCAAACCTTATCTGGATAGATTTGTCATTATCTTTATATACGACATACTTATTTATTCACACTGCAAAAACGATCACGAAAAAACATCTTAGATGTATTCTTGACTTGCTAAAGCAAGAGAAGCTTTATGCAAAATTCTCTAAGTGCGAGTTTTGGCTTAGAGAAGTCCAATTCTTAGGACACGTGGTTAGTGAACATGGAATCCAAGTGGATCCAGCAAAGATTGATACAATCATGCATTGGGAAGTACCCAATACTCCTTCCGAAATATGCAGTTTTCTAGGTTTGCTTGGTTATTATAGAAGGTTCATTGAGAACTTCTCGAGAATAGCCACCCCTTAACTTCGTTAACTCGCAAGAATGCTAAATTTGATTGGGGGTCAAAGAAGAATGAATCCTTCGAGATTCTGAAATATAAACTGACTAATGCCTAGTATTATAATTACCCGAAGGAGTTGAAGACTTCGTGGTTTACTGTGATGCATCGCAAACAGGATTGGGGTTCGTATGGACGCAAAGAAGCAAGGTGATTGCCTATGCGTCACGACATCCTAAAGTGCATGAAACGAATTATACCACCCATGATTTGGAACTGGGTGTTGTTGTATTCGCACTAATGTTACGGAGACACTATCTTTACGACACGAAATGTGTTATATACACGGATCATAAAACTCTCCAACACATATTTAATCAAAAAGATTTATATAAGCGGCAAAGCCGTTGGATGGAGACATTAAATGATTACGAATGTGAGATTCCTTATTATCCTGGCAAGGCTAATGTCATTGCTGACGCCTTGATCCGTAAGGAAAGAATCAAACCAATTAAGGTTCATGCTAAAAGAATTGAACTACGAACCAGTTTAAATGAGAAACTGTTAGAAGTTCAAAAACAAGCCTTATTAGAAGTAAATGCTTCTAATGAAGGATTAGCTGGAACTATTGAACAGTTGATGCCGGGAATGATGGAATTCTGAGATTCAAAGATAGAATTTGGGTTCTCGTCTTTGGAGGACTCAGAGATCTGATTCTTCAAGAATCACACAATTCAAAGTATTCGATACATCCTAGAGGAGATAAAATGTACCAGGATTTAAAAAAGAATTATTGGTGGATGGGAAATGGTAACCATGGACTTGATTACCAAGTTACCTAAAACAAAACGTGGCAAAGACACGATATGGGTGATAGTCGATAGATTGACTAAGTCAGCCCACTTTCTGCCAATTAGGAAACTTTCAGTTATGAAAAAATGGCCCAATTGTACGTGGACAATATTGTGTCCCTTCATGGAGTGCCAGTATCTATAGTATCCGATAGAGCTACTAGATATACCTCACATTTTTGGAAAAGTTTCCAACAAGCTTTCGGCACATGATTAAATTTCAATACGACTTACCATCCACAGACAGATGGTTAGAGTGAGCGTACAATCGAACATTGGAAGATATGCTAAGAGCATGCGTTGATCTGGGTGGCCGTTGGGATAACCACTTACCACTGATAGAATTCTCCTATAACAATAGTTATTATACAAGCATCAAGGCTGCTCCATTTGAAGCCTTATATGGTAGAAAATGCAGAACGCCCGTCTGTTGGTTTGAAGTTGGAGAAAGCCAACTATCTAGGCATGAGGTAGTCCTCAAGGCTACGGATAAGATTATACAAATCCATGACAAGCTTAAAGCTGCGTGTGATAGGCAAAAAAGTTGTGCAGATAAGAGGCAAAAACCTCTTAAGTTCCAAATTAGAGATAAAGTTTTATTAAAAGAATCACCTTGGAAAGGTGTTATGGGATTTGGAAAGAAGGGCAAATTGAGCCCAAGATATATTGGACCATTTGAGATAACTGAATATATTGGTTCCGTAGCTTATAGGCTTAAGAATCCTGAGGAACTACGTGGAATCCATGATGTGTTCCACATTACAAATCTAAAGAAATGTCCAGCCGATATGTCGCTAGCAATGCCGCACCATGAAGTGCAGATTGATGAAAACCTGAGGTTTATTGAAAAACCTATACCGATCAAGGATCGACAAGTTAAAAAGCTCCGAAAGAAATTGATCCATATCATGAAAGTTTAATGGAATTCCAATCGTGGCCTAGAATATACATGGGAGGTTGAATCGAATATGAGACAAAAGTACCCCTATCTATTTGAATAAAATCTCGAGGACGAGATTTCTTTTAAGGGGGTGAGGATGTGACACCTTAAAAATTTTAATCAAATGATATGGAAACTCGTGTCCGATAAACTCTCAAATATTCCATATGAAGCAGGAAAAGGACCGACATTGTCAGAAATTTTAACTTCAACCAACCTTGTACAGTAGTCAATGGCGACTAGTAAAAACCTGACACCTCCAGATGAAGCAGGAAAAGGACCGACTATGTAGATTCCCCACTTTTGAAATGGCCAAGATGATGTGACCGGAATCATGTGGTTTTTGGCCCAAAAGCTGACCTTTGACAATCTTCACAAGCCTGGAGTTTGGACACGACACTTTGGTGGATGTTAGGTGAATAGTATCCGGCATTCATGATTTTGGCTACAACCATTATCGGCCCACAAATTCCCCAATGAATTTCTTTGATTACGTAGCTTGCTTTGACTGGACATAAACATTGCAGGAGAGGACCCATAAAGGTTTTTCTGTACAAACTCCTGTTATGAACCTGATACTGGAGTGATTTGACTTTAAGCTACTTGGCTTAAGCTTTATTTTCTAGGAGCTGGTCCATTGTCAGGTAATTTAATATCGGAGTCATCCAAGGGTTTTCTTGCACGGATATTACAATGACTTCTTTATTATGAGCTACGGTAGGATTCTGGAGAGTTTCTACCAAAACTTCTTTGGATAAGTGAAAAAAAGGAGGCTGATGCTAACTTGCTAAATGCATCGGCTTTTTTTTTTTGTTTTTACTCTGAGTGATGTGAACCCACCTTGCCTGTGTCAAATGATGAGATTAGGTCTTGAACTTTTGCTAGGTATTTTGCCATATTTGTTTCATGAGCTTCATACTGCCCTTGACTTGATTTACCACAAGTAATGACTCAACATGAGCTAAAACAGATTTTGCTCCAGCTTTAAGAGCGGTTTGTAGCCCAACCAAGAGTGTTTCATACTTGGCTTCGTTGTTTGAGCTTTTTATTCGGGTTTCCAACGTGATGCCATGTTACATGTTACAAGTGTAGAGAGTTTTTTATTCGGGTTGAACCGTGTTGACTTTGGACGTGACCGGTGGTGATCGGGGTGTCCGGTAAAAGTCGTGATGGTTTGAAACCAAGGTGATTCGGTGCTGCGGTGAAGGCGTAAACAAACACCGATTAAGGGGGTGATTGTTGGATTATTCGCGTTTGTTTACGGGTCATGGGTCGGTGCGTTATCGGGTCGCGGTTTAACGGATTACGGTTCGAAATTTAATGGGTCACGTTTCATCAATAATTTGCACGTGAAAAGATTTGGTCAGGAGTTTGACCAAGTTTCATGCATGTTTACGTTGGAGATCATGGAGGGAATTGTGAAGTTTATTGCTGATATTTTGTTATCTATTTTAGCATGTGCTATTTAGTTTTTTTTTTAGTATAAACAGGATAGAATAGTTGTATTGTAGTTAACCCTTCTTTGATTATCGAATACAACAGTTGTTTGTTCACTGCAACTTTTCTCCTACTTCAATATTACATACATAACACAGTCGAGAGTGAGTTTGAATGTGTGATCAAAGGACCTGAACCAACACACTGTTTTAATAAATGAGATGATAAAGGAATATGATGTGGTTAAATTCTCATGGCTAGAATAAATAGGATTGATGTTTGTTAAATATTAGTGAAACGGTGAACCGAAGAATTAGGTCATTTGATACTGGTAGCGATGAAGATGATATAGACCTATAATGCAAATGTTTGAATGTATGAGTAAATGGTTGGAAATAGGATCTGTTAACAGAAAGCTTGATGATTGAACTCCCATGGATGTGCGTATTGACAAAATGCTTTGTTCTTTATAACGTACAAATGTATATGCATAAAGAACAACCCATTTGAGCAGTGCATGATTTAAAATTTTAGGATTGGACATTTTTTATCCTTTTTGGTTTAATCTAATTTATACAAGGAATGTTCTGGAATAGGGGCCGTACAACATATCGCACAAATTAATGCCTGGCCCCACTTGTTCATCGTACAAAAATGGCCGATCGCACATTCACGTTCAATCGCACATTTATGAAATAACCGACATGCTCTGACTAAACATTAAATAAGTTTGGCCCCGCCACTACTATTCGCACTTTTTTTTTAGTTGGTCGCACAATGGTCTCAAACATACACAAAAATTGGAACAGGCACATGCACCCCTTACACTTTCAATTCAATCGCACAGTTTGGTTCCAAACGCACACTAGACTTTTTCAACATGCATGACACAATTGGATCAGTTTTGTTTGGGCTACGTAAACCCAGATTGGGCCGCACATATGTGACCCATGATTCTTGGAAATGGCCGCACATCAATGTGGATAATAATCTGATCTTGTTCCAATCGCACATCATGAGCATGAAGTGTACATGATGGTTTGATCGCTCACTTGCACCATAGTCGCACAGTCCACTGTTGGACTTCATCTTCGTGGGCTTCGATTTGTCTGGGCCGCACAAATTATGAAGAACTTATGATATTACGAGACCACACACTTATGTATGCTCGAGATGAATATTGTTTGAGTGTCCTTACAGTATGAAAGTTGTTTCAAATATGAAAGTTGTTTCAAGTATCCTTGGCTATTGACATGTGTTTGAATGTTCATTACTTAGTAATGATATACAAATATGGACAGTGTGTTGTAGGATGAATGATACTTTCCCCCTGCTTGATTTAAATATGTGAACAATAATACGTGCTTTACTTGTATAAGAGTCTGATGTCGGTAACCATAATAGGTCGTGGTTGACCCAGCCTAGGATAAAAATACAACCTACCGAGCAATTAAAGGTGAGTTCACACATAAACTTAACGCTTGTATTCCCAATGATTTGGGAACTTCGCTCACACCAAGGTAACGGTGTGACAACTTTATAAAACACATAAAGTATGTACTCCCAATGGTTTGGGAGCTACCATACTAAACAAAACTCTACCAAGGAAAGTCCCTTACACTTATACCGATTAATCGCGGGGAGCGAACGGGATATTAATTGATACCGCTATTAGGTTTGACAAACCTCACACCGTGTGGGGAGCCGGGCGTGAACTGTTATCTGAACATCGGGTCAATGATGGTAGACATTGACCTAAGAGGGCAAACAACAACTACGTCAAAGTTTCGGTACTACAAGTTTAGTAGCTCATTTTGGGATGGATTTCTCACAACATGTTTTGATAACTTGGTAACTCATAAAACTAATGTTTTTTGGATAATGGTGTGTGCGAAGCGTGATATATTTTTATTGATATTTTGAGCCCATTTTACGCATTAGTCAAATTTTAAATTTATAAAACACGATATTCTACTAACACTAATCACACACAAGAGCTTTTAGTACCGGTTTATCCTCAACGTCTAATCAATCTAAATTTTTTTAGAAAAGTTTTGAAACATAAAAGTAAAAACTAAAAATGCAATTATAAATAAAATAAAAACAGATAGGCAAGATAGAATCACTTGGATCCGACTCATCTTTAATGTATCATTTGATGATTTTCGCACTTTCGGACTTTTAAAGAGATTATCTTAGTTATAGTGGTAAGCCCCTCTTTTGAAGGTGACGTTACCCTCAACTCAGTGGTTTAAGTCAGTAGGGATACAATCTCAAAGGGTCGGAATATTGAAAGATTAGGTAAGTTATTAATGCGAAAAGTGGTAGGCCCCTCTTTTGAAGGTGACGTTACCCTCGACTAAGTGGTTTGAGTCAGCAAGGATACAATCCCAAGAAGCCGGTTTAATGTATTAATAGTAGTTTACATATGAGGGATTCAAGCTATTCGCACCCCCGCCATCCAATACCTGTGGGTATTGAAGGAGTTCCTAGTAAGCTTGAACTAGGTCCTTGGAGGATCTATACACTGAACAAGGCAAGAACCTTACAAAACCATTCCCCTAACCCCCGACCAGGTAGTCAACATGCCTTTATATAGACCTTAAAGACATGAATGATGCAATCTTTTACTTTATATAGACAGTAAAGTAACCTCAAGACACCATGGAAAAATGATAAGAAAAATTCACCTTCAACATAAGAAACTAGTTATTAAAGTCATTAATACAAACCAAAATAAAAAGAGCCGAAAGATTAAAAATCAAAAGTAATATATAAAAGACTTGTCTTCACCAAGTGATGTAAGAGGCTTAACCAAACATGGCCTTTGATTGGCAAGAACCCTTACAATCAATATTGGATCCCGAGACTACTACACACTCTAAAGATGGATGATGGATGATGGTGTTCGGTGTTGGTGTTGTAGAGGTGGTGGGAGTGGTGGCAAAGTAAGAGAGTAGTGGTTTGCCAAGGGATGCCTTTCAAGTGAACCAAGCACCCCTATTTATAGCCTGCATAGTACTCTGGCCACAGCCCCAAGCCCGCTGGGCACGCCCCGTGGCCAGCCCTTTTCTCTTCCTTCATTAAATGCAAGTGTTAACAGAGGGCCCCAAACGGCCCCGTGTCACCTGGGCACGGCCCCGTGTCTCCTGGACACGGCCCCGTGTCTCCTGGACACGGCCCCGTGGTCAACTTCGTATCTATACTATCATGATTTGGCAAGATTCTGCGTATCTTTGCGTTGACCACACCCCGTGCTGAGCTGGGCACGCCCCCGTGGTGGGCGTGGAAGCTTCTACAAGTTTGTCTTTTGTGCAGGTTCCTGACCACGCGCCGTGTTCAGCAGGGCACGACCCCGTGGTCAGGCTTCTATTTTCTTGTTTTTGCTTTGGGGATGCTGCCGAGGGGTCAGGCATGTCACGTTTATTCCTTTTCTTTGTATTTATGTTGGTTTTGGCTGCTTATTTGCTCCTTTTGTTCGTTTAAGCTCATTTGGTCCTGTAAATTCAAAAGGAAGAAAAAAACACATTTTTTCCAACATTAGTACTAAAAAGGGTTAGTTTTATGCCTCATTTGATGTAATTTTTATGTTGCATTTTGCACACATCAAATACCCCCACACTTGAATCTTTGCTTGTCCTCAAGCAAAACTCTTTAATATGTGGCTTACACACCCAAATGGAAGAGGTAGAGGAGAAGTTTTGGGCTCATTGTGAGTGTCGGGAATCCAAGATCTATTATTGGGTTTTATTTTTTATTTTTATTTACAATCCTTATTCGTCATGATTTATTTAGAATGATTCATAAGAAAATTTATTCATTTGGGCATAACATGCCTCTTTAAAATTCCATTTATATACAAGTTCACATACCTCACGGGAGATCACTCAACACTCGGCCGAAGATGTATTTTTGTGAAGCACTCGGGACCGGCATGGAACTTATTTCTACCATATGCTTGCCAAGCGGTCAAACCTCCTCCTTTTTAACTATAAACCTTCTTAAATATCAAGAGGACTTTGGGGAAGGGTTAGGCTTGGGCTAAGGGTAGGTGGTTTTGGTTAGTAAAATGGCTAAAATCGGAAAAAGCATCGGTTGTCGTAAATATTTTTGTTTTTGTGAGTGTTATTCAAACTATGCACATTCAAACAAGATTTCTTTGAGGAACTTGTTTGTTTATTGCAAGACTTTCATTTTTTTGATGTCACAAGATAACCGAGCTTTTTTACTAAAACAAAGGGGTTGAAAAGAGGTTTTGGTGGGTAAAGGGTGTTTGTTTTATCGGGTTTGAAATGAAAAGGTTTAGGCTTAAAGGGGTTAACTAGGGGGATTTGGGTAGGTGATTAAACAGATAAAATAATGGTGTTGAAAGGAAAATGGGTTAGTCCTAATGCCTCTATCATTTACTTACTTGGGTTTAAGTTGGTAAGGACCGGGAATGTATCGTCGTGGCAAGTTCTAGAGTCGTAAGAACCAAGTGGCTATTCACACAAGAAACTGAAAATGAGCATTTAGTTTAAAGATATATGCTTGTTTGCTCAATAAAGGCTTAAAACTCACTTGTTGTGGGAATGAGTTTATAATGTGATCAAGTATATATAATCAAATTTTAATTAGATTTGTCATGCCTTTTCATAATTTTCTTATTTGGTTCTTTTTATCACGACGCTATCGGTTGTAAATTTGTAAAAATATAACCTTTTTAAAACTTGTTATTCCCGAATTAAACAAAGACAAGTAAAAAAATGAAAATTTTTTAAAAACTTTTGGGTGATTAGCGGTTCCAATAGGGTTTTGTGTAAGGCTTGTTATTTGGACTTGCAAGATTCAAGGTTTTAGCATCCCCCCCCCCCCCCCACATTTAAATTACACATTGTCCTCAATGTGTCCCAAAAATAAGTTTTTAGGTTGATTCGAATGCCTAAACGGTGTCGAAAAAAACAAATTTTTATGATTCTGGGCATCTGGCCACGGCCCCATGGTCAGATCGCCAGTACCAAAATTATACAGAAGGATGGGCACGGGGCGTGTTCAGCGAGCACGGCCCATGGCTAGTTACCTGAACTGGGCAATTTTCTGTAGAGCCTGGGCACGGGGCGTGTTGGGCTGAGCACGGCCCCGTGCTGAACTTGCTGTAATGCTGGAAAAGTTGTCGGAAGGCTCTGTTTTCGTGCATGGGGTGTAGTTTTAACGTTCCCTTGGTAACCTCAATCTCTCTTTGTTTGTTAAACCATTATAACATCATCCAAACACCATTCGATAATTTAAACCATCATTTATTAAGAGTGCGAAATACATAGTTCCTAAAAATTACAAACTAGAAATTAAGGTAGATAGGTAGGTCCTAGAATGCTAGAAATTTAAACCATGAAGAAGTTCTATCCTAGATGTTTTCATGACAAGAAAAACAAAAACCCGAAAAATGATTTTTTCGATTGAATAAGGCTCTTAGAACATCTACCCAGAGGGTGCTTCTCAAACATCATTGAGCCATTCCTCTATCTCCCGAGGGAGAAGGAAGACGGGCTCATTGCCCATAACCTCTTGTGGGGGAGGTGCGACATCCACCGGAACCTCGTGTAAGAAATTTAAACCATGAAGAAGTTCTATCCTAGATGTTTTCATGACAAGAACAACAAAAACCCGAAAAATGATTTTTTCGATTGAATAAGGCTCTTAGAACTTCTACCCAGAGGGTGCTTCTCAAACATCACTGAGCCATTCCTCAATCTCCCGAGGGAGAAGGAAGACGGGCTCATTGCCCATAACCTCTTGTGGGGGAGGTGCGACATCCACCGGAACCTCGTGTAATGCGTCTAGAGGAGGCTCCAGAAGAATGTCATCCCATCCGGTTGGATTGACATCTTCTTGCGCAAGGTTCCAATCTTCTTGTGGGAAGATTGGTTCCATAGGTGGGATTGCAAGAATGTTCAACCTTTGGTGCAAAAGGTTGATTTCTTGAAATCTACTCTCCAAGCCCGCCGACAAATAGTTGATACGGTCAATGAGGACCTCTTCCACCGATGTCATTTCATTGAGTGCTTCCCTTAGTGCACACACGTATCGAACAAGGGTGGCTTCTAACGACGGACTTCTCTACCTTCGATTGTTTCTTGAGTGAGCTAAAGATGTTCCACTGTTTTGGCTCAACATTCTAAGAAAGCAAGATGAAAATTTCAAAAAGAAAATGAAACTGATACTCTGGCCACGGCCCCGTGGTCATAACTCTACAGATTTTGAACCAAGGAATTTTATTGTATTAAATTATTTTTCTGAATTTTGAAACATTTCTAAGCATAAATAACTTAAAACAGTGTTATAAAACTTATTTTTAATAAGATTCCTTAGTTAAAAACCTTGCAAATATTACAAAAAAGCTTGAAGCTATGGATGTTTCAAGCTTTAATGGAGGTTGAGGAGTTTTGGAGTAGAAGGTAAGTGACAAAAATGGCAAAGATAAGATGGTGGTTGAGAAACCTTCTTTGGAATATACCTTTTAAGGTATGTGTGAAGATCCCAGCAAATCTTGGTCTTTGAAATGGGTACAAATGTGCAGGAATCATGCTGACTTTATAGAAAACGACAGCACGCTGACCACGGCCCCGTGTCGGCTGGACACGGCCGCGTGGTCAGACAAGACTCTGAAACAATTTGTCCATATTCTGAGCACGGGGCGCGTTGTCCTGGACATGACCCCGTGGTCAATTTTGAGGTGGGCACGGGGCGTGTTGACCTGGGCACGGCCCCGTGACTAGAGTTTTTATGAAGCGACATCTTATCTTAAGGTTTTTATTCGGATCGGGCGGTTCCTTACTGGAGGGAACAACACCGAAATGCCTAAGGTACCTTAATTGCTCTTGATTTAAACAAGAACGCAAGAGGTTATCGGACAGGGTAAAACCTAAACTAAATACCGGTGGGCAAAACCAACCTTTATTCCCCTCATCCGGACTCTTGTTAAAGAAGGTTTATGTCGAATCGCCCAGGTCTATGAGCGCATCAGTGGGGACCGATGGAGAGTCCTTCACAGCATAATCGACACAGGGACGACTATCACTCATGTTTTCACAAAAGGTTGAGGTGCTTTCATTATCGTCGATTTTGGTAGAATCCGAATGTGACCTGAACAATCCTCCATTATCGTTGTCTTGGTATGAATAACTTGTCTTCATCTCAAGCTCATATTCATTTAAATTTAGGAGAATTATTTCTTCGAGTCGACATAATTCTTCAGAAGTTATGTCGTCTGAAAGAGATGGTTGAGGGCATTCGGGCGAGAGATAGTGATCGTTTTTACTTTCGCCCATCTTAAGGTTGTTACAGGAAAACGATTGGTCTAAATAGTGAGGAGTGCAATTTAGAAAGAAACGTTTTAAATCTTTGTGGAATCCGTCACATATTTGACACCACTCACCGTAAGAGGAGCGAATGTAAAAATAATCAATATCACTCATATTTTTGTCAGATATTACCAACAGTCGGGTTCTTACGGTTTTGTTTTCAGCAACCACTAGAGATTGGACATGGAGGCGTGTTCAGTGGGCACGGCCCCATGGTCAGCTACTATCTGACTTAAAACAAGATTGCTAGTAACGAAGATGGACACGGCCCCGTGTCTGGCTGAGCACCGGCCGTGCTAAAGTCTGTAGAAACTGAAAAATTTAGAAAAAATCCTAAAAAATTAGAAAAAATAAATAAAATTAATTTGGCCGTTGATTTTAAACTTTCTTAAAATCCTTGTGTCCCCGACAACGGCGCCAAAAAATTGGTGTGTGCGAAGCGTGATATATTTTTATTGATATTTTAAGCCCATTTTACGCATTAGTCAAGTTTTAAATTTATAAAACACGATATTCTACTAACACTAAACACACACTTGGGCAAGTTCACCCATCGTGAGCATAGTATAGCATTGGTAAGATACCGAGGTCGTCCAAGGACACAAGAGCTTTTAGTATCAGTTTATCCTCAACGTCTAATCAATCTAAATTTTTTTAGAAAAGTTCTGAAACATAAAAGTAAAAACTAAAATTGCAAATATAAATAAAATAAAAACAGATATGCAAGATAGAATCATTTGGATCCGACTCATCTTTAATGTATCCTTTGAGGATTTTCGCACTTTCGGACTTTTTAAGAGATTATCATAGTTATAGTAGTAGGCCCATCTTTTGAAGGTGACGTTACCCTCAACCCAGTGGTTTGAGTCAGCAGGGATACAATCCCAAAGGGTCAGAACATTGAAAGATAATTAAGTAAGTTATTAATGCGAAAAGTGGTAGGCCCATCTTTTGAAGGTGACGTTACCCTCGGCTAAGTGGTTTGAGTCAGCAAGGATACAATCCCAAGAAGGCTGTTTAATGTATTAATAGTAGTTTACATATTACGGGTTCAAGCTATTCGCACCCCCGCCATCCAATACCAATGGGTATTGAAGGAGGTCCTAGTAAGCTTGAACCAGGTCCTTGCAGGATCTATACACTGAACAAGGCAAGAACCATACCAAACCATTCCCCGAACCCCGACCACATAGTCAACATGCCTTTATATATACCGTAAAGACATGAATGATGCAATCTTTTACTTTGTATAGACAGTAAAGTAATCTCAAGACACCACGGAAAAATGATAAGAAAAATTCACCTTCAACATAAGAAAGTTCCCAAAGATTAAAAATCAAAAGTAATACATAAAAGACTTGTCTTCACCAAGTGATGTAAGAGGCTTAACCAAACATGACCTTTGATTGGCAAGAACCCTTACAATCAATCTTGGATCCCGAGACTACTACACACTCTAAAGATGGACGATGGATGATGGTTGTGGGTGTTGGTGTTGGTGTTGTAGTGGTGGTGGAGTGGTGCAAAGTGAGAGAGTAGTGGTTTGCCAAGGGATGCATTTCAAGTGAACCAAACACCCCTATTTATAGCCTGCACAGTACTCTGGACACGGCCACGTGCCCACTGGGCACGCCCCGTGGCAACCCTTTTCTCTTCCTGCTTTAATAGTAAGTGTCAGTAGAGGGCCCCACACGGCCCCGTGTCTCCTGTGCACGGCCCCGTGGTCAACTTCGTATCTTTACTATCAAGATTTGGCAAGATTCTTCGTATCTTTGCATTGACCACGCCCCGTGCTGAGCTGGGCATGCCCCCTTGATGGGCGTGGAAGCTTCTACATGTTTGTCTTTTGTGCAGGTTCCTGACCATGCCCCATGTTCAGCTGGGTACGGCCCCGTGGTCAGGCTTCTGTTTTCTTGTTTTTGCTTTGGGGATGCTGCCGAGGGTTCGGGCATGTCACGTTTATTCCTTTTCTTTGTGTTTATGTCAGTTTTGGCTGCTTATTTGCTCCTTTTGTTCATTTAAGCTCATTTGGTCCTGTAAATTCAAAAGGAAGAAAGAAACACTATTTTTCCAACATTAGTACTAAACAAGGGTTAGTTTTATGCCTCATTTGATGAAATTTTTATGTTGCATTTTGCACACATCAATAACGTGATAACCTTTTTGAAAATTGTGAACTTGCCAACTTTATGTTTACACATCCACTGCATGCTTGCAGGTCCGTAGCTGCTGTGCTGGAGTCCGCTTGGAGCGTTGTGGTGGTCGTCTACTATCTATGTTATTCATGCTTCCGCTAAACATTTGAACCTTATATATTAACTATGTTTGGAAATTTATTTTAAAAACATTTATGTTTTAGACTCTAAAGCTACGTCACGAATTATGTTGATGATGGTTTTTGTTTTACTTATACTAAATGTTTGCTGGCATTGATGACTTGATCCTAGGCAGTCGCATGCCTCGCGGTGATACTCTGCACATGGGATTTGAGGGTGTGACAGATTGGTATCAGAGCCATCAGTTATAGTGAACACAATTTTTTTTAAAGAAAAAGTCTTTTTAATAAAAACCAAAGAGTTAATTATTGTTTTCGTCCCTGTGTTTTGTCAAAAATCACTATTTTAGTCCATTAGTTTAAAAATTGTGATTTCAGTCCTTGTGGTTTCAGTTTCGTAACCATTTCAGTCCTTATGGTTTCACTTTCGTAACCATTTCAATCCATTTATTCTGTAAGTACAACGACTGAAATGGTTACGAGGTGGACTGAAATGGTTACAAAAGTGAAACCATAGGGACTGAAATCACAATTTTTAAACTAATGGACTGAAATAGCGATATTTGACAAACTACAGTGACGAAAACAGTAATTAACTCAAAACCAAACTATAACATGTTTTACCCTAAACGATCTACGATGACACCACACTCCAAGTGTAAGACTCAACATGTTAAGACTACTCAGCATAATGGTATGCATACTTACTAGTTGCTTAATTTAAGACTACTCAGCATAAGTATATGCCTATTTACTATTTGCTTAAGGTGTTACATGATAGTACACTCAGTGATACATTATACTACTTATTTGATTTAATTCTAAGTTTCGCTTAGAAGCCTACGTGGCATAAATAGATATCTTTTCTACCTCACTTCACTTAATCCTTCCAACGTCGTTCTCATACTGTGTTTTCTAGATGTGAAGACAATGAGCGGACGTGGAAGAGGTAATGTCAACATGACTCAGGATCAGTTTACGAACTTGATCAACACTGTGGCTGCAGCTTTCGCAGCCCACCCTGGAGGTAAACCAGTCATCCAAGGATGTTTGGATCCTACTCTCGAATCGTCTTATCGTTCTTTAATCTGTTCACTTTGTTTTCGCAGCAGTGCAGCCTGCACCCGCTCAGCCACGTGTTTGCACAGTCAAGACTTTCATGGATTATAAGTGATGTGCGTTAAAGTGTTATATATATTAGGTGTATATTTTAAGCCCTTTTTAACACTTATTTTAGCCAAGTTTTAAATTTATAAAACACGATATTTCACTAACACTAAACACACATATGGGCAAGTGCACCCATCGTTGAGTGTAGTATAGCGTTGGTAAGATACCGAGGTCGTCCAAGGACACAAGAGCTTTTAGTACCGGTTTATCCTCAACGTCTAACCAAAATAAAAGTTTAGAAAAATGTTTTAAACTAAGAAAAATAAAACTAACTAAAATGCTGAAAATAAAAATAAAAATAAAAACAGATAGACAAGATGAATCACTTGGTTCCGACTCGTATCTAGTATAACCTTTGATTATTTCCGCACTTTTGCACATAATTAAGATATTATCTTAGTTATTGTAGTAGGCCCCTCTTTTGAAGGCGACGTTACCCTCACCCCAGTAGTTTGAGTCAGCAGGGATACAATCCTAAAAGGGTGGATTATTGGAAGATAATGAATTAAGTTATTAATGCAGTATTGTGGTAGGCCCCGCTTTTGGCGGTGACGTTACCCTCGGCTAAGTAGTCTGAGTCAGCAGGGATACAGTCCTAAATAGCCGGGTCCATTGCAGGATCAAAGAGTTTGGACCCCCGCCATCCAATACCGTGAAGTATTGAAGGAGGTCCTACTAAATTTGACCCAGGTCCATTGCAGGACCTCTAAACGCTGAACAATGGCAAGACCTTTACCAAACCGTTCCCTTAACCCCCTACCAGGTAGCCAACATATCTCCATATAGACCGTGGAGATATGAATGGTGAAAATCCTTTATTTTATATAGACAGTAAAATAATGCCAAGACACCACGGACAAACGATAAGGAAAGATCACCTTCAACATAAGTAACTAGTTATTAAAGTCATTAATACAAAACCAAATAAAAAGTGCAAAAGATTAGAAATAAAAAGTATTATACTAGACACTTTGTCTTCACCAAGTGATGTAAGAGACTTAGGCAAACATGGCCTTGATTGTCAAGAACTCTTACGATCAATCTTGGATCCCGAGACGACTCACACACTCTACGATGGACAATGGATGATGGTGGTGGATGATGGTGTTGTGATGGTGGTGGGTGGTGGATGAAGTGTGAGAGAGGTGGTGTGCCAAGGGATGAGATGAAATGAATCCAAGCACTCCTATTTATAGGCTGAACAGAGAGCTGGACACGGCCCCGTGTCCGCTGGACACGGCCCCGTGTCCGCTGGGCACGGCCCCGTGTCCGTCTGACACTCTCTCTCCTCATTAATTGTAATTCGCAATTACAATAAATGCGCCTGCTGTACTTTCGACACGCCCCCGTGTCCGCTGAGCACGGCCCCGTGATGGGCAATAGAAGCTTCTATAGGTTTGTCTTTTCTGCTGCTTCTTGGGCACGACCCCGTGCTGGCTGAGCACGGGGCGTGTTCAGTCTTCTGTTTTCTCTATTTTGCTTTGGAAGGTGCCGTTGAGGGTTCGGGCAGTCCACTAATGTTCCTTTTCTTGTATTTATGTTGGATTTAGCTGTCTTTTTGCTTCTTTTGCGTTTTTGAGCTCATTTAATCCTGAAAATACAAAAGGAAGACAAAAACACTCTTTTTCCAATATTAGCACTAAAAAAGGGTTAGTTTTATGCCTCATTTGATGTAATTTATATGTTGCATTTTACACACATCAATAAGCCTCTTACTTTCCATGGCACTGAAGGAGCTGTAGGCCTCCTACATTGGATTGAAAAGACTGAATTGGTGTTCGAGATGTGCGAATGCCCTACTGGCAATCGATTGAAGTTTGCTATTGGTACTCTCGAAGGAAATTCGCTCACCTAGTGGAACGCGCAAGTGTAGATGCTTGGATTGGCAGGTGCCAATGCCACTCCTTGGAATGATTTCAAGGACCTAATCAAGGAATAGTACTGTCATAGTGATGAAATCCACAAGTTGGAAGTTGAGTACTATGAGCTGAAGATGGTTGGATCCAAAATTAAAGCTTACACCAAAAGATACAACAAATTGGCCGTTCTCTGCCCCAACATGCCACAGCCTGCCTACAAAAGGATTGAGCTTTATCTGAAGGGTATGGTCCCTGAAATTCAAAGCTTGCTGACTGCAACCAACCTCACCTCAATTCAGCAAGTCATTCATCTGGCACACCGCCTCACCGACCATGCTGTCGAACATGGAAAACTGCCTAAAAGAATCAGCGCTACTACTGATGTTTCTGGAGACAACAAGCGTAAGTGGGATGGCAACAAGAATCCCAACTCCTAACAGCTTCAAGCATAGCAAAGGAAAACTGATGGAAACAAGGGGCCTAACCAGCAAACTGGTGGTTACCAAGGAAACTGACCCAAGTGCAACCAGTGCAACCTGCATCACTATGGGCAGTGTGACCAGAACCGCTGTCAGCAGTGCAACAAAGTGGGCCATGCAGCCAGGGATTGTAGGAGTCAATTCCTAGTGAAGCAAAACCAGTGACCCCAGCAGCAGCAGCATCGGGGTATTGACAAGGGATGTTTTCAGTGTGGGTCCGAGGGGCACATCAAGAAGAATTTTCCGCAATTTAACCAAAACCACAACAACAATCAGGGTGGGGTAAACAACAACACCAACAACAACTACAGGAATGGCAACCATGGTGACAACGGAACGAGAGGACGCGTATTTGTGATTGGTGCAGGAGAAGCATGGAAAGACCCCAACGTGGTAATGGGTAAGTTCCTACTCGATGATCTCTTTGTTACCGTACTATTTGATTCTGGAGCCGATGGTAGTTACTATCCTTAAGTGTTAGTAAGAAGCTTAAGTCTCCGCTAACCACTCTCAACGCTAAGCATGTCGTAGAAATGGCCAATGGTGGAAACATCGAGGTTACTCACATCATTAACAACTATAAACTTATTCTGTCTGATCAAGCTTTCTCTATTAATCTCTTTCCAATTATTCTTGGGAGTTTCGACGTTGTTATCGGGATGGATTGGTTATCCCAACATCGAGCGGAAATACTCTGTCAAGAGAAGATTGTCCTCATTTCTCGTTTTGTCGGAAAGCCTCTCGTTGTTCAAGGCAATAAAAGTGGTGCTGGTACGAGCATCATCTCATTCTTGAAAGCCCAGAAATGTCTACGAAAAGGGTATACCGCTATCCTAGCTCTTGTCACCGATACTCAAGCAGAGGAAAAGAAGATTGAAGATATTCCTATCGTTCGTGACTATCCCGAAGTTTTCCTTGAAGAATTACATGGTCTTCAACCCCATCATCAAGTCGAATTTCAAATCGATCTAACCCCTGGAGCAGCATCCATAGCTCACGCACCCTATCGATTAGCCCCAACCGAACTGGAAGAACTTTCTACGCAATTACAGGAGCTGTTAGATAAAGGCTTTATTCGTCCTAGCTCGTCACCCAAGGGAGCCCCAGTACTCTTTGTCAAAAAGAAAGATGACACTTTTTGTATGTGCATCGATTATCACGAGCTGAACAAAGTAACTATCAAGAACCGCTACCCACTCCTGTGCATCGATGACCTATTTGACCAGTTGCAAGGGTCAAGTTACTACTCCAAAATCGATCTACGATCGGGTTATCTTCAGTTGAGAGTCCGTGGCGAGGACATCTATAAAACTGCTTTTAGAACTCGTTATGGTCATTACGAATTTCTTGTCATGCCTTTTGGAATGACAAACGTGCCTGCGGTTTTCATGGATCTTATAAACATAGTGTGTAAACCCTATCTTGATAAATTCGTTATTGTTTTCGTTGACAACATCCTGATTTACTCGAAGAGTCAAGAGGAACACGAGCAACACCTGCGTCTTATGTGACAACTCGAGTTTCCAAGAATTCCATCTTCGCATTAGTGCACGTAATTGATTAGATTGTGGTTTACGCGACTTGTTTGCTTTACAACTGGACACGTTTGTATTACATTAAATCGTATTGTGACTGATATATTATATCCGGTGTGTTATCAAGTGTTGTTTATATGTTCTTAGTATATATAAATGAGGGTGCATGTTGATTATATGTTTAGTATAAATATTATGTATATATAACTCATAACAGAAATGGAGCTTGGCCGACATCAACCCCTCTAACCAGACTTGTTACTCGAAAACATTTGTGGTGAAAACACTCTAGTGTTTTCGTCCACAAGAGGGCCAACGAAATCGGTATTGGGCTTCGGCCCAGTAGTGAGCAACTTTAAGGTTTGATAATAACATTTACGTGAGAGTCTAATCTAAAAACCCTAACCCCTCTCACATTCCTTCTCGTTCTCCTGTGAAACTGAACGGCAGCCGCGAATACTTGAACCCTTTTACATCGATCGATTCGCCCGTCTTCCCTGTCTAGGTTAGTGATTGTTAATTGCTAATGCTTGATGTAATACTGTTGGCAAATCGCTGAATCATTCAGCTTGTATGTATTGAATTAACTGTTGGTAAGTAAGGTGTGTAATCATTTAGATTGATTTGGATTTGCATGTTAGGGGCATTATAACCCTGTTGTTGATGATGATCTGGTTATATTGATGTTGATAATAGTTGCCAGCCATATCTAATATATATATATTGCACGTGAATTGTATAGATAGTGCAGCGAAATTAATATTTTGCATGTGATCACCTCCCCATAATCGATTAGTTTGTCTTGTTAGCATGTGATTTGTCAGTGGACATGTGGTATTTATCGGTCCAATAAAACAAGATTTGCAGCCACTTTATAAGATTGGTCAAATAGCAACAGGAAATCATTTTACAATTGTCGGCCACTGTTAATTATAAGGATGATATGATTTCATGTTTGAGGATTTCATTAATTGTGTATTGTGTGGGTTCGTGTTACTGTTTTGTATTACATAATGCGTGGCTGAATGAAAATCAATGGTGGTATAATGATTTAGAAGTTCATGATTGTAACTGTTGCATTTGCTGAAATACGTAACTGTTGTTGACGATTACTGTTAAATGACGAAACGGCTGTCACGGCGAAACAAATGTGTTTCGCCGACATCAGTTTTGACGAAACCAATACGGCGAAACAGATGTGATTCGCCAGGGACACCACGACGAAACAAAAGGGTGTTTCGCCGAAGGGAGGTAACGACGAAACAAGGTGTTTCGTCTAATGGGTAATCCGCACAATGGACTTGAATATTTCTGTTAAGACTTAACTGAGTTAACTAACTGCTGTTAGATGCTATGCATGACTTGTATGATCACGAATACGTGCAATGTGTTACTTGGTGATTTTTGATGCGTTGTCTACTATGATTATACTTACGTGCCAACTTCGTGAATACAAACTGATTATGTATACGTGCGTACTTTAGGACGTGATTGATTAAGTGTGAGCACATACTTTAGCATACCGAGCAAACCAAGGTGAGTTCACACTTTTACTAAGGCATGGGATTCCCAGGGTATGGGAATGGGGATTGAAGGAATGAGATTTGAATAGATACTCGTACTTACACTGTTACTAGACTATCTACCATCGTCCTCGGATGCGCAGGATACATACGTAAAACCTACGTATACTTGTACTCATCACTGTCCTCAGGTTGCGAAGGACACTCACGTAAAACCTACGTGAACTTATACTCACTACTGCCTCGGTTGTGTCAGGCACTTACGTAAAACCTACGTAAACAAGAACATGCTACTGTCTTCCGGAGTCAGGAAGGACACTTACGTAAAACCTACGTAAACCCCCGCGTACCCCTGTCCTCGGTTGTGAAGGATACTTACGTAAAACCTACGTAAACCTTGTACGTACTACTGTTCTCGGGTTAAGAAGAACACTTATGGTTACAAATAGTCTAGTGAAAATACAAACATGGGAAGCCCCCACTGATAGAAAATACAAACATGGGAAGCCCCCACTGATAGAACATACTATCGGCCTAGTAGCGCCACATGTTACGAAACAAACTTACTATTACGAACTTACTTACTGTGAACTCGCTCAACTAGTTGTTGACTCTCTGATACATGCCTTGCAGGACCTTAGGTACTTTAGGAGCTTGCACGGGAGGCGCGGTCGTTGTGGACATGGATCGTGAATGTTTTGTTAAACATTATGACATTTCATACTTATACTTATGATCGGGTTTACTTTTATGCTTCCGCTAAACATTGATGCTATACTTTTATTTTTGGAACACCTTTCATATTGTTTGGATTGAATTACACTTACTATTTACATTGTTCAATATGATTGGTGGCTTGATCCTGGTCAGTCACGCCTCCAAGCGGTGGTACTCCGCGTGTGGATTTTGGGGGTGTGACAGATTGGTATCAGAGGCATTGGTTATAGAGAACTCGGTTTTAATATGGGGAAAACGTTTTTATTAAAACCAGACTATAACCAGAACAGTGCTCTCAACGATCCACAACGACGCCTCGCTCCACGTGCAAGACTCAACATTATAGGTAATATGGTATATGTTTTATTGCCTACTTGCTAGAATTGCATAGAACTTTGCTCAGGGTATGCTTAGATAAACGTAACCTCTATTGCTTGAGAATACTTGTGTGCTCACTCTCTTCTGTCAATGCACTTTCGTGAACCTCTCTCACTCATGTTCTCCTTGATAACAAGATCATGAGTGGACGCGTTAACCTAACTCAAGCCCAGATGGCGGCTTTGATCACTGAACAAGTTACTGCAGCACTCGCAGCTGCCCAGGTAGGAGGTGTAACCTGCCATCACCACTTACTCTAGGATCTCTAGATCCTACTCTTGTAAACCAACACTCGTGCTCAAGTATGTTTACTCTTACGCACGCGACAGGTCAACACGCTCAGCCACCTGTGTGCACGTTTCAAAACTTTCATGGACTGTCGCCCTACTACTTTTAGTGGCACGGAAGGAGCAGTTGGACTCCTCCATTGGTTTGAAAAGCTCGAGTCCGTTTTTGAGATGTGTGAATGCCCTGAGGCTCGCAGGGTGAAGTACGCCACGGACACTTTAGAAGGCATTGCACCAACTTGGTGGAACGCGCAAGTTCAGATGCTGGGGCTGGCGGCTGCTAATGCCACCCCTTGGAACGATTTCAAGGAACTAATCAAGCAAGAATACTGTACACGTGATGACATCCACAAGTTAGAAGTGGAGTTCTTTAACCTGAAGATGACGGGGTCGGAAATAGAAGCGTACACGAAACGATCCAACGAACTGGCAGTGTTATGCCCAACTATGGTGGATCCTCCTATCAATCGCATTGAGTTGTACCTCAAAGGCTTAGTACCAGAGATTCCAAAGTCATGTGACTTCTGTTAACCTTGCTACTATTCAAGATGTTACTCGTCTTCCTCATCGTCTCGCAGATCAGGCACTGGAACAGAACAGGCTGCCTAAGCGTATCGGTGCTATTACCACTACTACTTCTGCTACTCCCACTGACAACAAACTAAAATGGGATGGAACCTATAGCAAGGGTTCGACTTCAGTTCAGTCCCAGGCACAGCAGCGAAGGATTGATGACTACCAGAGCCCTGGTTAGCAACCTTCTGGTAGTCAGGGGCAGGGTGGATATCGAGGAAACCTCCCAAAGTGCAACAAGTGCAACTGACACCACAATGGTCAGTGCAACAGGGGTCGTTGCCAGTGGTGTCTCAAGATGAGTCATGAAGCTAAGGATTGCAGGAGCTCGCGACCTGCGAATCAGAACCAACAACGACAACAATAATCAGGGCAATGGGAATAACAACAATGGGAGAAATAACGACGGCAATGGTGCCAGGGGTCGAGTGTTCGTGATTGGTCAGGGTGATACTAGGAATGACCCCAATGTGGTGATGGTTTCGACATCGATATTGGTATGGATTGGTTATCTCAACAACAAGCAGAGATCCTATGCAAGGAGAAGGTTATTCGTATTCCCCGTACTGGCAAAGAACCTCTCGAAGTTCAAGGCGACAAGAGTGGTGTCGTGAGTGGCACCATCTTCTTCTTGAAGGCACAGAAGTGTTTGCGAAAGGGCCACACAGCTATTTTAGCACTCGTTACAGATACATCGAAGACAGAGAAAAAGATGGAGGATATTCCTGTTGTACGCGACTTTCCTCAAGTGTTTCCTGAAGAGTTACCTGGGTTACCGCCTCATCGCCAGGTCGAATTTCAGATCGAGCTAGCTCCAGGAGCAGCACCCATAGCTCGAGCACCTTATCGCTTAGCTCCAACTGAACTGGAAGAACTATCTAAGCAATTGCAAGAACTCTTGGAAAAGGGTTTCATACGTCCTAGTTCCTCGCCCTGGGGAGCTCCAGTATTATTTTTGAAGAAGAAAGACGGTACCTTCCGCATGTATATAGAATACCGCGAACTGAACATGGTGACTGTGAAGAATCGCTATCCTCTTCCACGCATCGACGACTTATTCGACCAGTTGCAAGGGTCAAGCTATTACTCGAAGACTGATCTGAGGTCAGGTTATCATCAACTGAGAGTCCGGGATGAGGACGTCTCCAAAACAGCGTTCAGAACATGCTACGGCCACTACGAGTTTTTGGTCATGCCATTTGGACTGACAAACGCGCCTACGGTTTTCATGGATCTTATGAACAGGGTGTGCAAACCTTATCCTGACAAGTTCGTCAATGTTTTCATCGACGACATCCTGATCTATTCGAAGAGTCAGGAGGAACACGAGCAACACTTACGACTTATTTTGGAACTTCTTCGAACGGAACAGCTGTATGCCAAGTTTTCAAAATGCGACTTCTGGCTTCGTGAAGTCCACTTCCTAGGTCACGTGGTAAACAAGGATGGGATTCATGTTGATTCATCCAAGGTAGATTCGATCAAGAACTGGCCTGCACCTCGCACACCAACTGAAATACGCCAATTCTTGGGTTTGGCGGGTTATTACAGACGGTTCATCAAAGACTTCTCGAAGATTGCACAGCCGCTTACACTACTGACACAGAAAGGTGTTGTTTATCGTTGGGATAATACACAGGAAACAGCATTTCAGCACTTAAAGGATAGACTCTGTAGCGCACCTATCCTCTCATTGCCTGAAGGCACGGACGATTTTGTAGTCTTCTGCGACGCATCTATCCAGGGTCTTGGATGTGTGTTGATGCAGCGGGATAAAGTCATTGCTGATGCTTCGCGCCAACTTAAGATTCACGAACGGAATTACACTACACACGATTTAGAGCTGGGAGCTGATGTTTTTGCGCTCAAGATATGGCGACATTACCTGTACGGTACCAAGTGCACCATCTACACAGATCACAGGAGTCTTGAGCATATTTTCAAACAGAAAGAATTGAACATGCGACAACGTAGATGGGTCGAGCTACTGAACGATTACAAATGTGCTATAAAGTACCATCCGGGCAAAGCCAATGTGGTGGCCGACGCCCTCAGTCGAAAGGATACTACACCTAGGCGTGTACGAGCGTTGCAACTCACTATTCAGTCTAGTCTTCCTTCTCAGATACGAGATGCTCAGGTAGAAGCATTGAAACCAGAAAACGTCAGGGCTGAAGCCCTACGCGGCTCAAGACAACGATTAGAACAAAAGGCAGACGGCGCCTACTACGTAACGGGATGCATTTGGGTCCCACTCTATGGTAACTTACGCGAGCTTGTAATGGATGAAGCTCACAAGTCTCGCTACTCGGTACATCCTGGTTCAGATAAGATGTACCACGACCTCAGAACTACATATTGGTGGCCTAGCATGAAAGCTCACATAGCCACTTACGTTAGCAAATGCTTAACTTGTGCGAGAGTTAAAGCGGAATATCAGAAGCCTTCAGGTCCACTTCAACAACCTGAGATACCACAATGGAAATGGGAACAAATTTCCATGGATTTTGTTACTAGCCTACCTAAATCTCAGCGTGGGAATGACACTATTTGGGTGATCGTGGATCGACTCACAAAGTCTGCTCACTACTTGGCTATCAAGGAAACGGATAAGTTATCCACTCTAGCAGACGTATACCTTAAGGAAGTTGTCTCGAGGCACGGGGTGCCCACCTCTATTATCTCTGATCGTGATGTACGTTTTACTTCAGAACTGTGGCAAGCAATGCACAAATCTTTTGGCTCCCTTTTAGACATGAGCACAGCTTATCACCCTCAGACGGATGGGCAGTCTGAACGCACTATTCAAACTCTAGAAGACATGCTTCGTGCGTGTGTAATCGATTTCGGCAACGGCTGGGAAAAACATCTCCCGTTAGTGGAGTTCTCGTATAACAACAGTTACCACACCAGCATTCAAGCCGCTCCATTTGAGGCATTGTACGGGCGTAAATGCCGGTCACCTCTTTGTTTAACAGAGGTGGGTGATAGTCAAATCACAGGTCCAGAACTCGTAGTTGATACTACAGAAAAGATTTCTCTGATACGACAACACATGGCAGCAGCTCGGGACCGTCAGAAAGCATACACCGATAAAGACAGGAAACCACTCGAGTTCCAGGTTGGGGATCGAGTGCTACTTAAAGTTTCACCCTGGAAGGGTGTGGTTCATTTTGGCAGACGAGGCAAGCTCAATCCGCGATATGTCGGACCGTTTGAAATCATTGAGAAGATAGGCCGGGTGGCCTACAGATTGAACTTACCAGCTGAACTCAGTGCAGTTCACAACGTCTTTCACGCGTCGAATCTGAAGAAGTGTCTGTCAGATGAGACCCTTATAGTTCCTTTGAAGGAACTCACTATCGACGAGCGGTTGCAGTTCGTCGAGGAACCAGCTGAAATCACGGACCGGGATGTTTAGGTCCTCAAGAACACGAGAATCCCTCTTGTACGAGTTCGTTGGAACTCCCGTCGCGGCCTAGAGTTCACCTGGGAGCGTGAAGACCAAATGGAACTCAAGTATCCCCAGTTATTCGGAAACAGTGCAACCACTACTGAGGCTGAAGCTACAACAGAATTTCGGGACGAAATTCCAAATCAACGGGGGGATGATGTGACACCCCAGGAAAACCAGTAAACAATACAACTTAACTAGCTTCCTCAGTAACCGCATGCTAAATTTCAGGACGAAATTTCTTTCAAGTTGGGGATAATGTGACAACTCGAGTTTCCAAGAATTCCATCTTCGCATTAGTGCACGTAATTGATTAGATTGTGGTTTACGCGACTTGTTTGCTTTACAACTGGACACGTTTGTATTACATTAAATCGTATTGTGATTGATATATTATATCCGGTGTGTTATCAAGTGTTGTTTATATGTTCTTAGTATATATAAATGAGGGTGCATGTTGATTATATGTTTAGTATGAATATTATGTATATATAACTCATAACAGAAATGGAGCTTGGCCGACATCAACCCCTCTAACCAGACTTGTTACTCGAAAACATTTGTGGTGAAAACACTCTAGTGTTTTCGTCCACAAGAGGGCCAACGAAATCGGTATTGGGCTTCGGCCCAGTAGTGAGCAACTTTAAGGTTTGATAATAACATTTACGTGAGAGTCTAATCTAAAAACCCTAACCCCTCTCACATTCCTTCTCATTCTCCTGTGAAACTGAACGGCAGCCGCGAATACTTGAACCCTTTTACATCGATCGATTCGCCCGTCTTCCCTGTCTAGGTTAGTGATTGTTAATTGCTAATGCTTGATGTAATACTGTTGGCAAATCGCTGAATCATTCAGCTTGTATGTATTGAATTAACTGTTGGTAAGTAAGGTGTGTAATCATTTAGATTGATTTGGATTTGCATGTTAGGGGCCTTATAACCCTGTTGTTGATGATGATCTGGTTATATTGATGTTGATAATAGTTGCCAGCCATATCTAATATATATATATTGCACGTGAATTGTATAGATAGTGCAGCGAAATTAATATTTTGCATGTGATCACCTCCCCATAATCGATTAGTTTGTCTTGTTAGCATGTGATTTGTCAGTGGACATGTGGTATTTATCGGTCCAATAAAACAAGATTTGCAGCCACTTTATAAGATTGGTCAAATAGCAACAGGAAATCATTTTACAATTGTCGGCCACTGTTAATTATAAGGATGATATGATTTCATGTTTGAGGATTTCATTAATTGTGTATTGTGTGGGTTCGTGTTACTGTTTTGTATTACATAATGCGTGGCTGAATGAAAATCAATGGTGGTATAATGATTTAGAAGTTCATGATTGTAACTGTTGCATTTGCTGAAATACGTAACTGTTGTTGACGATTACTGTTAAATGACGAAACGGCTGTCACGGCGAAACAGATGTGTTTCGCCGACATCAGTTTTGACGAAACCAATACGGCGAAACAGATGTGATTCGCCAGGGACACCACGACGAAACAAAAGGGTGTTTCGCCGAAGGGAGGTAACGACGAAACAAGGTGTTTCGTCTAATGGGTAATCCGCACAATGGACTTGAATATTTCTGTTAAGACTTAACTGAGTTAACTAACTGCTGTTAGATGCTATGCATGACTTGTATGATCACGAATACGTGCAATGTGTTACTTGGTGATTTTTGATGCGTTGTCTACTATGATTATACTTACGTGCCAACTTCGTGAATACAAACTGATTATGTATACGTGCGTACTTTAGGACGTGATTGATTAACTGTGAGCACATACTTTAGCATACCGAGCAAACCAAGGTGAGTTCACACTTTTACTAAGGCATGGGATTCCCAGGGTATGGGAATGGGGATTGAAGGAATGAGATTTGAATAGATACTCGTACTTACACTGTTACTAGACTATCTACCATCGTCCTCGGATGCGCAGGATACATACGTAAAACCTACGTATACTTGTACTCATCACTGTCCTCAGGTTGCGAAGGACACTCACGTAAAACCTACGTGAACTTATACTCACTACTGCCTCGGTTGTGTCAGGCACTTACGTAAAACCTACGTAAACAAGAACATGCTACTGTCTTCCGGAGTCAGGAAGGACACTTACGTAAAACCTACGTAAACCCCCGCATACCCCTGTCCTCGGTTGTGAAGGATACTTACGTAAAACCTACGTAAACCTTGTACGTACTACTGTTCTCGGGTTAAGAAGAACACTTATGGTTACAAATAGTCTAGTGAAAATACAAACATGGGAAGCCCCCACTGATAGAAAATACAAACATGGGAAGCCCCCACTAATAGAACATACTATCGGCCTAGTAGCGCCACATGTTACGAAACAAACTTACTATTACGAACTTACTTACTGTGAACTCGCTCAACTAGTTGTTGACTCTCTGATACATGCCTTGCAGGACCTTAGGTACTTTAGGAGCTTGCACGGGAGGCGCGGTCGTTGTGGACATGGATCGTGAATGTTTTGTTAAACATTATGACATTTCATACTTATACTTATGATCGGGTTTACTTTTATGCTTCCGCTAAACATTGATGCTATACTTTGATTTTTGGAACACCTTTCATATTGTTTGGATTGAATTACACTTACTATTTACATTGTTCAATATGATTGGTGGCTTGATCCTGGTCAGTCACGCCTCCAAGCGGTGGTACTCCGCGTGTGGATTTTGGGGGTGTGACATCTTATCCTAGAACTCCTCCGAAACGAACAACTCTACGCCAAGTTCTCGAAATGTGATTTTGGCTTCGCGAAGTCCATTTCCTCGGAAACATGGTTAATGAAGCTGGGATTCATGTTGATCCAGCTAAGGTTGACTTCATCAAGAATTGGTCTGCACCCAAAACTCCGACTGAAATCCATCAATTCCTGGGTTTGGCGGGTTATTATCGTAGATTCATTGAACGTTTCTCGAAGATCGCGCAACCTCTTACCACTCTAACTCAGAAGGGTGTCGCCTACAAGTCGGGTGATGCTCAGGAGTCTGCTTTCCAGCAACGGAAGTAAAAACTGTGTGGTGCACCTATCCTCTCGTTACCCGACGACTTCGTTGTTTACTGCGACACATCCATACAAGGGCTTGGATGTGTATTGATGCAGCGTAAGAATGTTATAGTTTACGCCTCACGACAACCCAAGATTCACGAAAAGAACTACACTACTTATGACTTGGAACTGGGAGCCGTAATGTTCGCACTTAAGATATGGAGGCACTACTTGTACGGTACCAAATGTATGATTTACACTGATCACAAGAGTCTCCAGCATATCTTAGATCAAAAGGAATTAAACATGCGTCAACGCCGATGGGTTGAAATTTTGAATGATTACAAGTGCGCTATCAAGTATCATCCAGGCAAGGCAAACGTCGAAACCGATGCCCTCAACCGTAATGACACTAAACCAAAGCGTGTGCGTGCGCTTCAGCTCACTATTCACTCGAACCTTCCTGAACAGATTCGTGACGCTCAAACTGAAGCATTAAAGGAAGAAAACCTGCTAGCAGAATCACTGCGTGGCATAGAAAAGCAACTTGAACACAAGGATGACCACGTCTACTACTTTACAGAATGTATCTGGGTTCCACACTAAGGGAATCTTCGAGAGCTTGTAATGGATGAAGCTCATAAGGCTTGATACTCGATACATCCTGGTTCCGATAAGATATATCACGACCTCAAGAACCTGTATTGGTGGCCTCACATGAAAACTATCATTGCGAAGTATGTTAGCAAATGCTTGACTTGCGCCAGAGTTACGATCGATTACCAGAAGTCGTTTGGATTACTTCAGCAACCCGAACTGCCATAATGAAAATGGGAAAAGATTTCAATGGATTTTGTTACTGGCATACCAAGATCACAAAGCGGGAATGACACCATTTGGGTGATCGTAGATCGCTTAACTAGGTCTGCACATTTCCTTGCGATCAAAGAAATAGACAAGTATTCGAAACTTGCGGCCATCTATCTGAAAGAAATAGTTGCCAAGCACGGAGTGCCAATTTCTACCATCTCCGATCGTGACCCACGTTTTACATCTGAGCTATGGCAAGCTACACATAGATCCTTTGGCTCACGTTTAGACATGAGCACTGCTTATCACCCGCAAACTGATGGTCAAACAGAACGCACCATCCAGACACTCGAAGACATGTTGCGTACATGTGTTATTGATTTTGGTAATGGATGGGAAAGACACCTACCGCTGGTGGAATTCTCTTATAACAACAGTTACCACACTAGCATCTAGGCAGCTCCGTTCGAGGCATTATACGGATGTTAATGCCGTTATCCTTTATGTTGGGTGGAAGTTGGCGAAAGCCAAATTACCGGCCCGGAACTCATAGTCGACACAACGGAAAAGATTGCCCTGATCAGATAACGCATGGCGGTAGCTCGAGACCGTCAGAAAAGCTACGCTGATAAGCGTAGGAAACCTCTAGAATTCTAGGTCGGGGACCGGGTTCTACTAAAAGTTTCACCTTGGAAAAGTGTGGTACGTTTTGGCAAAAGGGGCATGCTTTATCCGCGATACGTTGGACCTTTCGAAATTACCGAAAGAATCGGTAAGGTGGCCTACAGACTAAATCTGCCTGAAGAGCTGAGTGCGGTGCACAACGTTTTTCACGTATCGAATCTGAAGAAGTGTTTGTCAGATGAAACTCTTATCGTTCCTTTTAAGGAACTCACAATCGACGATCAGCTACAGTTTGTTGAGGAACCAGTTAAGATCGTGGACCTAGTAGTCAAAACCCTCAAACGTAGCAAAATACCTATTGTTCACGTTTATTGGAATTCTTGTTGTGGCCTAGAGTTTACCTGGGAATGGGAAGAACAAATGATGCGCAAGTATCCCTAGTTATTCGCAAACCATACGCCTATCACTGTGACTACAGCTGAATTTCGGGATGAAATTCCAAACTAACAGGGGATGATGTGACACCCCGTGAAAACACTTTTGTATGCACGCTAAATTTCAGGACGAAATCTCTGTTAACAGGGGGATAATGTGGCAATCTGCACGTTCCGATCCGTACCGTTTCTTTAGGCTATGCAATTTTACTTTTGGCAATTGATATTTATATAGAATGGGTTTTATATATATATATCTATATATAACTTTGAAATATTAAATGTGTGAGTGAAAAAGGATTATCATTAGTTATTACTGATTCATTATAATATATACTAGGTTATAACCCCGTGTATTACACGGGTTGAATAAATGAATTTTATATACTAAATAATAAAACAATATATTTTTAAAAAGTTTTTTTATTGCACGGGTTGAATAAATATAATTTTATATATTAAATAATAAAAAAGTTATATCTATAAGAACCATATTGTATGGGTTGAATAAATATAAATTTATATACTAAATAAAAAGTTATATCTTTAAAACCGCTTGTTTTACACGAGTTGAATAAATGTAATATTGTTTAACAAATAATAAAATAATACATCTTTAAGAAACCTCATTTATTACACGGATTGAATAAATGTAATTTTATATACCAAATAATAAAAAAGTTACATCTTTAAAAATATGTGTATTACACGGGTTGAATACAGTGGCGGATCTAGGATTCGCGCCAAGCCGTAACGTTTTATAAATAAACGGTAACGAAATCGAAAAAACGTCAAATTTTTCCAAAATTCACACTAATTTTACACTACCGCCGGAACGCCAAGCCATAGCGGACGCCACCCCTTACTATATGCTACATCCGCCCCTGGTTGAATAAATGTAATTTCCGTTACTAAATAATAAAAAATATATATCCTTAAAAATAATCTTTTAACATCTGAGCCCACAACGTCTTTTTTCTAACCCTTTTGGCCCCTACCAAAAGTGTTTGAAAAAAAGACGTTGGGGTAAAAAGGGTTAGAAAAAAAGATGTTGAGGGCTCAGATGTTAAAAAAATTATTTTTGAGGTAAAAGGGTAAAAGTGATATAACCACATGGGCCAAAATCGTAATTTACTCTAATATCAAATTAGATAACTAAGTTTGAATTTGAAGTAAATAGATAAATATAAAAGTAATAAATAAACTAAATAATATTTAGTAGGAGGATTATTTATAATTAATTAGAAGAGATTAAATTAAAATTATAATTATCCATAAGACATGGCCTAATATGATGACAAGTGTCCTCAAAGTGGTTTCTTTTATTATATGTATAGATTATGGTTTGTCGAAACCGCACACTACTACCCTATGAATCCCTCTCATCTAGATACTGGGCTGCACTTTTTCCTCTTTACATGAGTCACACAACCTTGTTCCAAGCCCAATGCCAGCCCAATAAACCCACCTGGTTGCCCTAAAAGGATCGCACAATTGAAACAATGAGTAATTAGACTGAGTGTAGTGGGGCAACCTTTTGAGTGGGCGTCTTGCGACACGTGGCGCCACGTCATATAAGAGGATTTTGACCAAAAAAGGGGGAGTGGGGCAACCTTGCTGGGTGGGGCGTCTTGCGACACGTGTATTGATTTATTTTGTCTTTTTTTATGTAAAAGATATAAAAAAAATCCTCTTTTTAATAAAAGTCTTTTTTTACTTCAACCAAAATAAAAAAATACATCAACTAAAAAAAAATTACTTCAACCAAAATAAAAAAATACATCAACTAAAAAAAAATTACTTCAAAAAATTTATACCATTTTGTTGTCTCGATCCTCCAACGTTTTGAAAACCACCGGGTTGTTGTGTGTTCCAAGTGGTGAACCCCATATGTTGCGGTATGGGTGTATTGTTGTAGTATACTTGCGGTGTAGGGCTAGCAACGTGCATATTATTGAAATAGGCGTAAAAAGCGGGGTTATTTAAAACGTTTGGGTCCGCCATTTCGGGTTGTGGATTGGAAGATTGTGTATTTTGGTTGAAAGGAGGGATGTTGTGGGGATACATTTTGATGAGTTGATAGAAGATTGGTATAAATTTTGATGATTTGAGAGAAGATTGTGGTAAAAATGTGTTTGATATGGGGTATTATTTATAAAGGTTGGATTTAAAAAAAAAAAAAAAAAAAAAAAGCTTGGCCAAACTATCCGTTGGCAACGGATACATTGTGGGAAAGTGTGAAACTTGGGCGACGAGAAGAGGTTGGGCAAGAGGGGGTCGCCACCCAAGTCGCCCCCGGGGGCGGTGTTCCAGGCAATACCAGGCGACCTGGGGGTGGGAGTCGCCCCACTACACTCAAGGAGTGTGCGACATACTCCTCGATACTATATAACACACACACCAGCCGACAAATAGCATTTTCCAATCATCACTTGTCTACACAAATCCCTATGTCTCCTCTTCCTTAAAACATTCTTCTCCTCCTCATTCCTAGAAACCTGCCAACAAATCCGTCACCCCCATTTTATCTCCGGCGACTCCTGACCGTTTCGGTCAATCCGATGGCAGTCCACCTTGCACACTCGACACCATCTCGCGTACCTCCGGCTTGAACGTCAGTTTCTTCCTCTCGGCTTAACACTTCTTGTTCACCGGAAATGTTTATGGCAACTATTTGAAGCTCCGAGGGTCTCGCTCCGTTTCATTCTTTCCTAACACGCACTCTTTTTTTTCGGATTCAGGTTAGACCGACATCACTTTTAAGAGTTATGATTATAATGATTCTTGGTATGTGGTTTAAATGATGATTGTGATTTTGTCAAATGATGAATGAATCTGTTTGTATGGAATGATATTGATAATAACATAAACCTGTGACATCATGAAAGAACGATATTAGAATGTGTTGATGATAAAGTTCTATGCTAGACTGTTAGATTAGTATGCATTGAATTTGTTCACTGTTTTAATAAACGAGATGATAAAGGAATATGATGTGGTTAAATTCTCATGGCTAGAATAAATAGGATTGATGTTTGTTAAATAACAGTGAAACGGTGAACCGAAGAATTAGTTCATTTGATACTGGTAGCGATGAAGATGATGTTGACCTACAATGCAAATGTTTGAATGTATGAGTAAATGGATGGAAATAGGATCTGTTAATAGAAAGCTTGATGATTGAACTCCCATGGATGTGGGTATTGACAAGATGCTCTGTTCTTTATAACGTACAAATATATATGCATGAAGAACAACCCATTTGAGCTATGCATGATTTAAAATTTTAGGATTGAACATATTTTTGTCCTTTTCGGTTTAATCCAATTGATAAAAGGAATGTTTTGGAATAGGGGCCGTACAACATATCGCACAAATTAATGCCTGGCCCCACTTGTTCATCGTATAAAAATGGTCGGTCACACATTTACGTTCCATCGCACATTTTATGAAATAACCAACATGCTCTGACTAAACATTAAATAAGTTGGGCCCCACCATTACTGTTGGCACATTTGTTTTTGAGTTGGTCACACAATGGTCTCAAACATACACAAAAATTGGAACATGCACATGCACCCCACTACAGTTTCAATTCAATCGCACAGTTTGGTTCCAAACGCACACTAGACATTTCAACATGCATGACATAATTGGATCAGTTTTGTTTGGGCTACGTAAACCCAGATTGGGCCGCACGTATGTGACCCATGATTCTTGGAAACGGTCGCACATCAACTTGGACAATAATCTGATCTTGTTCCAATCACACATCGTGAACATGAAGTGTACATGATGGTTTGATCGCTCACTTGCACCATAGTCGCACAGTCCACTGTTGGACTTCATCTTCGTGGGCTACGATTTGTCTGGGCCGCACAAATTATGAAGAACTTATGATCTTACGAGACCACGCACTTATGTATGCCCGAGATGAATATTGTTTGAGTGTCCTTACAGTATGAAAGTTGTTTCAAGTATCCTTGGCTATTGACATGTGTTTGAATGTTCATTACGTAGTAATGATATACAAATATGGACAGTGTGTTGTAGGATGAATGATACTTTCCCCGTGCTTGATTTAAATATGTGAACAATAATACGTGCTTTACTTGTATAAGAGTCTGATGTCGGTAACCATAATAGGTCGTGGTTGACCCAGCCTAGGATAAAAATACGACCTACCAAGCAACCAAAGGTGACTTCACACTTAAACTTAACGCTTGTATTCCCAATGATTTGGGAACTTCGCTCACACCAAGGTAACAGTGTGACAACTTTATAAAAGACATAAAGCATGCATTCCCAATGGTTTAGGAGCTACCATACTAAACGAAACTCTACCAAGGAAAGTCCCTTACACTTATATCGATTAATCGCGGGGAGCGAACGGGATATTAGTTGATAGCGTTATTAGGTTTGACAAACCTCACAACGTGCGGGGAGCCGGCGTGAACTATTATCTTAACACCGGGTCTATGACGATAGACATTGACCTAAGAGGGCAAACAACAACTATGTCAAAGTTTCGGTACTACACAGTTTAGTAGCTCATTTTGGGATGGATTTCCCACAACATGTTTTGATAGTAACTCATAAAACTAATATTTTTTGGATAACGTGATAACATTTTTGAAAATTGTGAACTTGGCAACTTTATGTTGACACATCCACTGCATGCTTGCAGGTCCGTTGTAGGATCGGTGAATCGATTAAACGAGACGTTCAGAAGAGTTCTCGATCAATACGAAAGGCGGAAACAGACGTATCGATGTTGTAGCAGCTTGATTTACACTTAGAAGTAGCTTAGCTGTCGATTGGACTGATATTACAACGTTTTACAGGCTTGGCGACACTTCGGCAGAGCTTCACTACCGGAATCACACACACACAAATGAACACCCAAGGCCCTCTATATATAGGCAGCCCAGTTCGCATGAACCAGACAAGTCCAGTTCGCACGAACTGGTCCAGTTCGCACGAACTGGCCACTTCGTGTGAACCTGCTTGTTTTGGCCTGTTTCCCGTTTTTCTCAAACTACGTGTCTTGGTCTATCTAACCTATTACATGACTCGATACAAGACGAAGTCGACAGACATATGCACCAACAAACTCCCCCTTGGATGTTGACGAGTCTTCGGTACAAGTCTTCAGTATGTCGAGTCTTCAAACTTGATCAGTCTCCTCGTCCTTTCCAAAATGTTTCTCTCTGTAAGCATCCTTCAATCTTCTCTCTTCTCTTTCTCAGAATCTCAATCTGACTCTATCCTCTCTCTATTTCTCTTGATCAGATCTCTTGATTCCTTAAGTTTATCAGCATCAGCAGCTATACTCCCCCTTGGATGTTGATCCAAAATCTGTATCTGGCTCTTATGTCTTCAGACTCCCCCTTTCGATAAGCTGGGATCGCAGTCTGGAATAGCTCTCATTCTAGGATCGTATCCTGGCTCAAACTCTGCTCAGGCTTAGACACGGGGATCTGCACAAACTCTACCCAAAAGTAAATTTCATTTTATAACAATGTTAATCGCTGCTTGCCACTTGTATTTGAAACATTCAAATATGGCATTTCATTAATTTGAATCCATTTAATCATTTCAAAATCATTTCTCATTTCTCACAAACTCTCCCAAACCTTGTTCATCATGTTCAGCACTTGGAATTTTGAAAATCAGCTTTCCAACATCAATTGTCGAAAATAAGATGCAATAAAATCTTTTTGAATTTTCAAAAATTTTATGCTAAAACATATTCTTTAGGATTTTTGTTTTTAATGAAAAGCAGTAAAGAAATATTTACAGACAATATTTTTATGAGCTTTTGTAAGGGGATCATATCAGTTTTTTGACAAATCACTAGCACCGTTGAGCTTTAAACACTTTAAGTTCTAAACGATTCACTTAGATTGTCAGTATACTGATCCACTTAAATTTTCACACAAAGTTCAATTGTTTCGAGATACGAGATTTAGTGTTTTAAGCACTTAAACTTATTCGCGTGTCCCACCTCAGAATATACTCCCGTATCCAGACTTCTATATTCAGTCTTACAGGAGAATGTACACTAATGATATCTGTAAACGGGTAAATGCGAGTGTCACACCCTGACCACGTAGAACAACCAGACGTGGCGGAAACGTCGGGGAGTGTTGTAACAGAATCATTGTTTCATAACCATGGAAAAAATAAATTTTGTTTTATTGAATAAATGAACTCATTGTTTTAATACAATCAAATAAGTACAACTATGATCTTCCAAGTTTTAAAGTTGCTAAGGCACGAGTCCATCCTAAATGTAGCATGTATCAACAATCATCTCAAGACAGCATCTGAAACATGTGTAAAAATAGGTACGTCAGCATAAAAATGCCTGTGAGATACATAGGTTTTGTGAATATAGGATTCATGACTTATAAGTTTAGAAAGAGTTGTTTAACAAAAGTCAGTCATGATCCTTGTAAAATGTTTTGTTTTATAAATCACTCGAAAAACAATAAGTTCAGATGATATATGTAAATAAGAGAATAATGTATGGTTAAATGAATAACCATGTGAAATGAGTTTGTATAAGATAAGTTGTTTGTAAAACAATGTCTTGTGAAAAGTATGTTATTTGTATAAAATGTTACATGTCTTAAATTGAAATGATTCAAATAACACTACGATATGTAATACCATACAAACACTTATATATAGGAAGTACCAGCGGCGTATACACATATTTTTACAAATCCCAAGTATGAAATACAATATTTAATTGGTTTGGAATTTGTTTGATGGTTGAAGTGACACAGGTGTCACAGTCTCCCCTACTTTAGGAAATTTCGTCCCGAAATTTAATTCTAGAGGAAACTTGTGAAGACAGCTGTGACGGTTTCGCCTTCTAATAGATCCATTGAACCCTTAAGTAAAACTCTGGGCCATGTTAGGACTCTTAGCGAATTTGTTAACCCTCAAAGTGAATTCCTTGTAGTAGTAAAACATGGAATTTTGAACTACGGACAGAAGAACATTTCTTATGAAGACTTATCATAGGAAACTTATGTGTGCTTGAAATCAGAATTGGGGAGTGTGAGAATAAATGACATTGGTCGAGGTCCAAGACTTCTCCCGTATCATTATTTTTGTCACTATAGGTCTTAACACATGACAAAGCTTCCTGTGGTTTCTGTGCACTGAATTCCATAATTATGTAGGCCTCCATAATTACGTAATTCCTTGCACAGTCCGCACAGTTCATTTCATAATGCGTAGGAAAAAAAAATCACTTGAATAAACATGAAGCGGCTCGACTAGACCACCAAAGGGTCCTTTTAATTAGATCAACGAACGATCTTTTTAACTAGATCAACACATGATCTTCTTAACTAGACCGTCATACGATCTCCTTAAATAGACCACTTAAGGGATCTTTTTAATTATATCATCACATGATATTTCTAATCAGATTTTCAAAATCAATCTGTTTAACCAGACCATTCAAGAGGTCCAATTATAGAATAGTACTTTATAACCCAAGGGACTTAACTACAATGTTGAAGTCCATTAAGGATTTAAGATAGTATCTTTGGATATCCTATTATGAATCTCTCGTATGAGATATGGAAGATTCTATGAGGATTTGGATGGATCACATACAACCACTAAACGTGTAAGAAAAACACATAAGCACAAATTTAGTTAACTTGATTCTTTAATTTGTTATCTTTAGGTATGGATATTTAAAGCACACTAGCAATCCAATCCATGGATTTCATTTGGCACTTTAATCATTTTCAAGGATCCATCTATAAAGATAGAAGGATTTTCAATAAGAGTTTGGCTTTGTTTCTTAAAAGAAACGAGTGTTTAAGGTTCTTAGGGGGATCACAAGTGATCATAAAATGACAGAACCACACGAGTAGTTTGTCTTTGGGTTGACATCATAAGGTTGCATCAAGCATTCACACAAACGTATAAATTTTGAAGAAATAAAAACAACAAATCTTTATTTATGTAACAACCGAATTGTCTTGAAGTGTCAAAAGATAACAACCAAGGAAATACAAAACACTAATTGTTCACTGCTGCATCATTGTTCCCGTTTGCCTCATTGATGTTAAATGCTCGTCCTCGCGCTAGAGGTGCGTTAACAAGTCTTGGGCAACTGTTTCTGTAGTGAGTAAGGTCACCACAGTTATAACATGACCCCGGTGGGAACCGTGCTTGAACAGCAGCAGGGTTTGCAGCAGCTTGATTTGCATGACGACAAACATTGATTAAATGTCCCAACCACCCACAGTGGGTACATTTGTGACACTGCTCTTGCTCTAGATGATGACGGTTGCACTTGTTGCACAAAGGTGCGGTACCAACATAGTTTTGCCTTTTGCGAGGGTGTGCTGGTTGGTTTGGTGCAACCTGTTTGTCTTGAGCAGTTACAGCGTAGTTTTGAGAGGCTTTGCGCTTCTTCTTCTTGGACACCTCAGCATTTTCTTCCTTTGGTTCCACTTGAGCAGTCTTGTCAGATGGTCTTGTGTCGCCCTTCCGAAACAGCTTGCGCTTCCTGATATGGGATTCGGTCAGAGTGGCAGACAATTCAATGGCTTGTCTGACAGTAGTAGGGTTGCTGCCACTAACAATATCCTGAACTAAGTCAGGAAGACCATCAATGTATTTCTCAATCGCCTTATCCAGAGGCGTAACCATAGTAGGGCATAACAAGCTCAATTCCTCAAAGCGGCCAGTATAGGCTCGATGTTCCCCACTGTCTTGCTTCAAATCATCAAATTCCCTTTCTAGAGCCCTTAGCTCATGATGAGGACAGAATTCCTTCATCATAAGAGCCCTAAGCTCGGCCCAAGTCTGTGCTAATGCAACCTCAGCACCGCGGTCTCTCGTAACCCCGTTCCACCACGTAAGAGCCCTCTTCTGAAACACACTCGAAGAAAACTCGACCTTGCGATTTTCAGGACACTGAACGTGACGGAAAGTATTCTCAATGCTCTCGAACCATTGAAGAAGCCCAGTTGCTCCCTCAGAACCACTAAACTTGAGCGGTTTAGCCGAGTTAAAATTCTTGAAATTGCATGGAGCATTGTTGTTGTTGATGGCTTGAATCATTTGAGCATAAAGATTTGGGAAGGTAGCAGCCATTTGCTGCGCGATGATTTCCGCCAGTTCGGCATTCGCCATCTGATTGTCGCGTCAAGGAGGCATTCTAAAAGAGGAAACATGGAAGGAAACGAGTGAGAGAATTAGACGAAAAGAATGAGATGAAACAAATCTGATGAAAGCAAGGATATTGGTCATTTGTTTGTTACTACAAAGCAACAAACGACCCCGGTGATTAATCAAAGTAAATAGGTCAAAAATAATGTATCGCGAAGACATGCTCGCCTATAAGTGGACACTCACCCCAAGAGTTCCAAGGTAAGAGTGACTGGTCCGATTATGTGGATTTGTATGAACACTCTAGCCTTAGACAGAAAACTCAGGGTACAGGCACCCACCCTTCCAGTTTGCATGTGTTCACATTATTTAGACCAACTTTGACGGGATTTGAAAACTCAAAGGGGTCAAAACCATATAATAAATCATCCTAGAACAGATGATTAGTTTTCAAAGCGGGATAGAAATTTATGTTCTTATTGTGGTTGTCACCTAAGAATAAGTGACGGTATTGTTTTAAAACTAAACACAAGAAAACTTGTGTTAGGGTCATAGGAAGGTTATAGTCTAGGTCAAAACATTACTAATAACCTAATTCCCTATAACCATTGGCTCTGATACCAACTTTTCTGTCACACCCCGACCACGTAGAACAACCAGACGTGGCGGAAACGTCGGGGAGTGTTGTAACAGAATCATTGTTTCATAACCATGGAAAAAATAAATTATGTTTTATTGAATAAATGAACTCATTGTTTTAATACAATCAAATAAGTACAACTATGATCTTCCAAGTTTTAATGTTGCTAAGGCACGAGTCCATCCTAAATGTAGCATGTATCAACAATCATCTCAAGACAGCACCTGAAACATGTGTAAAAATAGGTACGTCAGCATAAAAATGCCTGTGAGATACATAGGTTTTGTGAATATAGGATTCATGACTTATAAGTTTAGAAAGCGTTGTTTAACAAAAGTCAGTCATGATCCTTGTAAAATGTTTTGTTTTATAAATCATTCGAAAAACAATAAGTTCAGATGATATATGTAAATAAGAGAATAATGTATGGTTAAATGAATAACCATGTGAAATGAGTTTGTATAAGATAAGTTGTTTGTAAAACAATGTCTTGTGAAAAGTATGTTATTTGTATAAAATGTTACATGTCTTAAATTGAAATGATTCAAATAACGCTACGATATGTAATACCATACAAACACTTATATATAGGAAGTACCAGCGGTGTATCCACCATGCTTGTATCATATTACACTGTAAGTCCCGTAGAACGGATCTTTCAATGATATCAAACAATCACCAAGTTTGTGCGGAATCCAAATTTGGTGAGATTCAAGATAAACCGAAAAGCAATTGAAAAACAAAGATCACAATACCGAATCACTTTCAAACTTGCACACGATTCTATTACTATCAACTAGCAAAACCGTCTGGTACAAGTTTCTACACCACCAAATCGCCTCTCTCTCTCTGTAACTCTAGAAGTTATGTAACTGAGGCTCTAAGAAGTTCAAACCCTAAAACAAGTTAGAAACTTGTTTATATACATAGACAAGCCCACTTCCCTACATGGGCTCCCCTTGGGCCTGCTTGGCCCACATGGCCTATAGCTTGGCCCAAGTGACCTATAAAGGTCCAAAACCTAATATAACTAATCCGGTAAAGCCCAGTTCGTAACCATAGCCCGTTATGTTAATTTGATGCGTCAGTCTCACACTTTAGGGCCTAACAATCTCCCCCTAGACTGATGCCATCAAATTGTCTTCATAGCATGAATTCAGCAACGTCTTCAACGAAGTCTATGGTTGTCGTTATGCTGCAGATGTTCTGGAAGTTCTTGTCTTCTGAACTCTCAGCACTGGGTCTCTTTCTTCAGCTCTTGTGGTTAGCTTCATATCAGGATCTTGATCAGCTTTGCTTGAAACATCTTTGTCAGAAAGAATGTGAGAGGAGGATTCTCAATAGCTCTTTTCTTCTTCAGTCCTTTTTCTTTCAAGCAGGTTCATGGTACTTCTTCAAATGCACTTTCACTGTCAGACGTCGTTTCGTATCCGGTTCTTCTGACTCAGGTACATCTTGTTGTTGTGCTGCTTCAGGCTTCTTCAGCAACTAACAGCATCTCAGTCTTCATCAACCCCTGTTCTTGATTGAAATCAAGTTCTGCACATGCTCACAAACTCATAAGCAAACATCTCTTATGCAACAGGGAGAGTACCATATGAACACTAGGTACATCCAAGTACTTGTACTCAGATTTCACAATTTAAATTCTTTCAACTTTTGATGATTAGTCAAATCTTCAAGAACGGTTACATTTTTTTAATTTTAAGAAAAATAAATAAACACTCTATTTTTGGATTTTTGGTTTTATAGAAAAGCAAGACACTATTTTTGTATTTTTAAATTTTTAAATTTTTTTAAGAACTAAAAACAAATAAAAACTCAAAATATAAACAACTACCATAATATACAATTACAATTGCAATGGGATCAAAATTCGTTCTCAGGCAGACTAAGGAACACTTTTCAGTACGAGCCTAATCAAACTGGTCTATGCGATTGCCAATATGTTTGTCCACTTAAACTTTAACGCTCAACTTTCAATTTTTTTAACTCCGTGATATGCTTAAGGTAATATTATACTATTATACCCGTGTGTCCCACTCCAAGGCATACCCCCGCGATCAAGGTAAGCACAACGATTCATCGTAGCAGGTGAGTATACCGATGTCATCCTTTAAGATATCCTGACTGTGTCTAGGTCTGCATATAATCTGTTTTATCATGTTTTGATTTCTTTAACAATGAACACCCAAATAAATACTAATCAAATCCTGGAAATATAAACAACACACTCTATCATGCAAGTATCTTCCCTACCACATATTTCACAAGTCCAATCCAGATTTCTGAAATCTTAACTGGGAATAGGTTGAGAAGAGAACAGAATAGATCTTTTGCAGAGATGGTATAATATACAGATCAAATGAGTTTTTCTCAGTTTGATATAGGTTTCTTGGGTTTGTTTTGGGCACCTGAGGGCCTCTTTCGGGTGTATTAGATCTATAGCGCGACAACGTACAGCTAGGTCAGCATGTATCTGGATGCAGCAGAAGCTGTCGTTGCCTAGCACCTCCAGGTCAGCATGTATCTGGATGCAGCAGAGGAGGTACACGACTTTTTCAGAGAAGATTTCAGAATCAGATCAAAATTGTGTGTATCGGGACAACATACAGACATTCAAATAGAAATGAGCTAATTCCAAGTGACTTTCTTTCCTGGGGTCATGTACAATTTTAGTTCTGAACAGAAGGACAGCCAAGATATCCCCGGATGATTCAACAATATAAAGACCCGAAACCTCAGATGTTGGCTATCTATCAACGCAAGATTTAAGACCATAAAATCATACGCCGTTGGTATGTTACCCACATGGTACATAGTTCGTTATGTGTATATCACTTAGTATCTTTTATCATGTTGAGCGTCAAGCCTATCGACATATCGCAGTAGATCCTAGTCTTTTCAGCTATGGCACCTTACATGTGTTAGTCAAAACCCTTTAACACGAACATTTATTTCACTTCCCATATCATGCAATTTTTCTTTTTGGCTTTTTCATTTTTCTAATGTTTTTGTATTTTTCTCATTTTCTCCCCCTAAAACAATACATATTTACAGCAAACTCTTTTTGTATTTTCTGAGTTTTCTCCCCCTAAACTCTATATCTATCTATATGTTCCTCTCCCCCCCTAAATTTGTGCATAAATCTTGTATTTTTGCGCAAATTTACCATTTACTAGAGAAAGAACACTTTATATACAAAATAATAAACTAAGAAAAGAGAAAAAAATATTTTTGCTTAACCGTTCCGTCATTAGATTGAAGACTAATCAAATGCAAATCAAAGTACTGAATTTAAACGGTACCTTTTGCTGATCTTATCTTACTTCCTGAAGCATATCATCTGTAAAAAAAATTTGAACTTTTTGCAACAGTGAAATGTTACCCATTTTTATCTCTGGAACAACCCCTATCAACATTCCAGAGATTGTCAACAGCTCCTCCTTGGTTGTTCCTGAAAGGTAAGGAGATTAGTAAGACATGGGTACCCAGGCCATCGTGGTCCTGGGATTTCTTGAAGCATCAAAGTAAGACACTTCTTTCAAACACAAGTCCCCTTTTGTTTCAAGGATTGGAGACGTTGCTGCCTTGGATTTGGGTTTCCAAATCTGTTTCGGTTTAACAAACGTGTTTGTTGCCTTCGGTTGAGCAACTTTAGCTAATTCAGGCTTGTTAGTTTTATAAAAAAATTTTTGTTCTTGAACAGCCTTGCGTTTGTTTTTAGCAGCGTTCCAATCCCCATCAGAAGGTTTAACATTGGGATTCACATTCTTCATTGCCTTAGGTGATGAAACCTTCATTGGCTTGGAATGGTAGTTACCCTTTGGTGTAACCCTCTGATTTTGCATATAATATGGTACGTAGGGACGATGTGTGCAGTTCCGAGCAATGTGACCAGCAATGCCGCAATTGAAGCATGTTTGTCTCTTAACGTAGAAAGCATTCTGATCAGCTTGTGTAGCTCTTGCAGGCCCTGAAGGATGAACTGGTCCTTTCTGTGCTTGTTTTTGTTGCACATTTCTGACAAACGAGGATGAATTTGGATGTCTATACTTGTCGTTTGCTGGGGCCTTCTGTGGTGGAGATTTCTTTTGATTCTTCTTGTTTTGTTTAGACTGCAAGTCTTGTTCAGAAATCTCACCAGTCTTTCCGAAAGCTTTGTTAGCACAGTCAAATGCATATTTCTCACATTTGCCATTACTTACTGGCTTAACAAAAGCATTTTTCACGTCACGGGTCTTTTGAGAACTATTCCTACCGGTTGAGGACTGTGGAGAGCCTGCTTGTCTTTGATGTTTAGGCTTCTTATTTCCGTGTCCTTTACCTGCTCGCTTCGGCTCTTGTTGCTTTATTTGAACCTTTTCATTACTAACAGAAGGTTCAGATTGTTCAGCTTGCGCACTTTGAGCCTTGTTCACGTCAATCTTCACTTCTTCCTTCATGTCTTCAGCTTTGACAGAATCGGAGAATTCTGGTTTACCAGATGAAACACCAGAAACTTCAGTAGAAACCTCAGCTGAAACATTGGACGAATTATCGGCACAAGATGGTTCTGCACTTGACACCCTTGAGATGAATTCACTAGAATCAACTGATTCCAATTTCTCAGAATTAGCTGCTTCAGATGATTCACATTTGGAATCAGATGGTTCAGCTGACTCATTCGTTTCATTTGCTGATTCAGTCTCTGTTACACAAGCATCAACGTTTTCGCCCAAATCATCAGGCCTGAAATTAATCACAGAGCGAAAAACTGACTTAAAAATATCAAACGTTGCAATAGAGTCTGAATTAAGTTTATTTATTAAATTTTCAGAAGAATGAGACTCTGATGCTTGTTCATCCCCAACCACTTTTTCAACCATTACTTCAACTACTTCATCTGCACATGTAGACGAAGCATTAGGATCAATTGAACCCTTAGCAACAAAATTTATTGGAGGAGTCGCTCGTTTAACAACAGGTCTGCTATTGATTGATGACTTATCAGTTTTAGGACCATAAGTCATTTTACTTTCATTCATCAGCTCCTCCTCAGTCATAGGTAAATATGTATAATTGTCATTATAAGGAGGAGGAGCCTGATTAAAACCCAAACCACACCCTTTATTTTCCTTGTATGCGAGCTGTTGATCACACAAGTTTTTGACTAATTTGCTGGAAGAATCAAATTTCTTAATATTGAGTTCATTTATTTGATATCTATCTCTGATAACTTCCAGTTCTTTAGTCAAAATACATACTTTCTCCTGAGCTTCTAAGAAATGGGCTGTTTTTACACTTACATCATCTTTGAGTTTGATGATGTCTTTTCGCTGAGCTTCAATTTTATCTTTATAAAGCTTTTCATTCTTTGATAAAGTAAAATTTTTATTTTTTATGTCTTGATAATCTTGTATTAGCTCAGTGTTGTGTATTCTATAAGCTTCAACCCTTTCTCTACACTCAGGAGTGCAGAAAACAGAAAGTACATCTTCAACAGTCATTTCTTGAACCACGGGTTTGTGAAATATGAATGCCATAATTTCAGCGGGTGGTTGATACTTTTGTTCTTCTCCTCAAAACACAAACCAAATAAGAACCTGTGCACTCGATAATTTAAATACTTTGCAGTCGAATGGACCTCCCTTTTTTGAACCGCACCTCAAAAATCTGTCAAAACCGTTATCACAAACAAACCCTTTTTTTATTTTAATAAAAAATATTTTTTTTAATTTTTTTTTAGTAAACACTTATTATTATAATTATTAAGAGGAACATATATAGATAGATATAGAGTTTAGGGGGAGAAAACTCAGAAAATACAAAAAGAGTTTGCTGTAAATATGTATTGTTTTAGGGGGAGAAAATGAGAAAAATACAAAAACATTAGAAAAATGAAAAAGCCAAAAAGAAAAATTGCATGATATGGGAAGTGAACGATGATGAAGATGAAATATGATTGCCGATGATGAAGGAGGGATGATGTCGGCGGAGGACGGCAGTCGACGGTGATGATGGAAGTGGCGGTGATAACAGATGAGATGATGACCAGTGATGAATGGAGATTATCAAGCAGTGATGATGATTCGAAGTGAAGGAGTTGCAGGTTTCCGGCGACTCAAAGATCCGTGACTTGAGACCTTTGATGATTGCGACTCGAAAACAAAACAAGATGACTCGAGATCTCTGATGCGACTCGGAACCGAGGTTGCGACTCGAGACCGTGATGATGATGATGAGTCGAGACCGGGTGAAGATGTGAGTCGAGACCGTGATGATGATGCTGAGTCGAGACCGGGTGAAGATGTGAGTCGAGACCTTGAGAGCGGTTACGAGTCGAGACCAGTGATGACCAATTGTGAGAACAGTTTCCTAAAATGATGGACTCGAAACCGTGTGGAGGAGATGACAGCTGTGAATAGATATGGAAAGTGAACCTTTCAAATTTTTCAAAACTTTCAAACAGTTGGAATTCTGAGATTTTTGGATTTTTCAAATCAAAATTCGGGATTTTCTAAATCTTTTGAATATAATTTTAAAAAATTCAAATACATAGATAAATCAATTAACACCTTCTCAAAAGATTAAAATACCAAAATATAACAATTTTTCAATAGAAACTCGATGAACACTTTGAATATCGCGAAGAACACGAAGAACATCAACCCAAAAATAGCGAAAATCTTGAATCCTTGATATCAAACCGAGCCTAGAAATAGGTTCTAAAGGCTCTGATACCACTTGTAAGTCCCGTAGAACGGATCTTTCAATGATATCAAACAATAACCAAGTTTGTGCGGAATCCAAAGTTGGTGAGATTCAAGATAAACCGAAAAGCAATTGAAAAACAAAGAACACAATACCGAATCACTTTCAAACTTGCACACGATTCTATTACTATCAACTAGCAAAACCGTCTGGTACAAGTTTCTACACCACCAAATCGCCTCTCTCTCTCTGTAACTCTAGAAGTTATGTAACTGAGGCTCTAAGAAGTTCAAACCCTAAAACAAGTTAGAAACTTGTTTATATACATAGACAAGCCCACTTCCCTACATGGGCTCCCCTTGGGCCTGCTTGGCCCACATGGCCTATAGCTTGGCCCAAGTGACCTATAAAGGTCCAAAACCTAATATAACTAATCCGGTAAAGCCCAGTTCGTAACCATAGCCCGTTATGTTAATTTGATGTGTCAGTCTCACACTTTAGGGCCTAACATACACACGCCTCGTTACTTAAATCACTTACTCAAACCAAACCACCAATATAGAATGTTCATGTTTAAACCAATAGTCCAATGTTATTGTATAACTCAAGTTAAATGTAAACCATGTAATATGTAAACAAAAGTTATGTATGGTAAGTAAAATGAGATTCCTTAAACCACAAGTAAAAATGTACAAAACAAAGTGTTTGAATAAATCAAAAGTTATGCTTTGTAAAATAATGTAAGGTTAAACGAATAACCTTCTAGTAGCATATTAAAAGTATACTTGGGATTTGTAAATAACATATTAAAAATATGTTTTGGTTTGTTGATAAAATCTATATGTTGGTTCTGTACAATACCACACATGAGAGTATATCAAAATATACTTTTGGGAGTATATCAAAATATACTTTAAAGGTGTGATTTAAGAATTCATTCAGACCTAGTGCATCAAAATACACCTTTGAGACTATAGGGATACCACAAAGGAAATCCCTATTTGGATGGAGAAACAAATTGGTTTCAGACATTCCATGACAACAGGAATGCGGTGTCAAATCCTATAGCGCTATATCCTACTAACAACTGGTCTGGTGAACAAAATAAGTACAATTCAACAATTAATGTTATAGTCTTTGAAAAATCAGTGTTTAAACCATAGATAGTCATTCAGTTTGTCAACAGATAAGTACTAACATGTATAATTAATTATACTTTTGGAAAACATGAAAATAACAGATAGGTACACATGCTTCACCCCAAACAGTTTGAAAACAGTAAAAGAGGGGTCTATGTACTCACTTGAGTTTGCTTAGTAGTCCTTGAGTAACAACCAAACAATGCTAGAGATCACGGATATCAAACGGCACCTAATATGGGTAACTATGTTAATAAACCGGACCTAAGTCGGAGGATTTAGATAGAATGAGGGTTCGTAAACCAAACGAGTATGGAGACTCGTGTCATATGGTTTAACAAAGCCTACATACTAAATGAAACCTAACCTAAGTGCTTACGACCCTTTACGACCCGTTTAGGTAGCTTATGCTACTTTAACGCGTCGTTCGCGTGAAACGCGTTCGGAAAGCCTAACTAGTCCTATGATAAGTAAAATATGCCTTAACATGTCTAATATTGTTACCAAATCAGTTTAGATACCAAAAGTTATGTTACATATGCTTAAAATGAATTTTGGCGTAAAAGGGCATTTTGGTAATTTACCTAAGGCATATAAACTACCTATCATACAACTAACTAAACGCCGTGACCATAAGGTATAACCTCGGAAGGTTATTCCCTATATACTATGGTCACCTAATGTGCTTGGTCGGATCCTAATGATCGACCAAACGGGTCGGGTTCGAAAGTATAAGCGATTGTTTAGATCGCTTACCTTACGACCCTAAATAAGCACTAAACTAAAAGTGACGAGCTAAGCATGTTAAAACATGCTTAACTAAGTTTAGAAAACAGGTTTGATATCAAAACAAACGGTTTTGATACCTAAGAGTATAAGCGATTGTTTAGATCGCTTACCTTACGACCCTAGATAACGTGGCAATCAGTAGGTATAGTCACTAGGGACTATAACCATCGTGATTACGCTCACGTTATGAAGTTCAAACGAACTTCGCATTGACCATAAACTGGTCAATGCAGAAATTCAAACAAAGTTTGACTTTCGGACTCCAAAAGCAATAAAAGAACGAAGGAACACTTACAAAGGGTCCCCGCAAGATTGATAATCCAAGTATTCTCAGGTATGAGGTGATGAAACACCCCAACTTAGAGAAATATCAGATTTCAAGTGGGTTTGAAATGAATGGGGTGTGGGTATTTATAGGAAATGGACCACCGTTAGGATCGTTCCTCGAATAACGTGATCGAATCTCATCCGTACAAGTGTTGGAATGTTGTGGTAGCTCATTTTGCCCACCATAAGAGTTTGACATGTGGCATTTGGCCTTTGGGGAGTGTTTAAGGGCTGTTAACAGCCTGTTTAAACAACTTTTGCAGATCTGAAAGGGCCTCGCGTGACGCCAAGGGGCCTCGCGTCACGCCTAGCCCCCCTTTCTGCAGAATTGTCAGTTTTGGTCCCTCTTGATGTTTAAGCTCATTTCCGACACTTCTAAGGCCTGTCAAGCCAAGTTTAAGGCCATAAAATGATGTCTAAACATTGTGGACATGAAACATGCTCAAAATTATCCCGGATGTTGGTTCGTTTGGTAGTACGATCGCGATGTTCGGTTAATTACGACGGAATGCGCATAAGCGCGAAAAACGATCCAAATGGCGTGACGAATGGATTTTTCTTATGCCAAACACTAAAATAAAATATTTTAGTGCTTACATAAATTTTTGGATGTCCGGATGTATTCAGAACGTAAGTTATGCGTGAAAATGCAAACTTATGCACTTTTTGACACTTTTAGTCCCTGAATGACCCAAAAGTTTATTTTAGCACTCCGAACCCCTCAAAGCCTATTTCTAAGCTATATAAAGGATATTTTTGGTGTGTTTAACTTATGGTCATGTTCCAGAATGTCTATTACAGTTCAAATTGGCATACTTTCGCAGTTTGTCAAGTTTAGTCCCTGTAAGCGAATTAACTTGTTTTTGCCATACCAAAGCCTTTAAAATTTATTTCTAAGTTATGTAAAGGTTATTTAAGGTATGTTAAGCCTATTTCACTATTTCGGAGTGTTCGTTGGATTAAACTGGTTATATTTACGCATCAGAGCGCGTATAACCCTCCAGAAAGCGATTTAAAGCTTAAAATCGAACAAGAGTTGATATGTGCAAACGATACACATATTTTTACAAATCCCAAGTATGAAATACAATATTTCATTGGTTTGGAATTTGTTTGATGGTTGAAGTGACACAGGTGTCACAGTCTCCCCTACTTTAGGAAATTTCATCCCGAAATTTAATTCTAGAGGAAACTTGTGAAGACAGCTGTGACGGTTTCGCCTTCTAATAGATCCATTGAACCCTTAAGTAAAACTCTGGGCCATGTTAGGACTCTTAGCGAATTTGTTAACCCTCAAAGTGAATTCCTTGTAGTAGTAAAACATGGAATTTTGAACTACGGACAGAAGAACGTTTCTTATGAAGACTTATCATAGGAAACTTGTATGTGCTTGAAATCAGAATTGGGGAGTGTGAGAATAAATGACATTGGTCGAGGTCCAAGACTTCTCCCGTATCATTATTTTTGTCACTATAGGTCTTAACACATGACAAAGCTTCCTGTGGTTTCTGTGCACTGAATTCCATAATTATGTAGGCCTCCATAATTACGTAATTCCTTGCACAGTCCGCACAGTTCATTTCATAATGCGTAGGAAAAAAAATCACTTGAATAAACATGAAGCGACTCGACTAGACCACCAAAGGGTCCTTTTAATTAGATCAACAAACAATCTTTTTAACTAGATCAACACATTATCTTCTTAACTAGACTGTCGTACGATCTCCTTAAATAGACCACTTAAGGGATCTTTTTAATTATATCATCACATAATATTTCTAATCAGATTTTCAAAATCAAGCTGTTTAACCAGACCATTCAAGAGGTCCAATTATAGAATAGTACTTTATAACCCAAGGGACTTAACTACAATGTTGAAGTCCATTAAGGATTTAAGATAGTATCTTTGGATATCCTATTATGAATCTCTCGTATGAGATATGGAAGATTCTATGAGGATTTGGATGGATCACATACAACCACTAAACGTGTAAGAAAAACACATAAGCACAAATTTAGTTAACTTGATTCTTTAATTTGTTATCTTTAGGTATGGATATTTAAAGCACACTAGGAATCCAATCCATGGATTTCATTTGGCACTTTAATCATTTTCAAGGATCCATCAATAAAGATAGAAGGATTTTCAATAAGAGTTTGGCTTTGTTTCTTAAAAGAAACGAGTGTTTAAGGTTCTTAGGGAGATCACAAGTGATCATAAAATGATAGAACCACACGAGTAGTTTGTCTTTGGGTTGACATCATAAGGTTGCATCAAGCATTCACACAAACGTATAAATTTTGCAGAAATAAAAACAACAAATCTTTATTTATGTAACAACCGAATTGTCTTGAAGTGTCAAAAGATAACAACCAAGGAAATACAAAACACTAATTGTTCACTGCTGCATCATTGTTCCCGTTTGCCTCATTGATGTTAAATGCTCGTCCTCGCGCTGGAGGTGCGTTAACAAGTCTTGGGCAACTGTTTCTGTAGTGAGTAAGGTCACCACAGTTATAACATGACCCCGGTGGGAACCGTGCTTGAACAGCAGCAGGGTTTGCAGCAACTTGATTTGCATAACGACAAACATTGATTAAATGTCCCAACCGCCCATAGTGGGTACATTTGTAACACTGATCTTGCTCTAGATGATGACGGTTGCACTTGTTGCACAAAGGTGCGGTACCAACATAGTTTTGCCTTTTGCGAGGTTGTGCTGGTTGGTTTGGTGCAACCTGTTTGTCTTGAGCAGTTACAGCGTAGTTTTGAGAGGCTTTGCGCTTCTTCTTCTTGGACACCTCAGCATTTTCTTCCTTTGGTTCCACTTTAGCAGTCTTGTCAGATGGTCTTGTGTCGCCCTTCCGAAACAGCTTGCGCTTCCTGATATGGGATTCAGTCAGAGTGGCAGAAAATTCAATGGCTTGTCTGACAGTAGTAGGGTTGCTGCCAGTAACAATATCCTGAACTAAGTCAGGAAGACCATCAATGTATTTCTCAATCTCCTTATCCAGAGGCGTAACCATAGTAGGGCATAACCAGCTCAATTCCTCAAAGCGGTCAGTATAGGCTCGATGTTCCCCACTGTCTTGCTTCAAATCATCAAATTCCCTTTCTTGAGCCCTTAGCTCATGACGAGGACAGAATTCCTTCATCATAAGAGCCCTAAGCTCGGCCCAAGTCTGTGCTAATGCAACCTCAGCACCGCGGTCTCTCATAACCCCGTTCCACCACGTAAGAGCCCTCTTCTGAAACACACTCGAAGAAAACTCGACCTTGCGATTTTCAGGACACTGAACGTGACGGAAAGTATTCTCAATGCTCTCGAACCATTGAAGAAGCCCAGTTGCTCCCTCAGAACCACTAAACTTGAGCGGTTTAGCCGAGTTAAAATTCTTGAAATTGCATGGAGCATTGTTGTTGTTGATGGCTTGAATCATTTGAGCATAAAGATTTGGGAAGGCAGCAGCCATTTGCTGCGCGATGATTTCCGCCAGTTCGGCATTCGCCATCTGATTGTCGCGTCGAGTAGGCATTCTAAAAGAGGAAACATGGAAGGAAACGAGTGAGAGAATTAGACGAAAAGAATGAGATGAAACAAATCTGATGAAAGCAAGGATATTGGTCATTTGTTTGTTACTACAAAGCAACAAACGACCCCGGTGATTAATCAAAGTAAATAGGTCAAAAATAATGTATCGCGAAGACATGCTCGCCTATAAGTGGACACTCACCCCAAGAGTTCCCAGGTAAGAGTGACTGGTCCGATTATGTGGATTTGTACGAACACTCTAGCCTTAGACAGAAAACTCAGGGTACAGGCACCCACCCTTCCAGTTTGCATGTGTTCACATTATTTAGACCAACTTTGACGGGATTTGAAAACTCAAAGGGGTCAAAACCATATAATAAATCATCCTAGAACAGATGATTAGTTTTCAAAGCGGGATAGAAATTTATGTTCTTATTGTGGTTGTCACCTAAGAATAAGTGACGGTATTGTTTTAAAACTAAACACAAGAAAACTTGCGTTAGGGTCCTAGGAAGGTTATAGTCTAGGTCAAAACATTACTAATAACCTAATTCCCTATAACCATTGGCTCTGATACCAATTTTTCTATCACACCCCGACCACGTAGAACAACCAGACGTGGTGGAAACGTCGGGGAGTGTTGTAACAGAATCATTGTTTCATAACCATGGAAAAAATAAATTCTGTTTTATTGAATAAATGAACTCATTGTTTTAATACAATCAAATAAGTACAACTATGATCTTCCAAGTTTTAAAGTTGCTAAGGCACGAGTCCATCCTAAATGTAGCATGTATCAACAATCATCTCAAGACAGCACCTGAAACATGTGTAAAAATGGGTACGTCAGCATAAAAATGCCTGTGAGATACATAGGTTTTGTGAATATAGGATTCATGATTTATAAGTTTAGAAAGAGTTGTTTAACAAAAGTCAGTCATGATCCTTGTAAAATGTTTTGTTTTATAAATCATTCGAAAAACAATATGTTCAGATGATATATGTAAATAAGAGAATAATGTATGGTTAAATGAATAACCATGTGAAATGAGTTTGTATAAGATAAGTTGTTTGTAAAACAATGTCTTGTGAAAAGTATGTTATTTGTATAAAATGTTACATGTCTTAAATTGAAATGATTTAAATAACGCTACGATATGTAATACCATACAAACACTTATATATAGGAAGTACCAGCGGCGTATCCACCATGCTTGTATCATATTACACACGCCTCGTTACTTAAATCACTTACTCAAACCAAACCACCAATATAGAATGTTCATGTTTAAACCAATAGTCCAATGTTATTGTATAACTCAAGTTAAATGTAAACCATGTAATGTGTAAACAAAAGTTATGTATGGTAAGTAAAATGAGATTCCTTAAACCACAAGTAAAAATGTACAAAACAAAGTGTTTGAATAAATCAAAAGTTATGCTTTGTAAAATAATGTAAGGTTAAACGAATAACCTTATAGTAGCATATTAAAAGTATACTTTGGATTTGTAAATAACATATTAAAAATATGTTTTGGTTTGTTGATAAAATCTATATGTTGGTTCTGTACAATACCACACATGAGAGTATATCAAAATATACTTTTGGGAGTATATCAAAATATACTTTAAAGGTGTGATTTAAGAATTCATTCAGACCTAGTGCATCAAAATACACTTTTGAGACTATAGGGATACCACAAAGGAAATCTCTATTTGGATGGAGAAACAAATTGGTTTCAGACATTCCATGACAACAGGAATGGGGTGTCAAATCCTATAGCGCTATATCCTACTAACAACCGGTCTGGTGAACAAAATAAGTACAATTCAACAATTAATGTTATAGACTTTGAAAAATCAGTGTTTAAACCATAGATAGTCATTCAGTTTGTCAACAGATAAGTACTAACAGATAAGAACAAAATAACAAGCTCTCTTTGATGGTTCTTCGATATCCTTCCTAGCATGTGAAGTTTGTGGCTGTTGAGCAATTTGATGATAGATTTCTTTTCGATGATAATCATTGTTTCCGAATGGATTTTGAGCTCCACTTGCTTCGTGATTTGTGCATTCTCGCTCCACTTACTTCGCGATTTGTGCATTCTCGCTCCACTTGCTTCGCGATTTGTGCATTCTCGCTTACAATGCCCCTTCTCCCTGCAACGAAAACAAGTAACTTTAGATTTATCAAAACCTAAATGTGAAGTTCCAGCATCACGGAAATCATCTCTTCCAGTGATCTGTTTAAACTTCTCAGCTCTTCTCAACACACTAGCCATACACCACTTTATATCAATGAGTTCATTCTCCTCAGCATCAATCTTATCGTAATCCTCTTTAGTCAACATCGTATTTCCGATCTTTCCCGCAACCAAACTCTCATATGATTCTAACACAGTCACCAGTAAAGACATATGACCTTCGGCAACCTCTTCCGAGAAATTTTGACCGTTCTGTAGATGTAATGCAATGTTGCATTTTAGTACTTGGCCATTGTTGGTTGCTGAAAAATTTGGATCAACTGATGGGTATGAAGAAAATCCATTATTATTCTTTGATCCTTGAGATGACCCTCTAGAAGAACTTTTTGCGTTAAATGCAGTTTCGATCTTTGGTGCAATGTTGGTCTTATCAATCGTACTTCCTTTGTAGTATAGACCAATGTCTTGTTCACCATTAAAGTCCTTCATTTTCGCCATCTTCCGTTGTTCCATCTCTTGAACTACGAGTTTTTCAATAAACTTACTCAACGATAGATTTGCAAAATCATCATTATTCTTCAACATCATAAGATATGTGCCCCAAACATCTTGTGGCAATGCATCAGCCAACTTTTCAACCCATTCTTCTCTATCTTTCTTGATATCCAATCGCTTCATGTTAACCATCAAATTGCAATATCTTTCTATAATCTGCTTGGTGTTTTCAGTTTTTAATCTACGAAATAGATCAAATTCTTTCTTCAAAAGCGATTTTTTGTTCTTGATCATGTCTTGACTTCCAACAAATTTCGCTTTTAGTGCTTTCCACATTGAGTGTGCACTTCCGTTGTGTTGCAATAAAATCAAGATGTCTTCCTTAATAGCTTGTTGCAAAATACTGATCATCATCTTTTCACTTTTGTATTTCTTTTTCTCATCATCATCTAAATCTTTGATAGCAACAACCTCTCCGTATTCATCAATTGGTCTAACATATCGTTGTTCAACACATTCCCATGCATCTAAATGATTCGCTTGAACCCAATTTTCGAAACGTTCCTCCCATCCGTTATACTCCTCGATATTCATGAGCTTAGGCGGTTTTTGCATGGTGCTCATTTCATTTTCTTAGTTCACGTTCTGAGCCATAGTGATCGGGGTAGCAAAAGCGTTGTAAAATTCAGAATCCATGTTTCGGTTTTGAAAATTCACAAAGACTGATTGTTCAAACTAGTTGGAATTCACTCCGTGCGAACTAGAATTCAATCCGTGCGAACTGAGTGAACTTTCCAAGCGACATGGTTCAGACCTAAACGACTTCGCATGACCTGGTTCACCTTCAAACAACCTGAACTCACTTCGTGCGAACTGGCTGTAATTCCACACGACCTGGTTCAACTTTCATGCGAACTGAAACCCTAATTTCACACGATCTGAGCCATGTTCTAATGAACTGATGTGTTTTTGTCAAATTTGATCAGGTTTTAGGTCGAATTTGGTTCTGATTTTTTCAAGGATTGTTTAAAATAGTGTTTCGCGTTTTATATTACAAAATCAGTCCATTTTAACTGTAAAAACTCAGTTAATTTTGAGAAAAATGTGTAGAAAGTGAGTAGAAATCAGAATTTTTGGTGAAAACAAGCTGAAATGGTAAGAACTCTTCCTCCTGAGCTCTGATGCCACTTGTAGGATCGGTGAATCGATCGAACGAGACGTTCAGAAGAGTTCTCGATCAATACGAAAGGCGGAAACAGACGTATCGATGTTGTAGCATCTTGATTTACACTTAGAAGTAGCTTAACTGTCGATTGGATTGATATTACAACGTTTTACAGGCTTGGTGACACTTCGGCAGAGCTTCGCTACCGGAATCACACACACACAAATGAACACCCAAGACCCTCTATATATAGGCAGCCCAGTTCGCATGAACTAGACAAGTCCAGTTCGCACGAACTGGTCCAGTTCGCACGAACTGGCCACTTCGTGTGAACCTGCTTGTTTTGGCCTGTTTCCCGTTTTTCTCAAACTACGTGTCTTGGGCTATCTAACCTATTACATGACTCGATACAAGATGAAGTCGACAGACATATGCACCAACATCCGTAACTGCTCTGCTGGAGTCCGCTTGGAGCATTGTGGTGGTCGTCTACTATCTATATTATTCATGCTTCCGCTAAACATTTGAATCTTATATATTAACTATGTTTGGAACTTTATTTTAAAACCTATTATGTTTTAGACTCTAATGCTACGTCACGAATTACGTCGATGATGGTTTTGTTTTAGAGTAAACTACAATTTTACCCTTTGGGGTTAGAGCCAATTGGCACTCTGACCCCGTCCCAGGGAAATATCGCACTCTGACCCCCTAACTAATGAGAAACCTTGCAAAATCACCCCCTGCTGTTAAAAATTGTTTAAAGTCAACCTAACTTATAAACGGTCAAAGGGTATTATGTCATTTTGTAAGACCCTTAGTCCATTTCATACGATTATCATATAAATGTCGATTATAATAGTGTATTTAAGATTAAACATAACTAAAACATTTCAACATTTTGTAATTTCTTTTGCCGTTTAAAATGTGACGATGAAACTTTTCACGGAAGCTTGAATCTTGATCGTGTTCGGTTCTTCGTTGAGCTTGATCGTCATCCGATACTCCAATTATTACCTACATATCATAAATCATGATATACGTTAGTTATATGAAATCTATAACTAATCTAGCTAAGCCCGAAAGCTCAATACGCTGACCAGGTAACTCGTATGGGTTATGGCAACTGATAACCCAGATGAGTAGATAACTTGTTTGGGGTATGGCAACTGATAACCCAGATGACCAAATAACTTGTCTGGGTTATGGCAACTGATAACCCAGATGACCAAATAACTCGTATGGGTTATGGCAACTGATAACCAGATAACCAAATAACTTGTCTGGGTTATGGCAACCGATAACCCAGATTACCAAATAACTCGTCTAGGTTATGGCAACTGATAACCCAGATAACCAAATATTTAACACGAAAACGGATATAACTTTCTCGTTTTTGATCCGTTTCGCGTCACGTTTCGTCCTACGTGACTGTAATTTTATTCTCCATCATATGGAGTTAAAATCCGACATCCTGATTAACAAAATTTTAGACTTTTAAGTCTTCGGCTTAAAATGTAATTATGAACTTTTGACCCGTTCGTGTATTAATCAAACAAACATGTTTGTTTGATCTCAATTTCTCATAAACTTTATAAAGTCAATGTTATCTATCGTACTAGATTCAAATCCAGGGTTTATATGCATTCTTAAACCCGTTTTTACTTAAATGCTTATTTTGACCCGTTAAGGGATTTTAAGCATATTTTATACTTGAATCGCTTTAATTCGTTTCTAGCATTTTATTACCACATTTCTTATCAAAAAAATCTTCCTACACAACTATATTTGTGTCGGATTTAATGTGAAAATTTATAAATTTTGAGCTTTACCCCTCGGATCATTATTTTACGGCAAAGACTCTTATAGAGTCAATTGACCAAAGATTTACATCCTTCACTTTTGATACTTATTCTAAGTATTTATTTAATCATAAAACTCGTTTCCAAACAACCTTTAAAGGTCGTTTGCTCATTTTAGCTTACAAGGGCGTTTTGGTTCATTTTAGCCTTTCATTTACGATGAAGGACTTTTGAAAGCATGTTTGACCCAAAATCCCTCTTTTTAACTATGATTTTGTTTGAAAAGCCATTATGTTTCAAATCACAATGACCATCACTTGAATCATTCGGTTTACTCATTAAAGTAACCAAATGTCTATTTTTTCTTTATTTAACTCTTAATGAACCTTTCGTTCTAAATGAGTAATTAACCTATTACACATACCTGGCTCGGATCAATATATTGACCCGTTTCGATATCTTGCGTTAGTAGCCGCTAAGTAATAGCGATGTAAATATCCATTCGATATTTATTCCTATAATCATACAACTCGACAAACCATTAGTCGATGTTGTCATAGAGTCGACAAACCATTGCATGACTATATAATCATATTAGCTCTTTTTAACCATTCAACATGGTTTAATATTATTGTCTTTTGTTTCGAACCGCACATGTCGTGTCGGAACATTCTAATTCAAAGATGAATTTGTATTATTCATAACTTATAAAACCAATAGGTATTTAATAAAAGGTGTAAGCTTTGACTTACCTAGCATCCAGATTATGATTTTCCTTCATTCTTGGTTCGTTTGACCCGCTTCCTTCCCAAGCTTTCACCTAGCTTGCCAAGCGTCAAACTATCATTGTAAGTTGTAAGATGGTTAGGCTAGTCATAGTCATTCACGACTATTCTATCCTACGATCTTTATGTTGAAATTATCATTCGATCATATAAAAGGACATTTTGACTTTAAAAAGTCAAACTGCCTATTAACAAAAGTAATTACACGATGTAGCTTAACTACTCATTTTATTACTTTGCTAACATACGGTAAGCATCCTTCTTATGCTACCGTTTTAACTACTTATGAAGTCAAGTTGATTATATTATAATCAACTTCCTTTGATTAACACATGATGATATCAAACATCATTTTGATCATAATATATCATCATTTTCATTTTATCATACAAACCCATTTCCTAGTAAGTATGATCATGTACTTAAACACTTAATTTGTTCAAGTATTTCCTAATTATTATCAGATATGATGATTCTAATCATAATTATATCCTCAATTTCATCATATGATTAATACCCACTTATCCTAGTGTGGTAAATCATTAAATCGTTCCAATTATAGCATCATATGTATAATTTTCACTTAGGGTTTTGTTCCTAAGCTAATATACATCACTAATTCAGTCATAGCTTCAATAATTCATTCATAATTCGTGATTATGATGATTATTCAATTTTCACAACTTCACAAATCATCAAAATTTGACATACCTTATGATCCCCTAGCTTGGGTGATCATTAATTCACATTCAATTGTGAATTTGAGCTTCGTTTAAGCCTTCAATTTGATGACTTTTGATGAGATTAGGATTTTGGCTCCTGGGGAACCTCCTGGGTTCGAACAGAACATTCTCAAATGCTCTATGTGTGTTTTAGTTTTATTTAGCCTATTTTATATTACAACTTTCAAGTTATCCAAATGTGGCCCCTCATGTTTGGTTAGTTTATTAAGTAGGCTACAACCCACTTAATTCCAATATCATTCCCATTGAACTAGGTTAAATATTCCTAGTTAACTTAGTGGGTTCGGGGAAATTTATGACTTAGTTTATTTTAAGTCCCGTTAGCTCAGGCCTTCTATAAACTTAATTTCTTAAAAGCCTTTATACAACTTTTATTTAATATTAGGTTTATATATTTAAAATCCTAATATTCACCGGGTTATTTTTACCACTAACGGTACTTTACCCATCTTTTAATATTAACGTGGTTTGATTACCAAACCCATTTTCGGGGTGTTACAAGTCTACCCCCTTAAAGAGGTTTCGTACTCGAAACCTTTATTGCATAGTTCATTGAGTTTAAACTCAATGCACTTGATTTCGATATCAATTGAGCATTGCTCATATTTTAACCAATTGTTATCATTACCATAAAAATATGGTAATATCTTTTTGGTTATTAAGCATATATGCATTTCATACGAGATAATGCAACTCAAAATAACATAATCTAGTTATTTCCACTTTTTTAGTTAATTTAGCGAAGTCCATCGCTTTTATACTTTCGGACTCTTCATGAATTCGTTATTTTAACCTGTTTAATGGTCTTTAGTGAAATCTTTCACTTTTAACAAACAAACTCTTTTGTTTGAATTGACTTCCTGACACTTCGCTTGGGTTGTATCATGATCCCTCAAAATAGGTGATCAGTATTTTCTGTTATTAAGGTCTCATGGGCCTTTGTCATTTACTTGATCGAGTTGCCAATTTGGCCACTTGATCATGTAGATTTATTGATTTTGTTTATTCCACGCCATTATCATAATAAATAGCGTATTATCGAAATTCTCAATTTAAATTTCGACCTTAACCGGTCTCACTAACTAGACTAATTAATCCACTTCCCTTATACCCATCACTTGGGCTATAATGTGATTATACTTCACATTACTTTTCTTGACCGTGATCGCGTCACGTCATGTTTAAGTTTATTTCAACCTTTCATTATCGAAAATATTTCCTTTCGAATGTATCGTCTTGCGCTTATCGGTGTCAAGACCTGTATCTTTTAATATTTACTATTTCAATTCCTCTTAGAATATTCATATTTGTGAAAACGTTATTTCTTACTAAAACTGAATTTTATTCTAACTTTTTCTTTTTAACTTATGTCATTCTTAAAATACATATTTGGGGTCAAGGCACCCTGTTTATGTTTGAAAATCATTTGGGTTCAAGTTTAAGATCCGTTAACCTTGACTGTAGTTCGTGACTACAATCGTTTTCTTTCAGATAATGCTTTCTACTCTATGACTTCTCACGTCATTTATGTGTCGGTTTGCCTTATGTTCACCGTTATCCGGTTTACATATATTAGTATTTGATTATGTCCCATTACCAGACTCATTATTCTTTTGCGTTTAACGCTACCGTTATCCGGCTTGCGCTTACTTATGCCATCCGGCATTATATTGTATTCAACCCGTTTGACTTGTTAATGTGAAATCCATCACTTATAAACAATCAAACTTTATTCTTTATTCAACCCGTTCAACCTCAAAATAGTTGAACATTATTATCACAAATTCCTATTTGCGAAATTTTATAGTCTTTTAGTCATAACTCATAATCCGAGTCCTTTGACTTTCAATCCGCGTCCCCGTCTCTCGGTTTACGCATGTGTTTAATTTCCTACCCATTAACCGGGTGATTTACCGAAGTCATTATTAATGCAACCATTTAGGTATGCATTAAGACTTCGTTTTGACTTGTTTGGTTGTCTTAGCGAAATCCATCGCTTTATTTAACCAACATTTATTCTTTATGTGACCATGCTTGATGGTCTTTTAAATTCTGAATGACGATTATCATCATCATCCTTTCTTTACTACGACCAGAGTCAATGACTTCGATCGTCTTTTTTTTGTATGGGTAATACCTTCGTTTCTATGACCCCGCGGGTCATTTATCCTTTGGTTTTACATGCCCCTTTTCGTCAACCATGGCTCTTTCGTCCATTATAACTTATTTCACTATTCACTTGGGTCATCTATTTCTATGCGCGCCATATATCGTTTTTATGGTTCCCTCGAAAACCATTTATACGAGTATGCCCATAAGATTTCTTGACCCCAAGATTCTTTTAACTTTTTCTTCGTTTCGACCTTACCACATCGGACATAACTGTGTTCATTATAATAAGCTCATGGTATCATGTGATCACTACTTACTTGGCCAGAGAAAGCGATCAACACATGGTACGCATGCCCTTATTATAATTACCACATCACGTCCCATGTAAGTAATCTATCGATTTATTTCCATATTTATGATTTCATTTGGTAAAACTTTATTTAATTGTCAATTAACAATTATTAGTTTTACCCGTTTTATCCTTAAACATATACAATGTCACTTTTTATAACCATTTATACAATCACATTCGTTGATGTGATCTTTTACTATTCTCAATTGGATCTTTGTTGATAATACTTACTTGGATGATTATTTTCGTCCAAGTTTATATTTAATTAAATTCAGTTATTGTCTTATTACTCACGACTGTGAATAATACGTATCTATACTGAATTTCTCTTGGAACGTCATCCTGAATAGGAATCCTAACCAGGTTTTCCAAGTTTTATCTTGTATATGTAACTGTCATTCACTATGTGTTTGTTGCATATTTTTAGTTGTACTATAAGTTTAAGACGTGTACCTTGTAGATACTCGCCCTGATAACTTTCCTTGTTGTTTGATCTCTCATTCGAGGTCGTTTCTTGATTCATATCTTTGGCATGTATGACTTACTTGTCATACTTCAGACTATTTCTTTACCGCATCGATAATTCTTTAAACTCTCGTCATCTTCCAATGCGAGGTTCCTTCAACTTAAAACATTTACAAATATTAGTAACTTTGATCTTTATAAGCGCCCGTAGTATATTACAAGGCTTTCTACGACACGTGTTAACACACGCAATTCGTTTAACTATATCGGTCTTTTATCGCTTTCTTTGGGGTAACGTGTTTTACACGATAACCCTATGTGTTGTTTTCAACACTTTACATGCTAGACCGTTAACATACAGAATAACTTACCGGATTTTGCGATCAAGCTTCGAACCGAACACCAATCTTTATCAAGAGCATAAGGTTTAAGTCCAAGCATAGTTTTCCCCCCACCATACTTGAATCTCTTAAACCAGGGCTCCGATACCAACTTGTATGACCCTTAGTCCATTTCATACGATTATCATATAAATGTCGATTATAATAGTGTATTTAAGATTAAACATAACTAAAACATTTCAACATTTTGTAATTTCTTTCACCGTTTAAAATGTGACGACGAAACTTTTCGCGGAAGCTTGAATCTTGATCGTGTTCGGTTCTTTGTTGAGCTTGATCGTCATCCGATACTCCAATTATTACCTACATATCATAAATCATAATATACGTTAGTTATATGAAATCTATAACTAATCTAGCTAAGCCCGAAAGCTCAATACGCTGACCAGGTAACTCGTATGGGTTATGGCAACTGATAACCCAGATGAGTAGATAACTTGTCTAGGTTATGGCAACTGATAAACCAGATGACCAAATAACTCGTATGGGTTATGGCAACTGATAACCCAGATAACCAAATAACTTGTCTGGGTTATGGAAACTGATAACCCCGATTACCAAATAACTCGTCTGGGTTATGGCAACTGATAACCCAGATAACCAAATATTTAACACGAAAACAGACATAACTTTCTCGTTTTCGATCCGTTTCGCGTCACGTTTCTTCCTACGTGATTGTAATTTAATTCTCCATCATATGGAGTTAACATCCGACATCCTGATTAACAAAATTTTTGACTTTTAAGCCTTCGGCTTAAAATGTAATCATGAACTTTTGACCCGTTCGTGTATTAATCAAACAAACATGTTTGTTTAATCTCAATTTCTCATAAACTTTATAAAGTCAATGTTATCTATCGTACTAGATTCAAATCCCGGGTTTATATACATTCTTAAACCCATTTTTTACTTAAATGCTTATTTTGACCCGTTAAGGGATTTTAAGCATATTTTATACATGAATCGCTTTCATTCGTTTCTAGCATTTTATTACCACATTTCTTATCAAAAAATGCTTCCTACACAACTATATTTGTGTCGGATTTAATGTGAAAATTTATAAATTTCGAGTTTTACCCCTCGGATCATTATTTTACGGCAAAGACTCTTATAGAGTCAATTGACCAAAGATTTACATCCTTCACTTTTGATACTTATTCTAAGTATTTATTTAATCATAAAACTCGTTTCCAAACAACCTTTAAAGGTCGTTTGCTCATTTTAACTTACAAGGGCATTTTGGTCCATTTTAGCCATTCATTTACAATGAATGACTTTTGAAAGCATGTTTGACCCAAAATCCCTCTTTTTAACTATGATTTTGTTTGAAAAGCCATTATGTTTCAAATCACAATGACCATCACTTGAATCATTCGGTTTACTCGTTAAAGTAACCAAATGTCTATTTTTACTTTATTTAACTCTTAATGAACCTTTCGTTCTAAATGAGTAGTTAACCTGTTACACATACCTGGCTCGGATCAATATATTGACCTGTTTCGATATCTTGCCTTAGTAGCCGCTAAGTAATAGCGATGTAAATATCCATTCGATATTTATTCCTATAATCATACAACTCGACAAACCATTAGTCGATATTGTCAAAGAGTGATATTTTCACCTTTTGACCCGTTTGGTCTAAATGACCATGTATCTCTGCGAGATGGATTTATTATCATCTCGTCTACATGACTCGCTCTGGTTCACACCGTGCGGTCCTTTTTCTTATAATTTATTTCTTTATTCTTTTGACCCCTTTATGTCTTACGTCATAAAGTGTCCTTCAAAAACTAACGGCTATCATCAACGAGTGACCGAATTATCATTTTAACCTTATTATTTGTATTGGTCTACCTTATAATGTAATCATTCAAAACTCGATTTTTATTAGTCATTGCATGACTATATAATCATATTAGCTCTTTTTAACCATTCAACATGGTTTAATATCATTGTCTTTTGTTCCGAACCGCACATGTCGTGTCGGAACATTCTAATTCAAAGATGAATTTTTATTATTCATAACCTATAAAACCAATAGGTCATTTTGCCTTTAAAAAGTCAAACTGCCTATTGACAAAAGTAATTACACGATGTAGCTTAACTACTCGTTTTATTACTTTGCTAACATACGGTAAGCATCCTTCTTATGCTACCGTTTTAACTACTTATGAAATCAAGTTGATTATATTATAATCAACTTCATTTGATTAACACATGATGATATCAAACATCATTTTGATCATAATATATCATCGTTTACATTTTATCATACAAACCCATTTCCTAGCAAGTATGGTCATGTACTTAAACACTCAATTTGTTCAAGTATTTCTTGATTATTATCAGATATGATGATTCTAATCATAATTATATCCTCAATTTCATCATATGATTAATACCCACTTATCCTAGTGTGGTAAATCATTAAATCATTCCAATTATAGCATCATATGTATAATTTTCACTTAGGGTTTTGTTCGTAAGCTAATATACATCACCAATTCAGTCATAGCTTCAATAATTCATTCATAATTCGCGATTATGATGATTATTCAATTTTCACAACTTCACAAATCATCAAAATTTGACATACCTTATGATCCCCTAGCTTGGGTGATCATTAATTCACTTTCAATTGTGAATTTGAGCTTCGTTTAAGCCTTGCATTTGATGATTTTTGATGAGATTAGGGTTTTGGCTCCTGGGGAACCTCCTGGGTTCGAACAGAACATTCTCAAACACTCTATGTGTGCTTTAGTTTTATTTAGCCTATTTTATATTACAACTTTCAAGTTATCCAAATGTGGCCCCTCATGTTTGGTTAGTTTATTAAGTAGGCTACAACCCACTTAATTCCAATATCATTCCCACTGAACTAGGTTAAATATTCCTAGTTAACTTAGTGGGTTCGGGGAAATTTATGACTTAGTTTATTTTAAGTCCCGTTAGCTCGGGCCTTCTATAAACTTAATTTCTTAAAAGCCTTTATACAACTTTTATTTAATATTAGGTTTATATATTTAAAATCCTAATATTCACCGGGTTATTTTTACCACTAACGGTACTTTACCGGTCTTTTAATATTAACGTGGTTTGATTACCAAACCCGTTTTTGGGGTGTTACACATTTCCACTTGGTTTTAATGGCTTACTCAATAAAAACACCCTATATATTATGTTATTAAGCATCTTACCCCCTAAGCTTCACTCCCACCATTTCCTACACCTTCCACCACCACCGATCACACTCCTCACACCTTCCACCTCCACCAACGATCAGACTCGGGCACACCTTCCACCACCACCGCCGATCAGACTCAGGCGACCTTCCTTCCACCACCGACGATCAGACTCAGGCGACCTTCCTTCCACCACTGGCGAACAGCTCAGCTGCAGCAAAATGCCGATCACATCCACCACTAGAGAAGTCTTGTCGCACATGTTAGGTAAAATCGAACAAGTAATTTGGTTATTGAACAAGTAATGTCAAGTAAAAGGGGAATCACTAAACAAGGGTTATTGGAAAAAACAGGGGAAAGGGGAAAAGGGAATCACTGTGTAGGAATGTGGTTGTAATTGTATTTTGGAACATTGAGCACAGACTGTTTTAATGATGATTCAAACAGAGGATATGATGCAACTGCTTAGTATGTGTTTCTTTCATGTATGGAACATTGAGCACAGACGGTTTTGGAGTTGATCATTTTCATGTATGTGTTTCTTTCTGTCACACCCCGATTTCCACGTGTCACCGGTGGGCCCGATAGGGGAGTATCGTGACGTGGTTGGCAACATAATAGTCAAACAACACAATATATAAACATGCACAGCGGAAGCAAATGAGAAATATAATTCAACTTTATTAATATTGTAATATCGTGTATCACAACAGTTGAAGATTTGTCCACAAAAAGATCCAAAAATAAATAATAGTTCAACAGACGGTAGGCATCTTAAGCTTGCGAGACTTCTAGTGATGCTAAGGAGAAATCCCAGCCAATTACGCTTAGTACCTGCATTTAATCTTTTTGGGAAAATACGTCAGTTTACACTGGTAAATACTATCAACTAACTCATTTTAGAAAATGATTGAAAATTGATTTGGATGCACGTGGCATAAACATTTTATTTAACTTGGGAGAATTATTTAAATATATAATCTTGTGAACGAATTACATGTTCCTTGTGCGTTCAGTAGCCCGGACGTACCGGGTTAAAGATCAATAGACACACCACATTATTCTTTTGTGCACTGACGGGTGTACGCCTACACCACGCGCTTAAGTCGTGGCCATTTCGTAAAATGATGCCAAGGATATCCGGGACATGGTCATTAACCCCCCAAAGGCTTTAAGTAAACAAGACTGTTTAAACGAGCCGATCAAATTATTCAATTAACCACCCAACGATGGAAGATTTGATGCCCGATCAAGCGGTATTCTATATACCGTAACCCAAGCCCGTATAGGGAAAATAAGTTAAAAGTATTTACCTGAGCAAAGTATAAATCACAATAAGCAAATTGCAAGTAGCTTTTACTGGTCCTCCTAATCTGGAACGAAGGTTTATAATAACCTATTAGAATCCTAACGGGTCTTTAGTTAAGCTTAAGCTTAGACCGGTTAGTTTCAAAGATACGGTTCGTAGGCACGATTAAGCGAAGACCGGATAGAATGTGATTTAGACCCGACAAGTTCAGAGACTTGCTTAATATGGGTATTTCATCCACATTCTGGATTTTAAGATAAAACCGATAAGGTTTGACCCGTTTCGGCTAATTTATGTAAACTAGTTACATAAACCGAACCGAACGCGTAATAAACGTAACGGGTATTCATATGAGCCATTTACATGTTTCCTAAGTTAATATGCTTCAAATATGTTGTGACATCGGTAAGATGTCTTTCATTATGCCCGAAACGTATATAAACACAAACTATGCCCCGTAGGGGTAGTTTGGTCATTTACAAGGTTATAAAAGAGTTTAAGTAGTATCCTGAGTTACAGGCCTGATGTAATCAGCAAAGATAATCAATTTGCTAAGTTATATCAGTGGGGTATTGTATATATGTGAAATTTATCAATTATAACCAAACTATGAACCGTATGGGCATTTTGGTAATTTCACATAAGCCGTAAAGCTCAAAACTGAAGTCTGAGTTAAACAACTTTTGCTTACTGTTAAAATATTATAATTTGCCTCAAATATCAGTAGGTATCACCCTTTGTATGTATAAAATAGTTTTAGTACATACTATGCGTTAAAAACGCTTAAAAAGGCGATTAGAAGCCGTTTCCGGGTTCTATATAGAAATCTGATATTTTTATTATTCCAGAGGGTTTAAAATAATTTATTTATCATTTAGAATCAGTAGAAAAAGGTTTGGAGTCGTTTAGATATGTAAAACTCATTTTATGGCCCGTAAGGGCAAAACCGACAATTACCGGATTAAGCCTACGACTATTAGTTATGCTCAGCCTAAAATTAATTAAAAATATTCAAAAATCCCAAAATAATATATTACATCAGTGGGTAATAAGTTTGATATCAAAAAGTAGGCTTAACTAGGCTATACGCTAATTACGCCGTTTTATTAACATAGAGATTCTTAATTACGCTAATGAGCATAACTCTCAATCTACGCCTCCAACTGATGTCAAACTTTGCATACAAGTTTATATATCAGTAACTAAGGTTTCTACACTTTTACATTTTCACAGATCACGTTTTAAAGTGAAAAGGGCATAACGGTCATCATATGAGCAATTAACGGAATCATGCGTATTAATTGGTTAACTAATGAACCATGGTGTATAATCACAGAGGGTTATACTAGCATGTAACCTGGTCCAAATGAAGCTCTTAGGTATTTCTAAATCATACCAAAACGGGTCAGAACTGAAGTCAAAGCAAAAGTCAAAGCTTTGCGACTTTCGGTTCCGAACCGGGTCTAAACAGTAAATTGTCGGGTTGAACATGTTTAAACACATTCTTACACTAATTACCAAGTTATATTAATGATCAAACATGTTGTATGTGTTCTACATTGCTAATCATGCGTAAATTAGAATTTAAGTATCCTGTTGACTTTTTATTAGTAAGTTTGACCCGACATTTGACCTAGTTAGAGTGGGAATCAGGGGGAACCATTTTGAGGTTTTATTACCCACATAATTACCAACTTATAACTACTTTTGATTCGACTAATCACTGGACTAACAATGATTAATCGTTAAGTCAACCGTTAATTACGACGGTTTGACTTTTAAGCTAAAACTTAATTAAGAAAGGTCAAGTAAACTTACAAGAGTCCTATGCACGAATTATGACCACTTGAGTCTGCTTTGGAGCTCCAAGAATGATCAGAAGTGCAAGAGAAAGGTGTGAAGAATGAGTTGCAACTTCATGGCTTTATATAGTGCTCCATTCACCATAGATTGTTGACAACTCAAGCTATCAAGGACCATGAATCATCAACACATGTCCCTAAGGTTCTAGGAGGCACTTAGGGGTCAAGCAAGATGAGGAAAATCGTTCAAGAGTCGATTAGAATGCAATTGGCAGGCAAAAACCCAAAGATTTCGAAGCAGACAGCCCCTCGCGTGACGCTAAGCCCCCCCCCCCCATGGGCCTCGCGTCGAGCTAAGCCTATTCTGACAAGATCCTCAACTTTTGATTTTTGTGTTTTGATCCTTGGCTCTTCACGCTTTGTTTAGACTTCATTTTCTTGCATTTTGAGCCCTCCAAGTTGATGTTTAGGGCCTTCAAGTCATATACCCATTTTGTTAAGTCCCCGGTTAACTTTATTGTCACCCGAAAAGTCCTAACTTTCAACGTTGACGCTTTAACCCTTCGCACACGAATTTGATCATAACTTTCTCATACGATAACGAAACTTTACGAAATTTATGTCGTGCATTCTAGTGAGCATAATTAACCGTTACAAAGCTTCGGGTTTGTCAAAAGGTCACTCAGAGGTATAACTTAAACATGTTGACACATTTAACCCCTGTAGTTTGTAATCTCTCACTTTCCTTCATATTTAGCTTCGTATGATCCATGATTTATTCGTTTGAAGTTATGAGCAATCATGTAGGGTTAATATATAATATATTTATTCACTGTTGACATTTAGAATTCGTATTTTCATATACTTTTCATGTTTGTCAACTTTAGTCCTTTCATAACATTCTTTCACACGTTCAAACATATGACACGTGTCAACACTTTATAGGACGTGAATTTTTGAGGTGTTACACTTTCTGTGTTTACAGTCGACATGAGGATGAGTGTTACACTACGATCGATTTTGTTCTCGATGATGGTGAAAATGTGAGGCCGCGCTTTTCTGCACTTCCAGTTTCCCCCTCAGCAGGAAATGGTTGCCTAGTTGAACTCTAATATATAATCTATTTATGTAGTCTGACTTTAGGATTTTTTGGTTTAATGTGTATGATAAGTGTATATATATATATATATATATATATATATATATACGGTTGCTATAGGTTAATGGTATAATGGTATGATAACTCTAATGGTATAATGGCATGATAACTCTAATGGTATAATGTTTGATAACTGATAATGGTAATGTGTATGATAACTGCAGCCTACATTAATTGGATAATTGGATCACTGGATGATTTGCATGTTTGGTATCATTGGATACCAAAAGGATCATTAGTTTGTTGGGATCATTGCATTTCTTTCTGTGTTTGCAGCAGCTTTACATGTTTAGAAAGATAGAAACTGATGCTTGTTTAGAAATTGATGTTTGCATCAGTTTGCAGCAGCTTACAGGTTTGCATTGCATCATTTTTCATCAGTTTGCATCCGTTTAGAAAGGTAGAAACTGATGCTTGTTTAGAAATCGATGTTTATAAAGGTAGAAACTGATCATTTGGTGAGATGATGATCGTCATGTCTAGTTAATCTATTGTTGTTGATGATTAGTGTTTTCATATATATGTTTTGCAGAAGGTTTTAGGCGGAAAAAGGTTTTGTTTCCTGCAGGGGGTAATGTTTGCAACAATCTATAACACTAGGGGTAATATTGCAGAATAGAGAAAACCATAGAGGGTTAGAAGACAGGGTAATATAGTCATTTTACACAGGGGGTAATATTGCAGAGGAGAACAAAACATAGGGGGTAAGAAAGGGTAATATAGTCATTTTACATACCATTTAACAGAACTGTTAAATTCTTTAACGGCAGGGGGTAATTTTGCATGGTTTCTCATTAGCTGGGGGGCCAGAGTGCGATATTTCCCTGGGAGGGGGTCAGAGTGCCAATTGGCTCTAACCCCAGGGGTAAAATTGCAGTTTACTCTTTGTTTTACTTATACTAAGTGTTTGCTGGTATTGTTGGCTTGATCTTGGGCCGTCGCATGCCTCGCGGTGATACTCCGCACGTGGGATTTGAGGGTGTGACAAACATACACCTACATACATACATTCATAGACTTACATACACACATACATGCTTACATACACCTACATACACAAATACATTGATTTCCATATATTCATTTTCACCAAATACACCAACATTATACATTTTCACAAACATTTACTAACATATACACATTTACATACAAACATACATCATTAGATACACATTTACATACCTAAATAAAAAATTATATAATTTCTAAACTTCGAAAAAAATACATATAAAACTAACCGTAATTTCAAGTTTCAAATAGATGTAGACTGCGGAGACGAGGTGGTGACCGGATAAGTGATGGTGGTGACCGGAGAAGTAATGGCGATGATCCGATTTCTCTACCATAAACACAAAAATACAGAAAAATTAAAGACTATAACATGTATATAACAAAATAGACAAAAAAGCAAACTTAAACTAACTTATTTGGGGCAAAATCGCCGTTTTCCGTCAGTAGAGGGAAGAAGAAAAGGGGGAAAGTGAGGAATGAGGGAAAAAACCCCACTGCACTGGTCTTTATGTCGTAAGGGCATTACCGGCGACAAGCTGTCGCCGCTATTTGTCTTATTGTCGTCGGTATTGAGTTGATCTCCCCCCAGCCATTGGATCGTGATAAGGTTTGAGTGGTTGGGGTTTAATGAGGGACACAGAGATTTAGCGGAGACATGTCGTTGCCGCTAATGCCCTAACCACGTCGCCGCTATTGGTTCTTAAGTCCTCAACCGTTGGATCAGTGTAAGGATCAACGGCTGTGGTTTGATCTCAGACATTGGTACACGGATCGACCAATAACGACGACATTTGGCCTATCGCCGCTGTTGCCGTCGCCGCTAATGGTGTCTATTTCTTGTAGTGAAATTATATTTATCTAATTTTAAATATTTACCTTTCGATTTGCTATGAATTTTTATATGGATTTTATTACATTACTTTTATAGATAGATATTTAGTTTGTCGTTTTGGCTATGAATTTTGCTAGAGATTTGATTAGTTTTATTTTTAAAAAATTATTTTCATAATTTCTCTATGAGTTTTGCTGCAAAATTGTTTGAAATATTCACTTAAGTTTTAAATCTATTTGTTTCTCAATTTTGCTACCAAATTAACTACTAACTACGGATCTTATGAACATATATCTAATTATTTTTCAAATATTTATTTTCATGAACTTGCTACGGATTTTGCTATGGATTTTCAAAATTTATTTTCTTAGATATTTATTTTTAGAGTTTCGCTACCGATGTTGCTACGGATTTTGTTTGCTACGGAATATTTGTAGCTAAATGGTAGGATATTTGTCCGTAGGCAATCCGTAGCTAATTCATAGAAAAATTTGCGACCGATTTATCCGTAGCAAAATGCATAGCAAATGCTTATTTTTGTAGTAGTGAATATCACCCATATGCCCATAACTCTCTCTCTCTCTCTCTCTCTCTAAATATCACCCATATGCCCATAACTCTCTCTCTCTCTCTCTCTCTCTCTCTAAACACCATGTGCTACAACTCTCTCTATCTATGTCGGTCATTGTACTACTCTCTCCAAGTTCTACCTTTATAATTTTTAAATTTTTGGACGAAAAATCGGAAATTTTATACTTCTAACCGAAACATTGGGAGGGGGGTGCGCCCCCGGGTATCAACTAAGCTACGCTCCTGGTTAAAAAAATTAGTTATCTTTTAACTGCTATTAATGATATCTATTCTAATGTGCAAATTCTTTTTTGGGTGGTGAAAAATGGCCAATGTAAAGTTATTGAATAATTCATCACTATTAATATAAATCTACAATAAAATTCTGTTAGATATAAATAAATATATATATGTATATTGTTATAAGCTAGATAGTAATATTATTATTATTATTATTAGACGTAGTATAAGTTAGAAAAGGGGCGGTTATCACCGTGTCTTGTATTTGATATTTATGTTCCTGTACAGCGAAATTTTTCAATCTATCAAGTTATATTCTTATGAACCATCTTCATCATTCATACAAACCCTAATATTCAGAAATCTGGAATTCTAACAAAGTGGTATCAGAGCCACATTGATCGCATCCGTGAAATTGCAAGTCTAAAACAATCAATATGAATCAGGCACAAGGAATTCAAACATAGATTCCCAAACTCACCGGTCAGAATTATTACCACTGGCACATTCAAATCAAAGTCTTATTTGAATCACAAGATCTGTGGAACATCATCGATGAAGGAATCAAGGAATTGGGTACAAATCCCACCGAGGAGGCGACTGCAACATACAAAGACTCGATCAAGAAGGATAAACGAGCGCTGCACATCATTTTTCAGTCAGTAAACGAAACAATATTTGAGCGGATTGCACTTGCAAAGACATCAAAAGAGGCATGGGACATCTTGCACAAATCCTACAGAGGAGAAAGTCGGGTAAAAACCATTAAACTTCAATCTCTTCGTTGTGATTTTGATGCACTTAAGATGAAAGAGGGGGAATCAATCGAAGAATATTTCAATAGAACAGTGTTAATAGTAAATCAATTACGTATGAATGAAGATAATATTAGTGAACAAAAGATAGTAGAAAAGATCCTGCGTAGTTTGTCTCGAAATTATGAGTCGGTAGTGATTACAATAGAGGAAACGAAAGACTTACGGGATGTTTCGACTGAAGAATTGATGGGAATTCTTCAATCTCATGAACTGAGATTAAAGCGATATGATGATACTCCGATCGAACACGCATTCCAAGTACAAAATTCTATCCAAGATAGATACAAGCAGACTCGGAATGATGGTGCAGGAAAGCAGCGGAGTAAAGGGAAGGGTCGAAACTGGAATAACATCAGATGTTATAATTGTCAAAGATTCGGACATACAGCCAAATTCTGTCAAAGGAAAGATGAGAGTGAGAAACCGGATAACGTCTCAATACATAAAGACGATGAGAGTGATGAACATGAAGATACAATGTTCATGATCTTCAATATGGAAGAAGCAGCCAAGGATGATTGCTGGTATCTCGACAGCGGCTGTAGTAATCACATGACAGGAAGCAGAAATTTATTCATCAATCTGGATGAATCATTAAAAAAGGAAGTGAGGACAGGAGACGACAAGAGACTGGAAGTAATCGGCAGTAGAGAGGTGTATGTCTCTATTAAAGGAAAAACTCGAAAAATACCCAACGTATTTTACGTGAAAGGTTTAAAGCACAATCTTTTAAGTGTGGGGCAACTGATAAATAAAGGGTATACAATTTTATTTCAAAAGGACCGATGTATTATAAAAGATGCTGAAAGTGAAGTTATCGGAGACATTAGGATGACGAGTAATAAAATGTTCCCTCTACGTCTCGGTAGTGACATAAATTTTGCAATGACAATGACAACAAAATGCACATCAGCTTTGTGGCACAAACGATATTGCCACGTTAATATGGAAACACTAATCAACATGGAGAACAAAGGTCTTGTTTTCGGATTACCTAAAATCATGAAACAAGAAAATATATGTGAGGGATGCATCTCAGGAAAGCAAACAAGGAAGGTATTTTCAAAGAAAGCAACGTGGCAAGCTAGTAAACCATTACAACTCGTACACTCAGACATATGTGGGCCAATGAGGACTGAATCAATAGGAGGATGCTGGTATTTTATCACCTTTATCGATGATTGCACAAGAAAAACTTGGGTATACTTTCTAAAATACAAGTCAGAAGCTTTAAATTATTTCAAAACTTTTAAAGCCTTGAATGAAAGACAATCTGATCACTTAGTTAAAACGCTAAGATCAGATCGAGGTGGAGAGTATTGTAGCAATGCATTTCAAGAATATCTGAAATTAAATGGAATACGACATCAACTCACAAATAGCTATTCTCCGCAACAAAACGGAGTGGCCGAAAGAAAAAATAGAACATTGATGGAACTAAGCAGAAGTATGATGAATGCTAAACAGTTATCAGATTGTTATTGGGCAGAAGCCATAGCATGTGCTACCTATATTTTAAATCGAACAGTGACCAAGACTCGGCCTAATATGACCCCTTATGAAGCATGGAATGGAAGCAAACCCAATGTAGAGCATCTTAGAGTATTCGGTTGCTTAGCCTATGTTCATATACCTAAACAACGTCGTGATATGCTGAATAAGAAAACATAAAAAACTGTCTTCGTTGGATATAGTGAACGCAGCAAAGGTTATAAGCTATATAATCCACAAACGAATAAGATCATTGTCAGCCGAGATGTAGTATTTGATGACAACAAAAGATGGGTCACAAACTCTGAAACGAATGATGTACCGTTCGTTGTAACCGATGATGAAGAAAGTCAGACTCAAGCTCAAAATAATTATGGTAGTATCCAAGGTGAGACTGTGTCACAAGAACAATCAGAGCAGAGTGTGTTATCACCACATGCAAACAAAGAATTAAGTCCGATAGAGAACAGTAGTCCTCAAAACGAGGAATCATCAGCAGCTGATCACTTACAGAAGCACGAAAATAACGTATCATCATCAGATTCAGAAAATGAAGTCATTCGCACTAAAAGTCTCAACAACATTTATCAAAATTCTAGAGAATTGACTGAGGAAGAAGTGCAACAGAAATATAATGAAAGTCAAACTGTAAATTTCGTTCTCTATACGAGTGCTGATCCAACTTCATATGAGGAAGCCAGCAAGGACTCAAGATGGACAGAAGCAATGGATAAGGAAATCGAGTCGATTCACAAGAATCAAACTTGGGAACTTGTAGATCCTCCAATACACCAAAAACCTATTGGTGTAAAGTGGATATATAAGACAAAGTATGATGAAAAAGGGAACGTAGACAAATATAAGGCCAGGTTAGTAGTTAAGGGATATAAGCAGAAATACGGGATAGATTATCAAGAAGTGTTTGCTCCTGTAATCAGATTTGAAACAGTTAGATTAGTATTGGCTCTTGCAGCTCATCATGGATGTCACCTTCACCAAATGGACGTAAAAACAGCTTTCTTAAATGGTAAATTAGAGGAGCAAGTTTATATTGAACAACCTCAAGGATACATTAAAAAAGGAGAAGAGAAAAAGGTATGTCACCTTAAACGAGCTCTATATGGCTTAAAACAAGCCCCAAGAGCATGGTATAGTCGAATAGATGCTTATTTTGTTCAAAACAAGTTTAAGAAGTGTATCTATGAACATACACTTTACATTAAGGACACGGATGAAGGAAAATTAGTAATATGCTTGTATGTAGATGACTTAATTCTAGCAAGCAGTTCGATGAGATTGATTTCAGAATTCAAGGAATCAATGAAAAAGGAATTCGAAATGACGGATATGGGGCGTCTGCATTATTTCCTTGGAGTAGAAGTAACTTATGAGAATGGAAATGTCATTCTCTCACAAAAGAAGTACATGAGGAGCCTTCTAGAAAAGTTCCAAATGACATCATGTAACACGGTTTCCACACCAATGGAGTATGGTTTAAAATTATCTAAAGATGATCCAGAGGATTTTGTTGATGAGGGGGTATAGCGTAGTTTAGTCGGAAGCTTAATGTATTTAACCAACACAAGACCGGATATTATATTTGCAGTAAGAAAAATAAGTAGGTTTATGGAAAATCCAAAGAAAAGTCATTGGGAGGCAGCAAAACGCATACTGAAATATATCAAAGGGACTCAGGAGCAAGGAATTACATACTCGAAAGGAGGAAAGAAACAACTAGTGGGATTCAGTGATAGCGACTATGCTGGGAACATAGATGATAGCAAGAGCACCTCTGGATATATATTTCATTTAGGATCAGGCCCCATATCATGGCAATCCAAGAAACAAAAAGTGGTAGCTCTGTCCTCAACTGAAGCAGAGTACATGGCTTTTTCTTTAACGGGGTGTCAAGCATTATGGATTAAAGGGATTCTAGACGATCTAGAAGGGAAACAAGGCTACTCCATTCCAATATTTTGTAACAACAAGTCAACCATCTGCTTGGCAAGAGATCCTGTATATCATGGCAAAAGTAAGCATATAAGAGTCAAGTGCCATTTCATTAGGGACTTGATCAAGAAAAGGGAAGTAGTGGTTATATTTTGTGCAACGAAAGTTCAAATGGCAGATATCATGACAAAAGCTTTACAACCAAAGGACTTCTTGCGTTTGAAGGATCTGCTGCACATGAATCTGAAATGATCTAGCTTACGGGAGGGTGTTAGATATAAATATATATATATATATATGTAAATTGTTATAAGCTAGATAGTAATATTATTATTATTATTATTAGACTTAGTATAAGTTAGAAAAGGGACGGTTATCACCGTGTCTTGTATTAGATATTTATGTTCCTGTACATCGAAATTTTTCAATCTATCAAGTCATATTCTTGTGAACCATCTTCATCATTCATACAAACCCTAATATTCAGAAATCTGGAATTCTAACAAATTCACCAATATATACACTGATGGAAAATTTACTTGACCGTGTATATATCGTAACAGTTTGAATGTTCGTTTCTGGTATTACTCACTACTCATTACTCATTACTCTGAAATAAGTTGTAACCCATTACACACATATTGTTCAAATTATTGGATAAACTACATACAAACAACTTTATTCATGATGTTCAAATAGACATGCATGTTCCGGTTGTTTTACATATATTACTTGGTTGTAAATGGTGTTTGGTTCAATAGATTATTTACCAGATATTATGAAACTACCGAGCATGAGGAATGGTGATGGTCTCATCGTCAACGCAGCCTATACCACTACTAGCTGATGCTGATGGTAAGTCTCTACCGTAATTCACATGTCTAAAGATAAATGCTGGTTGATTAGGAGAAGGAAGCATTGTGTTATGATTACTCAACATAAAAGCTATGTCGGTCATTGTTGGTCGATCATTAGCCAATTCTTGAACACACAAGATCCCGACATGGATACATAAAAGAACTTGATGCTCATCGAATGAATCTCCTAAAGAGGAGTCCGCTACTGTCAAAACTTTATCTTGTTTCCATAAATCCCAAACCTAAAACATGTTGATTATGATAAATTGTGTTTAATGGGATGAATAATCAACAAAAATAAAATAAAACATATCAACAAAAATAAAATTTAACATATCTAAACTTAGTTACTTACATGCCCGATCAAATTAAGGGACTTCTCTTTATAGTAGCTTGTGTTTTTCCTACCAGAGATTATCTCCAGAACTAGAATTCCGAAGCCAAAAACATCAGATTTTATTGAAAAAAGGCCATCCATTGCATACTCCGGAGACATATAGCCACTACAATCATGTTATGCCATCGTTATATAAATGAAACAAATTAAAGATGAGTTGTGTTACGAATGAAGAACTACACATACTATGTCCCAACAACTCTACGCGTTTTAGCTTCGTCTTCATCCCCTCCAAAGATTTTTGCCAATCCGAAATCAGAAATTTTAGGGTTTAAATCAAAATCTAGCAACACATTGCTTGCTTTTAGATCCCTGTGGATGATCTTCAACCTAGAATCGTGATGAAGATACAACAATCCACGAACAATCCCCTGAATGATCTGGAAACGTTTCTTCCAATCTAAAAGAAATGCCTTTTCTTGGTCTAGGTTCGATACAATCCATTGAAAATATATCAGAATTTGTATAATGTAATTTAGAAAATTAAGTAGTTAGATTTTGAGAACTTAATTGTAGGTTAGATAACAAACCGAAGATGAAAGAATCCAAGCCTTTGTTTGGTAAGTACTCATAAACTAACATCTTTTCTTCCTTATGGAAGCAATATCCTAAAAGCCGAACTAGGTTCTTGTGTTGTAGTTTCGCTATCAACATTACTTCGTTCTTGAATTCTTGCATCCCTTGACCTGAACTTTGCGATAATCTTTTGACAGCAATTTCTTGCCCATTTAATAGCTTACCCTATGTAATTCATTCTTTATTAGTTAACAACAATTTTATATATTTGAACATTAAGGAAACGATCATTGCCAAGATTGACTACACTACCTTATAAACCGAGCCGAATCCACCTTCACCAAGCTTGTTTGAAGGTGAAAAATTATCAGTTGCCCCAACTATTTCATTCAAATCAAACACATCTAAATCAACATTTTTGCCAATATTGATATGCTTCTCCATTAATGTCTTTTCCAAGGTTTTCAAGCTATTGGTGAAACTGAACCCAACTTCGCCTTCATTTGGTTTATCTGTATCATACAATTTAGCTGTAGTGTCACCAATTTATCAACACTTTTCTTTGAGTTTCAATTTTCTTCTTAGAGCACAAGTCCAAGCAGTCAATAACTCGAACCAGAAAATCTATCAGGTTGGTTTGTGGAGTTTTAGGTATACTACGATTTGATCCCAGTTTTCTTAATGTTTCAACTGAACTTTTATTCACAAAAAGATAGCATTAAGAGTTAAATTATGATGCATTCTAATCCTTTGAAATAAAATATATTGAGATACATGGTATAAACCAAAAAAAGAATATACAAGTTAAATCGAATCAAATCAAATGGAACTAAATGGCTATTGGTGTGCTGGTCCAATGACATGGGGGTGATGGTAAGAGGTTGGGATCTTTAAAATCTAATGTTCAAACTTGATTCAAGGGGGTTTTTCCACAGTCTTGGGTTCCTCCTTATTGGTGTTCTTAAGTGAGTTAGGCCTAGGGCGTTAAAATCAGTATGGATGGTTGACATCACGTCTCAGAAAAAGCTTACTCGGGTATTGGAGGTAGTTTCAAACGCCGATCAAAAAACAAAAATGGAAGTAAATGATTTTGTTTGGTTTCGCTGTTACTCCGAGTGATTAGATTGTGGTTTCAGCATAATTGAATCTAACTAAACGAGCAAGGTGGGTTTTAGTTATCTTATCCTCCAAATTTTATTAATCTAAATCTAGCCAATTATGGCTCCCAAATACTTAAATACATGACAAGATGAAGTCTAAACAAATCTAACATAATCCCAACATATATGGGTCCAAATTTAATGAAAAACCACCAACTTAACACAAGTACTACTTTGCTTCAAGTTTGAAATGCATTTGTTATCACCGTTGGAGCTTCTATATATCAATAATTTATAATCAAACTTATCCAACTATGTACTCATAATAAGTTTTGCATATATTAAAAAATTGAATTTCTCATCTTCTATCACCGTTCGAACTTATATTAATTGTTGAGTTAATTACACAAATGGGTCCTGTGGTTTATAGTTAATTTCGCCTTTGGGTACTAACTTTTTTTTTTAACATGTTTAGGTCTCATGGTTTCAGTTTTGTAACACCTTTGGGTACTAACACCAAAATTAGTTAATTAATGACCAAAATGCCCTTGCATTTTTTTAAGTTTATCAATGTAACACATTTGGGTACTAACACCTAATTTTATTTAAGTTTAAATCAATTTTATAAAATCTATTTATTTTCATCTTTTTAGTATATTTCTTTATTAACATAAAGTCTATTTATTTTTTTATTTTCATATTTTTATTAAATTTCTTATTTAACATAAAATCTACTAGTTACACCAGTAAAATCTACTAGCTATATAGTTTTATGTAAATTAAATATCTTACTCGTTTTAAATAATCGAAACCTTACTCATTTTCAATTTTGGATAGATAATAATAAATATAGAAACTGTATAAGTTCTAAAATAGTAAAATGTAAATGAACAAAAAAGCAAGTTAAAAAAAGGTTTAATTATATGAAAGATATTAATTATTATCAATTATATCTATCCAAAATTTATTATTATCAAAAATATTTATTATCAATTATTTTGGATAGTAATAAATAATAAATATCTTTGATAATAATAAATTTTGGATAGATATGATTGATAATAATAAATATCTTTCATGAAAAAAAAAATTAAGCCATTATGTAATTAAGCCTTTACAATTAAGCCTTTACAAAATTAAGCCTTTATGTAACAACACGTTACAAAAAAACGAGTTAAAAAAAGGTTTAATTATTTTCATGAAAGATATTTATTATTATCAATTATATCTATCCAAAATTTATTATTATCAAAGATATTTATTATCAATTATTTTGGATAGTAATAAATAATAAATATCTTTGATAATAATAAATTTTGGATAGATATAATTGATAATAATAAATATCTTTCATATAATTAAACCTTTTTTTAACTCGTTTTTTTGTTCATTTACATTTTACTATTTTAGAACTTATACAGTTTCTATATTTATTATTATCTATCCAAAATTGAAAACGAGTAAGGTTTCGATTATTTAAAACGAGTAAGATATTTAATTTACATAAAACTATATAGCTAGTAGATTTTACTGGTGTAACTAGTAGATTTTATGTTAAATAAGAAATTTAATAAAAATATGAAAATAAAAAAATAAATAGACTTTATGTTAATAAAGAAATATAATAAAAAGATGAAAATAAATAGATTTTATAAAATTGATTTAAACTTAAATAAAATTAGGTGTTAGTACCCAAATGTGTTACATTGATAAACTTAAAAAAATGCAAGGGCATTTTGGTCATTAATTAACTAATTTTGGTGTTAGTACCCAACGGTGTTACAAAACTGAAACCATGAGACCTAAACATGTTAAAAAAAAAGTTAGTACCCAAAGGCGAAATTAACTATAAACCACAGGACTCATTTGTGTAATTAACTCTTAATTGTTTCTGTATATGACTTTTGTTTTAGTTTGAATTATCACCTATAATACTTTTTTTCTGAAACAAATTTATCTCCAAAAACTGTTATCATTGTTCAAGTTTTTCCTTTTTAACGCTTGTATTAATTATTTATTTAGTTTTTCTTTACCGTTCGAATTATTATCACCAAATCATGAATTATTATCACCAAATCGTCGATTGAATTTAGTGTTTAATTGTTATCGCAAATAATATATTGTTATCACAGACGAATCGTTATCACTGTTCCATATCAAAAGTAAAGAAAAAGATGTTAGGGGAGGAGGGGTGGTTCACTAGTGATAGCTTCTATCACTCCCACTATCCAATCAAATCATGCCATGTCAGCACCCAATATTCTATCACTTGTGATAGAAATGTAGGGGGGTGGTATCACTAGTGATGGAATTCTATCACTCCCAAATTTTTTTAATTTTCATTTTAAAATTAGAAATTTTAAATTTTTTTTAAAACAAAATTATAAATTTCACTAATTTTTTTAATTTTTTATTTTAAATTAGAAATTAACAATAGGGTTTAAAATGGTTTAAAAGATATAAAAATTGTGTGAAATGGGTTTAAAATGGTTTAAAAGATGTAGATTGGTGTGTGTAAAATGGTTTAAAATGGAGATATAAATATATAAATGGTTTAAAGGTTTTTTTTTTTTTTTTTTTTAAATGTTACCGTTTTAAAACGGTCAAAAAATCAACAACGGTCAAAATTTTCAAAAGTTCAACGCGTTAAACATTCCACGCGTTACAAACATAACGCGTTAAACTTCTACCGGCGGCGGTGTAGCGTGATTGTTTCACGCGTGATGGGTCGAGTATAACGTACCACCCCGTGTGCCCTTAGGGGAGGGGTGGTCACTAGTGATAGAATTTCATCACTCACAATATCCAATCATGTTCGGCCATATCAGCAACCATTTTTTCATCACTCACAACCTTTTTTAGTGGCAAGGGTCATCACTCACCACCACACCCAACAATTTCCCCTCAACCAACAATTGCTCTCACAAAATTTGGCCATCACGCCGTTGAATTTTACACGCGTTACATTTCCACGCGTTATAAACTCATGGTGGGGGTGGGAGTATTTTGTTTATCACTCGTTGAAAATGCCACCACGGAAGTTCAACGGAACCGCCCCGTGTGGCCTTATCTACATCGATACCGATACGAGACGAAATTACTAATGAATTGTTTTTTGATGTATCCTCCAATATAAGAGATGAAATGACATTTTTTATTATTATAATAAAGTTAAGTATAATTTAGGTATACGAGAATTAAATAAGAAAAACTTTTAAAAATTAAGGATTTTTATGGGGGAGGGGAAATTGACGACTTTTAAAGTAAATTTTCAAGGAGGGATATAACAAATGTTTAACCCACCCCTTATTCTATTGTTTTCAATAATTTATCATCTTCGGCCCATATAAACAAGGAAATGCTGGATAGTAAATACTTTATAGTTTGACTAGTTATTTTGGAAACCGTATCACCCAAAATATATATCTTTAAATAATACTCATTGCTGTAAGTCAGTTAATCATCGCTGTAAGTTAGTTAATCAACAGAACTAATTAACTAGAAATAGAGGTGCACAAATCGGGTTAGTCATTCAACCCGAACTGGGTTCAACATAGGTTGGAATGATGTTTAAAATAGTCAAACCGGGTGGGCTCAAAATGGGTTGGTTCAACCTAGTTTGAGGATCTGTAAAACTCAACCCAGTGAAACCGGTTCGTGTTTGGTTGGGTTCTCAAACCGTGTTGAGCCTTATTTAAAAAAAAAATTCACATAAACAGAATAATAAACAGGGTTGGATATAATAGGAAGTTTATTTGGCTAGGAAGGTTAGGAGATAATCTTGACTATAAATTGATTTAATCAAGGGCTAAGGTTAAATGAGGAAAATTGAAGGGAAGAAAAAAAAGACGCGTGAGTTTGTGTAAAGGCATTCTAGTCAATCCAGAACAATAGTTTCTCTCTCCTCCAATTCCCCCCAATTTTTTAAACATTAATAACTTTTTCAAACGACATTGTTTTTTTTTTATAAAAATTGCACCAGAAAAACGAGCGTTTTTTTATCTTTAAAACGAGTATACTATTGCTATATTTTTGAATTTTTTTTTCGAAAACCTAGTTGCGTAAAACGCAATAGAAAGAAACCAAGTTCCGTGAAACGCAATAGACAAAAAAACGTAAAAAATGACTTTTTTTAAACGCATTGTGCCAAAAACACAAAGAAATATATTATTTGTAAAACGCAATGGCAAGAAAGCACTTAAAAATGTCTTATTTCTAAAACGCAATGGCCTAAAAACACAAGAAAGTGTACTTTCTAAAACGCAATGGACTGAAAACATAAAAAATGTGTTTACCTAAAACGCAATGGACTAATAACCCTTCAAAATGTGTTTTTCCAAAACGCAATGGCCAGAAAACAGTTAAAAATGTCTTATTTCTAAAACACAATAGCCTAAAAAAACAAAAGAAAGTGTACTTTCTAAACCGCAATGAACTGAAAAAGCATAAAAATGTGTTTTACCTAAAACGCAATAGACTAAAAACACTTCAAAAAAATGTGTTTATCTAAACCACAATGGTCAGAAAATACTTAAAAATGTCTTTTTTTTTTTTTTTCTAAAACGCAATTGCCTAAAAACACAAAAGAAAGTGTATTTTCTAAAACGCAATAGACTGAAAACACATAAAAATGTGCTTACCTAAAACGCAATGGACTAAAAACACTTCAAAAATATGTTTATCTAAAACGCAATAAACAGAAAACACATAAAATTGTCTTATTTCTAAAACGCATTGGACACATAAAAACTGTCTGTAAATTGTCTGAACCAGGGAGTAGGAAATCAAAAACTGTCAACGAATTTTTGTCTTCGAAATGAGGCAATTTCTGGAAAATTATATTTTCTGATTCATTTTTACTAAAGCAATTTAATAAAAAAAATCGACCCCAGCCAGGAGCTCTGCCCCTTGGACCCCGCCAGGGGCTGCAGCCCCTTGGACACTGCTCCCAGGGTCGCTGCCTCCGGTCCTCGGCCAAGATCGTAAAACGCAATAACTCAATTCAAAAATCCATATCGTAAAAAATGCAATTAAAAAATTTCTTACATAGATCGAAGCCGATTTATTCAACGATTGACGAAATTTGAATGTTAGAAACACTTATCAGCGGTCGAATCAAACCAATCGAGTGATTCGCTTCAAAATCACAAGAAAAAAAATGAGATATTGTATGAAATTAAACTGTGTTTTCTTCAAAAAAGCTGAAGAACACGTTGATCGGGTATTTGAATCATTGATTGGTGACGAAAATCGCACTATAATGTAGTGATTATTGAGATAGAAAGTGAAGAAATGGTTGAAGATGGTGGGTTTTGAAGTTACTGGAGAGAAGAAGGAAGAAGAAATGATGCGATTGACTAAAATATCATTGCTCTTTATTTTAAATTTTGACACATGTCATAATCATATTGCTTCGTATCCTTCCTAGCCAAAATAAACTTCTTATTTGATCCTCATCTATAATAAACATTGATAACTAAAACGTTCACAGCCCATGGCTTTATAGCCTCGTGGCATCTTGGTGGTTGGATAAGACTTTGGGACCAATAGGTCCTGGGTTCGATTCCCACAAGGGGGTTTTACCATGTTTATTGGGTTTCCTCCTGAATTGGTGTGTCATTATGCCTAGTGGAGATGGATATGATCGGGTGGTTTCTCTGGTGGCACGATGATACTTCAGTGGTCCGTCAGTGATCCAAATTTGCCGTTCAAAAAATAAATAAATAAATAAATAAAAAAACGTTCACACTTTATAGTTATTTTTGTATTTTTATAACTAAAACATAATATCATAAAAAAAAGAGTAAACTGCCATTTTGGTCCCTGTGGTTTGGGCACTTTTGCCATTTTAGTCCAAATGTTTCATTTTTAACCTGTGGGTCCAAAAAGGTTTCACAGTTGCCATTTTAGTCTACTGGGTTAACTTCATCCATTTTTTCTGTTAACGAGAAAGCCAATTTGGTCATTTTGTATGTAATTCTGTTAACTAAAAGGGCAATTCAGCCATATAAAATGACCGAATTGGCCTTCTCGTTAACATAAAAAATGGATGAAGTTAACCCAGTGGACTAAAATGGCAACTGTGAAACCTTTTTGCACCCACAGGTTAAAAATGAAACCTTTTGACTAAACTGACAAAATAGCCCAAACCACAGGGACTAAAATGACATTTAACTCTAAAAAAAACATTACGACATGACACACATTTATTTAAAACTATTCGTTTAAGTTGGTGTAGCGGTCCTTTAAAGTGTAGTTTTCTTCATCACTTCTAATGCCCATGCGTTTTTGAGTTTAATTTACGATTTAAGCAACACCTTTAATACATTTTTATACTAGGGTCATGAATAGGGTTGAAACCGTGCTTAGGGATCTGTTGTGAAACTACCGGGTTGAAACCGATTTGACTGTGACATGTTGGACATGTTACTGTGAAACTGCTGGTTTGAAACAGGTTTGACCGTGACTAGAACCAGTTCAATATATAACAGAATTCTTAGACATGTTGATATAGTTAATTATAGACTAATTTATTTTACGGATTACTTTCCTATCCTATTTATTCTAATTTTTGTCTATGGATAAAATTAGAATCGTTTTTTATCGAGCCGTACGAGGAGAAAACTTCTTATACGGTTCTAGGGGGGGGGGGGGGGGGGGGGTTCTTTTTTATCTACATCTATCCCGATGAGCCGTCTATCGAATCGTTGCAATTGATGTTCGATCTTGAAGAGAAGGAAGAGATCTTCGGAAAGTGGGTTTTTATGATCCTATCAAGAATCAAACTTATTTAAACGTTCCCGCGATTTTCTATTTCCTTGAAAAGGGCGCTCAGCCTACAGGAACTGTTCAGGATATTTTAAAAAAGGCAGAGGTTTTTAAGGAACTTGGCCCTAATCAAACGAAATTCAATTAAATTAAGGAAATAAAAACTAAGGATAGGATAGTGATTTCTACATCATTTTGGATATCTTTTCTATACTATGTTTGTTATTTCCTTCTTTTCTTGCTCTATTCGTATCTATTTATCATTGCTTTTATAGAATCTTTTTCTAACTTTGATGAATCCTTACAAAATAGAAAATGATGGCATTACCTGCAACCTGCAATCGGGTGGTTTTCATTCGAACTCGAATACCAAGTAAGAAAAAAGGAATCGAAGTTCTGTATTCGACTTACTTTAGCCGACTTATTCTATATGGATTCAATACACTATTGATTGCATAAATCCTTTTTCTACTTTTTCTTTATTTATTCTCCATCTAAACTAAAATTTTTAGTATATATGCATATGCAGTGCCAATCCAACACAAGTCTTTTTTTTACTATTATTTCAATTTTAGTTCTTGTATTTTTTCCATCGTATTCTTTTATTAACCTTTATATTGACAATATTGTATCGAACAAATATAATTCATCGTGATAAGCAGCTCTATTTATTTCCGTCCCATAGGTTTTCTTTTTTACCTGTTGATTCAAATGATGGGTTCGTTGGATTAGCTTTGCTCATCGGATTTTTGATTGAAAAAGTGGATAACATAGAAATAGGGGATGGTCCAGCATTTTTTACATTTATTTCTTTTTTTTATTTGATCGTATATTTCATTAGAGTTCTATGATTCAGAGTATCCTTTCTTATTTGATCCCTTTGAATTCCATATTCGAAGTTGCGATCGGATCTATTCATTAAAAAGAATCGATTCAATACATTTCTTATGTACCTATGGGTGCTATGTTGGATTTGAATCAGATTTCGGATCAATCTATATTGATTGCCTGCCTCCATTATGTTGTTGCTAGCAAATACCACTATTTTTGGTTTTGGCTCTTCCAAATCATTCCCGCAGGAGATCCGGACCCTATTTTTTCTGATCCTTCGATAAAAAGATTCATTCTCTTAAAAAAAATAGGAAATAAAACAAATAAGGAACTCTCTAGGGGTTCTTTATTCAGATAAAATGGCAACTGTGAAACCTTATTTAGATCCATTATTCTGATAACTAGAATTCCGGTTCTAGGGGTTCTTTTTAATTCATTCTCGTTAGCAGAAAAAATGGATGAAGTTAACCCAGTGGACTAAAATGGCAACTGTGAAACCTTTTTGCACCCACAGGTTAAAAATGAAACCTTTTGACTAAACTGCAAAAATGGCCCAAACCACAGGGACTAAAATGACATTTAACTCTAAAAAAAACATTACGACATGACACACATTTATTTAAAACTATTCGTTTAAGTTGGTGTAGTGGTCCTTTAAGTGTAGTTTTCTTCATCACTTCTAATGCCCATGCGTTTTTGAGTTTAATTTACGATTTAAGCAACACCCTTAATACATTTTTATACTAGGGTCATGAATAGGGTTGAAACCGTGCTTAGGGATCTGTTGTGAAACTACCGGGTTGAAACCGATTTGACTGTGACATGTTGGACATGTTACTGTGAAACTGCCGGTTTGAAACAGGTTTGACCGTGACTAGAACCAGTTCAATATATAACAGAATTCTTAGACATGTTGATATAGTTAATTTTTTTTTGGGTACGGCAATTATGCATATGTCTTTGCGAAAAATGAATCAATTTTTTTGGGTAGTTAGAGATACCTTTATTCTTCCTCATGTAACAACAAATTAAGGTACACAAAAGAAACCCTGCTACAATCATTGGCATCCCGATGAGCAGAAATCGGTTTCTATGCGATCTATTTAGCCCCTTTGTTGAGTACTTAGCTGAAATACAATCGCACAAAACAACATATTAATGTTAGTTTTTATTCTTAATGAAGTTATCTTGAAACTATAAATGTGTTTGGTTTTTTCCTTCTAAATACCGTAGTAAATGTAATTAATTTGGAATTATAGTTGTTAAATACATATCACCCAGTCTTTATAATAACTAGAAATAGAAGTATTGTATTTTTAGACAATTAAAAACTAATAGATGGGTTCAATATTTGCTTTAGACGGTCTTAAAATCAATTATAGTTGTTAAATAAATATCACCTAATAACTTGAAATAGAAGTATTGTATTTTTAGACAATTAAAAACTAATAGATGGGGTTTAATATTTACTTAAGAGGGGGTTATAGTATAACCCCGTTTTAAAACGCGCCTTTTTAAGACGGGACCCGTCTTAAAGCCCAAATCACCCTGTCTAAAGTTCTGTTTTGTATTAGTGCGCAAAAGCATTGAAGACGGCGTACCTAATTCAGTTGCATCAACCCGGATATAAAAAGATTGGCCACCATTTGAAAACGTCCTCGTATCGTTCATGTCCCCATGCCACGTAATACACCCTCCACCCTCGGCGTCTTTACTAATATCAGCACTTGCATACCCCATGCACGTGCAATCCCCCAAGCACAACCCTTCACACGCTTTTAAACCCAAACTCATGTTCACACGCGCCGTCGATGTGTCAGGCACCTTCACACGGGCTAACTCAACGAACCCGTCTCCGACTTCACACATCTTTGTCCCAACCATTCTCTTACACCCTTTGGAACCATCCCTTAGGTACCAGTCCTGTTGTGACCCTGGTTCGTATCCAGGAAGGCAATCACACTCAAAACTGGTTGATCTATATGGATCACAAATCCCAAAAGAACCACAATGGTTGTAGCCATCACACTGGTCTTTTGGCGCAGAGTAGAATGGAACCCACTTACGATCAGCCTCAAGCCATGTTAGCCTGTCTATGGTTCTAGACTCGGTAACGACCGTTCTTGAAAAAATGGACGAGTTGCGCATATTGTAAATTATCACCACTTCATCGTTGTTGTTTATGTAAGTAACGTTAAAGAGATAGCCTGTGGCCATCTCAGGTATACCGCTCCATCCGTGACCAATCCATGACCCGGTCCGCCAAACTTTGGTCTTACCTTGAAACAGGAACAACTGAGGTGACCCAACAAGCTCCATCTTATGTGAATACTCTCCCACACCGGGATTCCCATTAGACATCCAAGATGTAAACACCCTGTTCAAACCCGTTTTCCTATCTATCCCAAGCTTCATACCCGGAAGAATCGAATTCGAAGGGTAATCAAAGCTTTGCCATGAATAAACCTCCTTGTTTAGGCCTTGAATCAACACCAAATTCCCGGAATCCAACAAATGAGCCGAAACAACATCATTCACTACTCCGGAAACATTGGTTGACCAAAACACAAAACTTTGATCTTTTTCCTGCAGCACGAGGTTCCCGGTTTCATCAAGGGTTAGGATACCAGACGAGTTGGTGATGGGATGGTCTCTATTGGCAACCCAAACTACAGTTTGCTCAGAAATCTTGTTATACCAGATACCCACGTATCTGTTGGTGGAGTTTGGGGGGCTAAAGAATCCAAGAGCAAAGTTTTCTCCATTAGAGACCAAAATATCCCCATCTTTAACGGGTCGAGTGAGTGTGATTGAGTCGATACATGTACAAAACCGGATAATCAGAAAGATCAGCATAGATACTAGAATGCCTCTTTCTTGATACATGTTCTCTGTCGTGTTTCCCGGGTGCTATTTGTCTGTTTGATATTCAAAAGAAACAATCATATATAGGCGATTCATGATTTAGCATATTAAATATCAAAGAAAATAGATTATTCAATGTTCCACATGTCTTTCCAAAAAATTCAATGTTCCAAAGACTATGACGTTTACTTATTTAATTTTTTTTTGAAAGGTGTTTACTTATTTAATTAAGGATGTGTTTCAAAAACTTTGACTTTTACTTTTTTTTTTTTAATAAAACTTCATTAAAAACCATCCTCCGATCCAAATGGACAAAAGACCAATACAAAACAGAATCCTTAACCCAAACGGGCAAAGGACAGAATCACAACATATACATAGGAAATTTACACTACTCCTTCCAACATATAAATATATATATATTTACATGAAGATCCATTTTTTAGCCACCCAAAACCTCTCGTTTTAATATCTATAAAAATCTCTTGTGGACTTCTCTTGCCCTAATTGAACACCAAATCGTTTTTAGCTTTCCATATACACCAACACGAGATAATAACCAATCCCCGTAGAATCTTCTTCATTTTTTTTCCTTGTTGAATAGTATTATGAATATCCATCAAATCTTTGAAATTGAAAGCGAATATATGGGAATGTTACTGTCACACCCCCAAAATCCACAAGCGGAGTATCACCGCATGGAGGCGTGACTGACCAGGATCAAGCCAACAATCATATTGAACAACGTAATTAAGTAAATAAAACCAACCACAATATAATTGGTGTCCAAAAGAAAATAACCAACTTTAAGTTGACAGCGGAAGCATAAAATGTAAAACCCAAACATAAGTAATAAGTTCATAAAGTTTAAATGTTTAACATGGAACTCAACAGTCCATGTCCCACAACGACCACTCCTCCCTGTGCAAGCTCCATAAGCACCTAACGACCTGCAAGGCATGTAACAACGAGTCAACAACAAAGTTGAGCGAGTTCACAGTTGGTGTTCATTTAATAGTTGTTTCAAAACCATGTGTTCGTTTGTAAACCATAAGTTAACCAGTTTTCCCTGTTTCCCAAACATATCCATACCCAGTGGGGGCTTCCCCATGTAAACCACTAGACCCGTTTACCATATCGACCACTGACTAAAGTAAGTTGGTGCCCTGACGTCAATGTCGCCCTGACGTCAATGTCTATCATCATTGACTAGTGCCCAGATCCATTAGTTCACGCCCGTCCTCTGCGGCACGGTGTGAGGCTTGTCAAACCTAAATAGCGCTATCTAACTAATGACCCGCTCGTCATTGGCCCGGCGATTAAGTCGATATAAAAGGAGGGACTTCATGATAGAGATTTTGGTCTAGTATCCGTGTTGTCACCCTTCAATAAAGAGGGTGTGTACGAAATCCCTAAACCAGGAGATTACGTAAGTTCCAAATAAATTCCTTATCACATGTTGTCACCCTTCAATAAAGAGGGTGTGTACGTGTTCCAAACCAGGAGATCATGCAGTTTCAGTTAAATCCTTTACCCATTCCCAACCCTTGGGAATCCCATGCCTTGTGGAAAGTGTGAACTCACCTCGGTTTGCTCGGTAAGAATAGGTATTCGTTTACGTTGTCAGTTGGTTAATTAATCATTATTGTGGTTACCAGAGTTAGTCAATTTCATGTACACGTAAAATATGTGTTCTTTGTATTTATCATACAGGTTACAGATAACAGCACTTATGTTATTACATAGATCATAGCAAGCAGTTGAGTCTGACAATACAAGTTCATATTAAACTATATCACAAGTGGTTTAGTTCACAATTACTTTTAGCATTATGGCACATCATAACTTATTCACATAACAGAATGGCACTAGGGATTTTGGGTCACATATTCAACACATATTACCTATAAAATCCAACTTATGATTATGGTTCTTATAACCTCTCGGCCTGCCTAGGTCCGGTTTACTATCTGTGGCCCAACTCACACATAAAGCCCAATGTAAAGCAGCCCAGAATAAGATGTGTACTAGTTCGGATGTGTAATTCTAGGTCATCAGTGTCACGGCCCCCAGTCCGGTTTGACCCGGTTCAGGAGCCGCGGGACAGAAAATCCCGTGGTATTTTATTTAATTGAGTTTGACAGCGGAAGATTTTAGCAGGATCTTTTTTTTAAAGCTGAAAATGCCCGATTATTTTATTTCATAATTCGGGATGAAACCCCGGTAATTTACAATAAGGTGATTTCACTGGGAAATCTTTATTTTACAAAACATGTTTCTTTATTTATATTGAGCCACTTCCTTAAGCTTGTAGTGCTTCGCGGCACTTTTCCTGGATTACAACAGATCACCTGAAACATGTTTGAAAAAGGTTTTGTCAGCGGGGAAATACTGGTGAATCATTCTTTTTACTAAAATGATGCGTTTGTTATAATTTACAGTATTAAGAGCGATTACAATGTTTATACATATCAACCATCTACCCACGGTATTTATCACTCGACCACCTATTGGCTATCTCGTTGTCCAATGGTGTCTGTGATTATGGTCATATCACCCCTTGGCTAACTCGTTGTCCAATGGTGACGGTTATCAAGTATTGTATACAAAACCCCACATACCGGCTGTAATTTGGAGATTACAAAGACTTAATCCCTGTAATTATAACTTTGAAAACAAACATGATTTTGTAAAGTATTTTGATAAAAAGAGAATGACTCACATTGCAGATTTAATTTGAGCAGAGTTTAGCCTACTGATAAGCTTGATAACCTAATTCAAATAACAATGCACACGAACTAGGTTAGTAACTAATACAGCATTTACGATAACTCACGAGATGAAACCTTCACAACGAATGACAAAATGCGATACTTAAACATCCATCGAATTTACGACGAATGACAAAGTATAAACCCTAATTTGGGCAGCACTTAAACATCCATTGGATTGATTTCTATCGATCGGACATTAAATCGTAGCAGCGATCGAGTTATTACCCTGTTACTGTGGCAGTGTTTCGTGATTGTGTGTGTTTTAGGATTGTTTCTACAATATCTCAGTGTACGAATTGAATTTCTACGTCGAACCCACGCGAAATTACAAGTGCCAACGTCTACTACTTATAGCTGAAAAACCGACCCCCTCGCGTGGCGCGAAGGGTCGTCGCGTGGCGCGAGGGGTACTACCCTACCATAGGGTAGCCCCGTGTCTAAGTAGCCTTGCTGAGTTGGTCGCTCGTCAATTTTCGTTATACACGTAAAACTGTGTAGATAATATTAACTAGGGTTTACCCCCCTGAGTTTTAGGGGCCCTGATCCTGATTCCAATTGTTCTGAAAATTTTAGGGTTTATGCAGAATCACTTGGGGTTCTTAATTAGGGTTTCCTATTGGACAAATAAAATAATAATTAGGACTTTTTGATGAGAGTTGTTACATCCTCCCCACCTTAATAAAAATCTCGTCCTCGAGATTCACTTGAATAATTGAGGATATTTCCGCTTCATTTCTGATTCCAGCTCCCAAGTGTATTCAGGTCCTCTCTTTGAATCCCACTTGACTTTGACCAGCACTAGTCGTTTGTGTTTGAGAAACTTGATCTTTCGGTCTTCTATTTGCAGTGGTTTCTCAACAAATTTTAGCTTTTCATTTACCTCTATATCTTGAAGAGGTACTACCAGGGATTCGTCAGATAGACATTTCTTGAGATTGGATACATGAAATACATCATGTATTCCAGCTAGTTCTTCTGGTAGTTGTAAACGATAAGCAACTGGTCCTATACGTTGGATCACTGAAAATGGTCCCACGTATCCTGGACTTAGTTTTCCCCCTCTTACCGAATCGAACTACTCCTTTCTAAGGAGAAACTTTCAACAGTACTTTGTCTCCAATTTGGAATTCTAACGGCTTACGCCGATTGTCTGCATAACTCTTTTGACGATCTCGAGTAGTCTTCAGTCGTTCCTTGATCTGATTGATCTTGTCGGTAGTTTCTTGTACAATTTCAGGACCTGGTAACTAATTTTCTCCTATTTCTGCCCAACAAACTGGAGTTCTGCATTTTCGTCCATACAGTGCTTCAAATGGGGCAGCTTCAATGCTTGAATGATAACTATTATTATAGGAGAATTCAATCAAAGGTAGGTGATCGTCCCAATTTCCACCGAAGTCTATTACACATGCTCGGAGCATGTCTTCCAGTGTTTGTATCGTCCTTTCACTTTGCCCGTCTGTTTGTGGATGATATGCAGTACTTAAATTTAGTCGGGTTCCCATTGCTTCTTGGAAACTCGTCCAAAAATGGGAAGTGAAACGACTATCCCTATCTGATACAATGGAGAGTGGAACTCCATGTAAGGATACGACTTCATCTACATACAACTTGGCTAACCTTTCCATGCTAAAGGTTTCCTTCATAGGTAGAAAATGAGCTGATTTGGTTAATCGATCCACAATTACCCAAATTGCGTCATTACCCTTTCTGGTTTTGGGTAACTTAGTAACAAAGTCCATTGTTATGAGTTCCCATTTCCATAGTGGCATTTCTAATTGTTGTAGTAGACCTAAAGGTTTCTGGTGTTCTGCCTTAACTTGTGAACAAGTTAGACACTTAGAAACATATCTAGCTATGTCCTTTTTCATTCCTATCCACCAGAAATTATTTCTTAAGTCTTGATACATTTTATTATTACCAGGATGCATAGTATACCTAGATTTATGAGCTTCTTCTAAAATTTTATCTCTTAATTCTCCTTGCTTAGTTACCCAAATTCTCTTCTTGTGGAATCCCCAAATTCCATCACTTCTTTGTTCTAATTCCTTTATTTTTCCTTTCATTCCTTCAGCATCGTCCTTGATTGTTGTTTCTTGAACCTTCTTTAATTGTTCCATTAAATCTAACTGTAGATTTAATCTAAGAGCACAAACCCGTCGTTGTTTCTCATGATACTTACGACTTAAGGCATCTGCAACTACATTTGCTTTTCCTTCGTGATACTGAATATCACAGTCGTAGTCGCTTAGTATTTCCATCCATCTCCTTTGTCTCATGTTTAACTCTTTTTGCCCAAATATGTACCTTAAAATTTTATGATCCATATAGATAGTAAACTTACTTCCATACAGATAATGTCTCCAAATTTTAAGGGCAAAAATTATGGCTCCTAATTCTAAGTCGTGAGTCGTATAGTTTTCCTCGTGCTTTTTCAATTGTCTAGAAGCATACGTGATTACCTTCCTGTGTTGCATTAGCACACATCCTAATCCTAGCTTTGAAGCATCACAATATACTTCCAAATCTTCATTTCCTTCTGCTAAGGCTAGAATTGGAGTGTTTGTTAGCTTTTGCTTCAGAATCCTAAAGGCTTCTTCTTGTTTAGGTCCCCATTCAAACTTAACCACTTTACAGGTTAGCTTAGTTAATGGTACAACTATCTTGGAAAAATCCTTAATAAACCGTCTATAGTATCCGGCTAATCCTAGAAAACTTCTAATTTCCATGGCTGATTGCGAAACCTTCCATTTGGTGATCGCTTCTATTTTAGTAGGATCTACGTGAATACCTTCGTGATTCACCATGTGTCCTAAAAATTGCACTTCTTGTAACCAAAATTCACACTTCGAGAACTTGGCGTAATGCTTTTCTTTTCTTAACAATGTTAAGAGTGCATGCAGGTGCTGACAGTGTTCCTCCTGACTTTTGGAATAAATAAGTATATCGTCGATAAAGACAATTACAAATTTATCCAAGTACGATTTACAGATCCTATTCATCATGTCCATGAATGCTGCAGGTGCATTCGTTAGTCCGAAGGGCATGACTGTAAACTCGTAATGACCATACCTAGTTCTAAAAGCAGTTTTAGGTATGTCTTCTTCTTGTACCTTCAATTGATGATATCCAGAGCGTAAGTCGATCTTAGAAAAGTATCTAGCTCCTTGAAGTTGATCGAAAAGATCATCAATCCTAGGTAATGGGTATCGATTCTTAATTGTAACCTTATTCAATTCTCTATAATCAATACACATTCTCATTGACCCATCTTTCTTTTTCACAAACAACACTGGTGCTCCCCACGGGGATGAACTAGGTTGTATGAATCCTTTACTTAGTAATTCATCTAATTGTTTCTTCAATTCTAACATTTCAGTGGGTGCTAACCGATAAGGTGCCTTGGCTATCGGTGTAGTTCCGGGAATTAGATGAATTCTAAATTCTACTTCCGTGTCGGGTGGTAATCCTGGGAGTTCTTCTGGGTATTCTAAGACTACAGGAATTTCTTTAAATTCCTTACCCTTAGTGCTAATGATTACTGAAATCATATACACTATTCCTTGTTTCCGTTCATAACTAGCAACTTTCATTACTGAAATGAACTTCATGGGTTTTCGCGGCTTATCTCCTGTAATCATGATAAATTCTTCAGTTGGTGCTTGAATCTCTATAGAGTTCTTATCACAAAGGATTCGAGCATGGTTGGCTACTAACCAATCCATTCCTAAGACAACATCGAACCCAGCTAAATTCATTGGTAATAGGTTTGCATGAAATTTATGACCTGAAAGTTCTATATTTTCTTTTTGCAAAACCTTATCTATAGTAACAGAATTCCCATCTGCCGTTTTGACTGTAAAAATCTGCCTAAGGTTCGTTAAGGGTAGGTTAAGCGCTTGACAAAATGAAGTATTTATAAAACTTTGGTTTGCACCAGAGTTAAATAATACTTTTTGCGTAAATGTTGTGAACTAGGAACGTACCAGCTATCACGTCTGGAATGAGTTCTGCCTCCTGAGTAGTTAATTGGAATGCTCGAACATTCTTCTTGGTAGCTCCGTCGGCCGGTTTGGCTTTATTGTCTGCTGGTTTAACCACTTTAGGACATTCTGGTTTGAAATGTCTTGCTTCTCCACAGTTATAGCAGACCTTTGTTTTCTTTCTGCAGTCTTCTTCGCGATGTCCTATAACTTTGCAAAAGTTTCAGGTTACATTACATTTTCCATAATGTTTTTTCTGCAATTCCTGCAGAACGGCGGAGTTGAGGATTGCCCTGTTCCTCTTTTCTTAAAATTGCTATTATTACCCACACGAAATCCTTGGGTAATTTTCTAAGCCAGTTCCTTTTTCCTGTTTTCATCTCTTGTACGTATCAGCTCGTCAGTTAGGGTGTTAGCTAATTCTACCGCATCGTCAATAGTGCGAGGTCTCGCAGCTTTAACGATATTACGGATTTCGCCAATCAATCCCCAAATATAGCGAGAAATAGGTACCGGTTCTGGCGAAGCCAGTGTTGGTACCACTCTAGCATATTCGAAGAATGTCGAAGTATATCCTCGACAATCAACACCCACCATCCGATGGTTCAGGAATTTATTTGCCATTTGTTCTTTTTCGTATTTAGGACAAAATTTTCTTTCTATTAGCTGCTTAAATTCCTCCCAATTCATGGCATAGGCCGTATTTCTTCCTTTGGCTTGAAGTACCGTATTCCACCATTCTAGCACCCCTTATTTAAAAAGATGCGACGCATACATAACCTTGTCTTCCCCAACACATTTGCTTATCATGAGTACTGCTTCGGTTTTCTCCAACCAACGCAGTGCCGCAGTCGCCCCTTCATTACCTGCGAGCTCAGCTGGTTTACAAGCAAGGAATTCTTTGTAAGTGCAACCAGGCGTTGCAGCTTTCATTTTCTTAGGGAGCGGGGCCTGCCGTGGATCATTATGATTGTTAGTATGATTATCGCCTCCGTTTACGCTATTACTGAAATTATCTTTAGAAGTACGTTTGCTAGGAATAATTTGTTGAGGTTCAACAGGTTTCTGGGCAGCAGCAAGGATTGCTGGAATAGCATTGGCTATTCCTTGAGCAACGATATTTTCTATATCTTGCCTAGTCATAAATTGATCCTCCCGGTGTTGCTCAGATTGGTTAACCTCGTTAACTGGTTCATTATTAGCATTTTCCATCTGATAATTAATATATATAATTTATTAGTATAGAGTAAATAACAATTATACACAAAACAATCATACAAATTTCACAACATGCATATAGCCAAAATTATCGATTTCTCGATTCCCATTTTATATATATATATATATATATATATATATATATATATATATATATATATATATATATATATATATATTATGCATCATTACACACTGTTATCTTACAAAGGTTTTATTTGTAGGTTATTTACAGACTTATTTTATTATTATTATTACTATTATACAATCACAGCTTTACAACCATCTATCCCTGGGCACCTTAGAAGCGACGTTCCCTCTCGTCATACTTCCAGGAGATTTGCTCTCCCACCTCGCGAATCCTATTCCCTGCACCTATCAGCTTTTCGCCAAAATGGTGGAGTTCAGCTAAGTTTTCATTGCTCATTGGGGGGTTTGGTATAGGTTCTGGGTCGAACAGAGGCAAAAAAGTATAAGGATTATTTAGGAGGTTTTGAAACTGCCAGTCATTGGTCCACCACTCGTCCATTCCTAGAGGTTGAGTATGGATTAAAGGTTCTGGGATAGCTGGTTCCAAATTTATTGGAAGTTGAGTTTCAGCAGGATAAGGGTAAAGGTTATTATTAATAGGCCTAATGATATCACAACTTGCCAATATACGATCCAACTCCTCTTGTAATGGCAACTCCTCGACTTGTTTAGAACTCTCCCCAATTTCCATTTCTACTTGCCTAGAACCTTCTCCAGTCATAATTCCTTTTCCTTTATCGATGGGGTTCTCTATTTTGGGAACCTTTCTAGTTGCGGGTTTCCTTCTGCGTACACGCATCCAGCCTACGAATCTTCTCCTTTTCTTAGGCTTTGATTTCTCCGGTGGTGGAGCGTTGAATTCCATAGGTTCTTCTATATTGGGTATGTAACCAGTAAAGTCTCTGGAAACTTCTATTTTCACCGGATAAAGATTAAGATTCTGAAGGGCTTCAGATAACTCATTCATGCTGTTTAGCATATATGCAAAAATGCAAAAAAATGCTAAGTTAAAAAAAAATTATAACAAAATCTAACAGATAAACATTCATGTATTATTGCATACCGTGTGACTAATTTAATACAAAGGACAACTGACAATTAAACCTACTAGGGTTTATTGTAACTTATTTATTTATTGGGTAAGGTTTTCTGGATTGTAGATGATATGGGTGCGAATACTAGGTCAGGATATTTAAATGTTAGCATTTACTGCTACCGTAGCTAACATATAGAGATCTGCACATTTTTCATCTAATTTATCTTCCCATGGTGATTTACTGTCTAGTTTCTGGGTTTCCTGATTAACCCTCACTTCTTTTGGTTGTGACTTCTTTATTTTCTCCTGACATTTCTTAATAATCAAACTTCTTTTATTAGGAGAAAGTGGTTCCTTATATTGTGCTTTTCGAACAAATATTCCTTCCTCAGTATTTGTTGGGCATTTTGAGGATGAAGTTCCTTTTTCTTTTGGTAGAGTATCTAATTTATGTTAGATATCCGAAAGTCTTTGCTTACCCATACTGTAAACAAATATTCAAATAATAAAACACATAATCACAAAATGGAAATCAGAAAAATTAAGTATTTCTAAATAATTAATTGGCTTAAATCAGTGGCTCTGATACCACCTTTTTCTGTCACGGCCCCCAGCCCGGTTTGACCCAGTTCAGGAGCCGCGGGACAGAAAATCCCGTGGTATTTTATTTAATTGAGTTTGACAGAGGAAGATTTTAGCAGGATCTTTTTTTTAAAGCTGAAAATGCCCGGTTATTTTATTTCATAATTCGGGATGAAACCCCGGTAATTTACAATAAGGTGATTTCACTGGGAAATCTTTATTTTCAAAACATGTTTCTTTATTTATATTGAGCCACTTCCTTAAGCTTGTAGTGCTTCGCGGCACTTTTCCTGGATCAAAACAGATCACCTGAAACATGTTTGAAAAAGGTTTTGTCAGCGGGGAAATACTGGTGAATCATTCTTTTTACTAAAATGATGCGTTTGTTATAATTTACAGTATTAAGAGCGATTACAATGTTTATACATATCAACCATCTACCCACGGTATTTATCACTCGACCACCTATTGGCTATCTCGTTGTCCAATGGTGTCTGTGATTATGGTCATATCACCCCTTGGCTAACTCGTTGTCCAATGGTGACGATTATCAAGTATTGTATACAAAACCCTACATACTAGCTGTAATTTGGAGATTACAAAGACTTAATCCCTGTAATTATAACTTTGAAAACAAACATGATTTTGTAAAGTATTTTGATAAAAAGAGAATGACTCACATTGCAGATTTAATTTGAGCAGAGTTTTAGCCTACTGATAAGCTTGTTAACCTAATTCAAATAACAATGCACACGAACTAGGTTAGTAACTAATACAACATTTACGATAACTCACGAGATGAAACCTTCACAACGAATGACAAAGCGCGATACTTAAACATCCATCGAATTTACGACGAATGACAAAGTATAAAACCTAATTTGGGCAGCACTTAAACATCCATTGGATTGATTTCTATTGATCGGACATTAAACCGTAGCAGCGATCGAGTTATTACCCTGTTACTGCGGAAGCGTTTCATGATTGTGTGTGTTTTAGGATTGTTTCTACAATATCTCAGTGTACGAATTGAATTTCTACGTTGAACCAACGCGAAATTGCAAGTGAAAACGTCTACTACTTATAGCTGAAAAACCGACCCCCTCGCGTGGCGCGAGGGGTACTACCCTACCATAGGGTAGCCCCGTGTCTAAGTAGCCTTGCTGAGTTGGTCGCTCATCAATTTTCGTTATACACGTAAAACTGTGCAGATAACATTAACTAGGGTTTACCCCCCTGAGTTTTAGGGGCCCTGATCCTGATTCCAATTGTTCTGAAAATTTTAGGGTTTATGCAGGATCACTTGGGGTTCTTAATTAGGGTTTCCTATTGGACAAATAAAATAATAATTAGGACTTTTTGATGAGAGTTGTTACAATCAGGCCCAACATTTATCAATTCAACAAATGGTACATTACTACTACAACCAAACTCATAACATAATATACAATTTATCTAGCAATAATCATTAATCAGTAACTAGTTTCTTTCACGCATTAATTAAGAAACTACCATCATATGTTCTATTTACTAGTAATTCAAGAATGAGCAGCCCTAACTAATTGATTTTAAAGTCGAGCCATAACACCAGATTTGTCATTTAATATTACATCACACCTAATCAATCTTAATATCCATTCTAAATCATTTAATCAGCACAATCCATCAACCACTATCATGCACACGGTCCCTAACCCATTTGATCCTATTCGATATCTATAATTCAACACAGTTAATAAATCACAACAAGATTCCAATTACAACCTCATACAATTTCACATATAATCACCAAATAATAATCATCAATCTCATCTAATTACATAGTAAGGATCACTAACCAAGAAGGTGACCGAATGAGATGCTAACTCGAGAGGGGGGGGGGGTCTGCTGCTGAAGTCGTGCGATCAGGGGAGAGCTTTAGGGTTCTTGACTTGTGTTTTTAGTTTAATCCGATCAAGAAGGTTATTATGTATTCATATAATATCTTGTTACGTACACAGCTTTGGCGGTTCCTAATTAGCCGATGATGGGCTCAATTCCATTAAGTGTGGCCGGTTGGGCCACTAAATAATTCAATGGGCCATTAACTAATTCAATGGACCATGAAATAATTAAGGGATTGGGCCAAGTTAATTTACGTGTGGTGGCGGCCCAGTAGCATTGCAATAGGTGCGGCCCATTTTATAAGTGTGTAAAATTAACGGAGTTATCGTACGAATAAATTTAACGGAGTTATACGAACAAAACGTTTAACAGAACGAAGAGGGAAAAAAATGGAAATTAAGATCACTAGATTAAACGTCGCTAACCTTGAGAATGCGGGTTGTCACAGTTACACCATGCGTTGATAGCCGCCCAAACTCGAATCGCCACCGAACATGCCGTAAATAAATGATCCGCTGATTCCTCATACTTGTCGCAGAAAGGACACATAACCGATGTTATATCCACATTCCTTCTTCTCAGATTGACTCTTGTAGGAAGACGATCTAGGTTACCTCTCCAAGCCATGATATTGCATTTGATAGGCACCCATTCGCTCCATTCGAAATTAGGGAGATGACTATTTCCCCTATCAGAAAATAACGCCTTTTTCACCGAGTTTACCGAAAATCCGTCCTTTCTGTCAATGTTCCAAATCCATGAGTCCTTATCATTTGACAATCTCACCATGTTGATAGCGTCTTGACATTCTTGCCATTCATTGCGCTTAATATCAGACTCAGGCAATCTAACCCAACTCCAATAATATTCATCGTTTACTTGACCCGATCCTAATCTCTCCGAGATATTGCAAGATTTATTTGAATATAAAACAAACAAATGTGGCCATCTTTCCATGAAAGGAAGATCGCCCACCCAGGTGTCTAACCAAAAACGAATATCCTCCCTGTTCCCCACTTTGCCCAACATTACCCGATTTATTCTTTTCCCATTTAATTTTAATTTAGAAATCAATTTTGCAATATTATTCCAGCATCTTGTATACTTTCCGTTTAAAGGCAGAAAGCTCCTTTGATTATTTTTCTTATGACAAGCATCCACCATTTTCCTCCATAGACTTTGATTTTCGACTCTATATCTCCACCCCCACTTAAAAAGGAGAGCTTCATTTACTTCTTTTAATTTGTTTATCCCCAACACCTCACCCCCCCCCATTTTTCTTTGGCCACGTAATCCCATCCCAAGCCACCCAGTTTATTTTGTTTTTTTCAATAAACCTCGTCCAAAGAAACTTTCTCATCTTAGCTTCAAGACTCTTAATTATTCCGACATGAGCTTTATATAAAGAAAATTAATAAATAGGCAGACTCTCCAATACAGAGTTAATCAGAGTCAGTCTCCCTCCTATAGACATTGTTTTCTCTTTCTAAACCGATAATCTTTTTATCAAAAATTAAAATAATCGGATCCCAATTTCTTATTCTATTCATATTGGCCCCCACTTTAATGCCCAACTAAGACAACGGGATGTTATCAACATTACATCCAATCATATTAGCCATATCTTTTATATCATCGTTATCCACCCCCAACCCATATAGGTTAGATTTGTGGAGGTTTATTTCAGACCCGAGCATAGGTAAAAAAATTCTAAGACATCTAGCCAAATTCTTCACATTCCCCCTATCCCAGTCCCCCAATATAAGTGCGTCGTCCGCATAAAAAAAGATGAGAAATAACCGATCCGTCATTAGGAGTTTGAATGCCTTTAAAAATTCCTTCAAGCCCTGCTTTGCAAAAAATGCTAGACAATGTTTCCATGACCAAAAGGAACAAAAACGGAGATAATGGGTTTCCCTGTCTGATCCCTTTGGAACAACAAAATTCAAAAGTCGAGAATCCGTTCACTAACACCACGGATCTAGCCGATTTTAAAACCCCTTCCACACATTTACACCAAAGATTGGGAAATCCCATCTGTCCCATGATATCCAGTAAAAAACCCCAACAAACGTTGTCATAAGCCTTTCGAAAATCAATTTTTAATAAGAAAGCCTTTTTATTAACCCTTTTAATCCAAGATATTATTTCATTAACCATTAATGGACTGTCTAGAATGTATCTGCCTTTAAGAAACGTTGTTTGTTTATCCGATATGATACAACCTATGACCTTTTTGAGGCGAGTGGTGAGAACCATTGAAATAGTTTTACTAATCACCCCCCCCCCCCAATAAGGTTGATCGGGCGATAATCTTTCATCCTCATCGATATATCCTTCTCTGTAAAAGTCAGCAAACAAGTTATAAAAATCAAACTCAAATATTCCAATACTTTTTTATGAAGTTGAAGTTGAAACTGTCTGGCCCTGGAGCTTTGTCAGGCCCACACTCGAACACAGCTTTCTTGATCTCCTCGTTCTTAAATGTAGCTATCAAAACCGCCGCGTTTTCCACTGAAAGCCTCTTGATACCGTGGCAAATAAGTTTAGGCCTGTTGTTATATTTTTCCTTGAATGTCGCTTTGAAGAAGCCCATAATCTCTTTTTTTTTTACTAAGGAAGGTTTAGTCTTCCATACTCCGTCGATCACAAGACCGAGAATATTATTAGAGGCCCGTCTACTATTAATATACTCATGAAAAAAGACTAAATTTTCATCTCCATCCACATCCCATTTAATTCTAGCTCTTTGTTTGAGGTCTTTATTTTTGAATTCTTCCAACTCCTTTAAATCTTTTATACATTCCGCTTTGATTCACTCCTCCTCTTCAGATAATTCCCTAACTTCCGACCATTCAACCATTTTTTTCAAATTCCTCCTTTAATATCTTCTCTTTCTCTTCTTCCTTAGCTAAAATCTCCTTTTTCCACACCTTTATTCCATCCTTAATCCTTTTAAATTTTTCCATTAATTGAACATCTGAATCTCTGACTCCATGAAAATTATCAGTCGCCTTCTTAATCACCTCATCGAAATCTTTTCGATCCAACCAAGAGTTAAAAAATCTGAACGACTTAGGACCAAAATTTTTATTCGAGTAAGACAGAACGAGTAGGCAGTGGTCTGAGTGAACCCTAGGCAACGCCCTCAAACACCCCAACGGCCACTCAGGAAAAAAAATTCCTGACATACCAAAACTCTGTCGATCTTGCTATGTTTGTTGTCCTTATTATTATGATACGTGAACTTTCTTCCTGTCATGTCGAATTCTCTCAACCCATTATCAATAATAAAGTTGTTAAAATTGGAAGCACGTTTTTTTTTGTTAAATTTAGAATTCATCGTTTCTTCCAAGCAGCGAATGGTGTTAAAATCTCCCATGATTAACCACTGACCCGACATACTACCCCGTAAACCCCCAAAGATTTCTTTTGTGTCACATTTTGAGGAGCGTAAAGGTTAATAACATTAAACAGCTTTATTGCTCCCCTTCATAACCGCCACAGATAAAAGAAAATTAGGGTGTTAAATAGAATCTTGTACCTTGAAAATGTTAGGATCCCATAAACTCACCACCCCCCGGATCTCCTAGTAGCTGGCACGTGGTCCATCTCAAATTTGCCTGTACCCCAGGACTTCTCAAATTCGATACCTGAAATATCATTAAACTGAATTTCTTGTAATGCAATAAAATCAATCCCATTCTCTTTTCTTAAATCTTTAACCTATCCCGCTTTATTTTTACCCCCTCTCCTAACCCTCTAATATTTAGGGAAAGAAAATCCAACTAAAAACATTTTGGATTCCTTCTTCCCAAATCGCTTCTCTAATCATATGCTCATGTTGTTGGAGATTAACCCCCACAACACTCCCTAGTGTAGCCGGAAGGTGTGTCTCTAAATTAAAAGTGTCATTCTCTTCGTTGGAACACTTATTAACTTTTTTCTGTCGAAATTCCGTTACTGTTCCCTTCTACTTCATCAAATCCTTCCTTCCTTGGAATATTTGTGTTTCTCTCTTCCTTTTCCCCGTCTGTTTCACTATCCTCATGGATTCCTATAATTTCATTTAGATCAAATGGGTCATTCTGTCTACTCCTCTTTTTGGGTCTTTGAATCCCACTTGTTTCCTCCACTAATACTATTTTGCTTCTAGGTTTTCTACAAAACTACTTTTTACCTTTCCTGGGCCCAACTGAATCAAGGATAACATTGAAGTCCATACTGTTGGGTCCGAAATCATTCACCTCGTTTGCCTTTTCAGATATCCTTCCTCTTATGTCCTTATCTATATTAATAAAACTAAAATTGTCTATCGGTCCATTGACCAAATTACTTTTTGACTTTAAAAAAATCCACTCTCATCAGTCTCCTTTTCCATTCCCCTAAAACTGCCAAACCTAGAATCATTAAAGGTTGTCGTCACCTTAAGTCCAATTCCCTTTCCTCTCACATTTAAAACCTCGACGTCATCATTATCATAAAAAGTTATCCACCTTTATGTTTTCTTGACCGTTACCTTTCGTCGACGATGATTCTGTGCCGACTGCCGATAGATCCTCCGATGAATTATCGACGATATTATTCTCTGTAAAACCGGCATACCGTCCGTCTTCTTTTCCGTTGATACTCTGTTAAATTCCTCTTTATCTCCCATTGATTTGACACCACCTTTATTTGTACCTATACTGCCGTCGTTCTCCATCCCAAGGCTGCTAAATTCGACTTCCGTATTTCGGACCGGTATATTGATATCCTGTACGGAAACGTTTTCTTCTTCTGGTATAATATTCTGATTTTCAATTGAATCCGGGATCCATTCTCCTCTTTCTTCTTCAACCAACACCCTCCCTGAATCGTTTAAGTTATGTCCTTTAGCCTTAATAAAGTTATTTTTTATGGTTAAATCTGACATAGTGTACCCTACATAAGGTATTTTGGTCATTTATTATAAAAGTATTTCAATAATTCTAATAAATTAAAACAAAATTAATTATATATTATATAATATATATAACTCTCCCTCTCTTTAAAACACACACCTACCCTCACCACCACCCCCGGCCACTTGCCACCACCACTTCCCACCACTTGCTACCTCCCACTCCTTCATAATCAATTTTCAACGTCAATGCAAATGCATCCCAAACTTATCAAGTATCTCACCTACATAATGTTTTTCGTTTCCATACACACAAACATAATCCAAATAACGCATTTCACCTAAAATCTATACAATCGCAAAAGTAGTTACTCATTCCTTACAACTGGAAGCCAAAACATCACCGATCTGAATTCAAAAATCAACTAAACAAAACAACAATTTCAAAATCAACTAAACAAAACATCGTTTTCAAAATCAACTATAACAAACACCATACAGTTAATCAGATTAAAATCGCACGGAACAATACACTCATCATATCTGGTATCGTCATCGTCACCGGTCTTCGCCGGAAGGCGAGTACCATGACCGCTGTAATGAACGAAGAGAAAGTCGCCAGGCTCGGCAGAGCTGACGAAATCTGAAAGAGCTTTGCGAATGTTACGGCCGGTAGGTTGATCCCATCTCCTATCCACAACCGTCGATCCCATGTCCTCCACCAGATCCAGCCACATGCCACCACCACCACCACCTACCTGCCACCAAATCCACACACCATCTGTTATCACCAATCAAACCAACCACCCACATCTGCCCCACCACCACCTGACCACCACCCACCTACCCCCCAAACTCCATCTTCCATAAACACCCACAACCACCATGGACGATGGCTTCTGAAACTTTGGAACGAATGTACACCGTAGAGTTGTGCAACAAACGACGGTGGATCGGTTGGAACGACGACGGATCTATTTCGATGACGATGGGGCTATGACGAAATTGAACGGTGCTATCGCGAGCCACTACTATAGGGCTGGCGGCGACGGACCTATGGACGGCGGCGGCTGATCTGTGGATGGCGACAGATCTGTATAAAGAGAGGGAGTTTGTAGAGAGAGAACTGAGAGAGAGAGAGAGAGAGAGAGAGTATGTGTGTTTTAGAGAGAGAGAGTTATATATATTATATAATATATAATTAATTTTTTTTAATTTAATAGAATATTAAAATATTTTTTTAGTAATGATCAAAATACCCTTATGTGGGGTACACTAGGTCAGATTT